>KQ085892.1:0-310952 GCA_001020605.1 Schizopora paradoxa
AGGACCCCCGGCAATAGGTATTGAACCCAGGTCAAAAATACGCCTGCCGTGGCCATTTCTGTCCGAACGAAAAATCGGCCTCCGGGGGCCATTTTTGTCCGAATTTCGGGGTAGGTTCAACTGGGGGCCTTTTTTGTCCGAACATCATGATCAGGGTCCAAAAAAGCTCGAAAAATCGCCAAAAAATCGCCAAAAATCGTAAAACAATTAAGTACGCATATGTATGCATCATACCTGACGGCCGTGCAACGTAGAGTAGTAGAAATAAAGATACTAATAAAGATACCAATGCTCATTCCTCCTCGGTCTCGATCTCCTTGGTTCCTTTCTTGGTTGCTGAAGCTCGCTTTGTGACGCAAGCAGAAATTGTTGCCGTCCACTTCGAAAGCAATGTCCAAAAGTTTGCGTCGCCTACGCTTATTTCAATCCCGGTCTTTGTCTCTTTGATGGGATTGGCGAGGAGAGCGAGGAATTGCAGTGAAGGTAGATGAGCGAACTCGTAAACGGTGAGGTTGCGGAAATCATCGGGAATATTCCTGAAAGAGCGGACATGTGAGTGCTCAAAGACCTGCACGGAGATGTACGATGCCCCAGCAAGATGTTCAACAGCGTCGACATCCGCGTGCTTTCCGTTCTTCCCGCCGCCTTTCGAGTACAATGAAACCACTAAAAACGAGGTGATTATTGGGAAAGATAGAAGTTTTGCGATGTCGTACCTTTCACTACGCCAACCCGACCTCGAACCAGGGCGAAACCCATATCTCCAACTGTGAGAGGACGTATAGGTGAGACTCGACCGCTTTCGATGTGATCCAAAATCTGCGCTGGCAGGCGTGGCGTAATCTTCTTGTTAGAAAACACTTTCTTTCGACGACTTGCTGCCTTTCAAGTTAAATAGCAATCAGTTTCACGCCATTAGTCGTAGATTCCCCAAGTACTCACCTGTGCTACTGTTTGAACAGCGACCACTGCAGCGTTATACGCATTGCCATTTTCTGCGCTACCAACTGTCCACCGATGCTTGCGATTCAAGCCAGTAGACAGCGCTTTCTCTCGAGCAACACCTTCATCCAGTACCCTTCTATAATCGTTGATGAGCTTCTGGCGGATGGTCAAGTCTTGTCCTTGCTTCTGAGGAACTGGAATGGGAGCGTCAAGCGACCGCGACGGGATACCAGACGGTGCCGCGGTACCGCGAGCAGCCTCAGCTTGGTTTGCTACGTCGCCAATATCTGCATCTTTCCATTTTCTCTCCGCTCGGATACCTTTTTTAGCCTGCTTCGTCTGATTTCTTTTACGAATTTCGACCATATCGGATAGGTCGAATGAAACCATGTTGGCGTCAGAAAGGTCGGAAGGGAGGACCTGCTCGTCAGGGGTGCGCGAAGACACGCTCGGGATGTTGACACCTTTCAAGGCTTTTGCACTAATCTCCTTCAATTTCTTGACAACTTCCCTCTCGCTTGTCAAGAGAGATTCAAGCTCTTCAATTCCGTCGTTTGCCTCATCCCGTGCAGCAATACTTGAATAAATGTCAGGCAAGTTAGCTGCATTGATTCAATAATAACTTACGCTTTCATAGCGTCCTCAACGGCTAGCGCGACTGCAGCCTCTGTGATTCGATCGATTCGTTCGTCAATCGCGTGAGCACGAAACAACTTTGCTGCCTCGTCTTTTGCAAGCAGGTCATGCAGTGTACTAGTCTCGCTTTCCGCTGCATCATTGTTGCTTGAATCCTTCGCGTCTTCGCCGTCAAATTCCGGGTCCGAATCCGAGTCGCTAAGGTCACCTCCATCGAAATCAAATGTTTCGTCCATGGGCGTAAACCAGGATCTCGCAGCGGGTAGTCGAAGAGTTGGAGCAGCGGTGCTATATGATCTGAGTCTTGACGTGGAAATGCCCACCAATCCCGCCAGACTCTCAGCTTCATCGAAGGCTTTATACTTGATATCTTCGATCTCGCTGTCACTTGGGTAGACAGAAAGGTGCGTGAAATCAAGACCTTTGTTGTCGAAGTATCCAATGCAATATCCTGACGCCCTTGCCTTGGGATTCGATTCCATTTTCCCGAAGAGACACGCCTCTTTGATCTTGATGGACAGTTTGGGGATCAACTGGAAGAAGTCCAGAGCTGAGAAATCGGGAATGAACCTTCGCGCTTCTCCAAAGAGGTGCTCGCATGGCTCCGACGAGTGCATGAACGGCAATAGGGGGACGACGGTTTCGCAATGATGCAAATGATCACGATAGAGGTAGAATAACTCAAAATATGCTGATATCATGAAGACCAGAATATCAAGGGCTTCGCGTGACATGCAATGCTTCGCCAGTGAGTACCCGAGCTCCTCGAGGGATGCCGTCCATATCTCAACAAAAAACTTGGTCCGGAAAAGCATCCGTATGCGCTCCGCATGAGAAATCTCCCGGTTTTGGTATGCGTCGACAGTCTCACCCATTATAAATAGGTAAACCATGACACCAAACAGCTTCTCGTTCTTCTGAGTGAAGAACTCCAGAGTTGCGGCAGAGAAGAGTCGCGCAGCCGCAGCATCATCTTGTTTGTCGACCTTGTTGACATCGCATGAGAAATACGGACACATATCGTCGTTGACCGCTTCGCGAAGGTGATGCAAGGTGATAACTTCATTTCCCATTGTGAGAGTCTTCGCGCCAGAGAACCAGTTGTTTCGAGCAGTTTTGAGGAAATGTTTGGAGTCCTGTCCGGCAACGATAGGCCGTCCTGGCGCGTAGAAACGCAGCGTGAAGGAGAAATCCGGCTTTGCGGCACATGGATGTGCATGATTGTACACCTGCGTGTATTTCGCAGCTTCCATGAATCGTTTCTCGACCTTGCGCTCGTTCTCGGTTCCATCGCAGAAGTATGAGCAGATGTTGATGTCCTCATCAAGAAGACCAGAGATTATTTTTTGGTGCAACTCGAACAGATCATTCACAGTCATTTTTTCGGAGATTGGCTTTGCGGCAATGATAATGGACGATATCCCAGGAACAGCAGGCTGCAGAACCCATAAACGTAGCTAGACATCAATTTGAGAACCAAATTCTAAGTTTCAACGGAAATACAAAAGCGACACACCTTTGTCGCTTTCTCAGATTGGTTCTTAGAAAGAATCTCTTCGAGCTCCTTTGGATTCGCCAACCGAATCGGATCTTCAACCCCTCCGACTAGAAAATGAGCGTCCTGCTTAGTGTCGTGGTGAATTCGAAAGGTGGCAAGTAGTTTTGAATCGTCGCAAGCCACTGAAGAAGGCCCGGTGTAGCCAATCACAGTTACTTGCCTCTTTGTTTCCACGAAGTTTTCCTTCGAAATGCCCATGGGACATTTAGGTGCATTTGATTCCCGTCTTTGGAGTGTTCGTTCGTCTGGCAATGGTATGTGTTTCTTCAGGAATCGATAGACGCGGGGGCTGATGGTGTAGACGATATGCATGACCTCCAGATAATGCTCGTTGTATGGGAAATTCTGGGCGCCAACTTGCCGTCGGTCCTTGTCAGCCTTTGTAAACATAACTTCCATCACGCCTAGGAACAGATCGTCGTTGGCAAATTGACCCTTCTGAACGCCATCCGCAAATTTCGACAAGAGCGTAGTTTGCATGCGAGAATCTCCATTTAAGCTCTATTGATCGAAGAATGAGCATCAATCGGACAGTCATGCAAACCAACACTCACCGAATCACAAGAATCAAGCAAAGTACCTAAATTCTTGACGCGTGCGCAGATCGATGCCATAGCATTGTTGTGATAGCGCGTGTTCACATGCTTGTAGTTTTCAAGTCGAGGAGTCGGTTTGTTGATTAGTCTGATGAAATGACTTAAGAGCAAAATGTGACGACATTCAATACAGGGTGTCAATGGTGATTCTTTGTCTGCGCCGTTTGGAAGATGCACAAATAGCAAACACTTGGTGGAAAAGACGCGACGATGTTCGTGGTCAACCTTCCATCGCCACTCCTTCACTTGAATGTCCAAGACCGTCTGCTTTCTGTCGCGGCTCAACGCACCAAAATTTGTGTTATAACGTTCTAGAGAAATGCGAGTCACTGATCTTGCACCACCGCCAAGAGCTCCAGTGCGAGTCACATATTGATCAATGCGCTTGTCGGTCGTGCTCGTAATACCAGGACATGGAAATTCGACAGGCTCCGATCCCCCCAAAGGTTTTCGAAGAGATTTGACGGCTTTGACAGCACCACCACTGGTCGGCACGTTTTGGAATAATGTCGTCAGAGAAAAACAGCCCGCTCCCTTAGCTATCGATTTCGCTACGGCCTTTTTCGATGTGCTTTTAGTCGTGCCTGATGATTGTCCTGCTCCCGGGCAAATTTGAACGTGTTTGCGAAATCGTGTCGTGTCGTAGGGTGACTTGAGCTTCTGAGATCGACCGCACCTCACATGGCGCACTTCTGAGACACTGCCTTCGATGAATTCCACCTTTGTGTCGATTTTTAGGATTTTCATTCGCCAAGGTGCTGCCCGCTTTTCGTCAATCACAAATGTGCCGTCCTTTTGAGCTGCGCGAAGTTTTCGAGTCAAGGCTGCTGAACGGCTACTGCCTTCGCCACTGGGTGTTTTCGCCTTTTTTGGTAATCCGTCGTCCGTGTCACAGTCGCTCGCAGAATCGCCGTTCACCACCATCACGTCCACATCCATCGCATCCTCAACTTGTAATTTTTTGCTCGCCGACTGACGCACTCTTTTCGAAGGCTGCTTCTCCCGAAGGCCAAATTCAAAGCTCTTGCTCTCGTTGGGATTTGGTGTACATGGAATCAACTTGGTGGATTGCTCGAGATCAGCGCACGACTCGGAAAGCTTTCGCTTTCGCGTGTCTTGCTCACCCTGGGTGAGCTCTTCCTGTTTGTCATCGTACCTCTCCTCCTCTGGTGATATCTGTATCCTCCCCTCGTCATCGGATTCTGAGATGTTTGCATTGGGATCCATCAGTTCTTCCATCATGTCCTCCTCTACATACTCGTCATCGTCCATCGACAGTTTGGGCAATAATCGCGACGGATGAAGGAGCTCCAACGGTGATGCCATAGGTATGGAATTCTCTTTATGAACTTCGGGAAAGCTGGTTGTTTTTGACGACAGAACAGATACTGAAGTTTCCTCGTTAACGTGCTCCCTTTTTGACTCGCGTCCAGAGGCCGGAGTTCGAGTTTCCTCGATCATTTGAGGTGTCCGATGCGATGCTTGTGATCCTTCGTTGTAGCGAGGCGTGGCTTGGGGGTTTTCATTCGATCTAGTGGCCTGAGAATGGATCAGTTGTGTGAAGTGAGTACAGGTGATAATATCGAGGCTCACCTTGATTTTTCTCTGATTTTCCACCAAGATATTAAACCACGCAACAGATAATCTCGTTCGATCGCTCTCGTTCCAAAGTGGGTCGTTTAGAACAGCATATGACATTGTGTTCATCGTAATAACACCACATGAGTAGCCGTCTCTTTGCAAACTGCAGTCCAACGTGTTTCCACAGTCCTCAAACCGCCCCGAAAATCGAGCTTTGAGAAATCTCATCAGATTTTTCAAGAATGCTGTAGGTTTGGGTGCTGCACGCCCCAGCGAGTCGGCTAAATAACTTGTAAGTAAAAGAGATGACTTCGTGGATTTGAATGCTTACCAAATTTAACAGTCTTCTCGGAGAGGCTGATTTCGACTGTGAACCAGTGCCGATTTGCGAAGTTCACGGGAAAGTACACCACAGTGAGGCCCTTCATTTTCCTTTCGTACTTCATTAAGTTTGGCGTTGTTTCTTTAGAGTAAACTCGTTCCCGAGCTGCTGCATTTACGCTCCATGAAAATGACAGTGGGAAGATCCCAACTGTATCCGCCGCCTTGGTAGTTGTTTGCTCCTGATGCCGTGATTGGAGGTGAGCGACCATGAGGTCAATGATATTGTCGTTGAGCCACGCTCGACAAAGCAGTAGAGATAACTCCATGACTGTCGCGGTGAAAAACGGCTCCTGCGTATTCCGGATCACCGCTCCCCATGGAATGACCCGTAAGTGTTGCTTCGCCTTCTCGATTTCTCCCTTTGTTTTTGCAGTAATGTTTTTGACGCGAACCTCCTCGTCAAGAAATCTCTGTGCTTTCATCCATTGCTGCCGGGCGTCGGCGGCTTCAAGGAGGAAATGCCATATACCGATTGCTCCCAGTGGTAGCCTCACGTCTTTGTACCGCACATCAATGATAGCCGTCATACCGTCGAGATATGCTTGTCCTGAAGCCTCAATAAGAGCAGCAAGAGTTTTCCGCGATGGAATTGGCCTCGAAAGAATGCTCTCGAGTGAAGAAGTTGGTGTGGTACACGAAAACCAGTTTGACGACGACTGGTGGACCAAGGATTGTGAAACTTCGGGGAAGGGGAAGCTACATAATTCCTGAATCGATAGTTGAGTGGCTGGTAGGAATTTGTAGGCCTCTGCAGGAATTGCGAAGGCTTTGCTGCATGCCCGTTGAACGAATGGAGGGACATCTGCAAATTTTTTCTTCCGCTTCACCCAATCTTTGCCAACGAAAACGGGATCGTCTTCATTGTCAGACACCTCCAGCACGCTCCGCCTTCCCTGCATGTGTCCTTGAGCGCTTCGAGTTGCCGCGTAGTAATTAGAGTTCCATAGACAGAGAAGCAGCGGTGAGAAGTTTCGAAGCGTGGTGATGGACGACGTGGACGACGTAACGATAAGCTCAGACTTACGTTTGATCCAAAAAAGTCCCAAAAAGAGGGCACGGTGAAGGGTCGAACACGCAACATTGTGAACAAAAAATAATTTATAATCAAGTCCCCCTCCGATTTCCCAACTACTCCATGACGGCTTCCTTGTCCGAACAAAGTCATGGTTATCATCAGCTCATAACTTTCTGTCCGAACTTGAAAACCAGGTTATCGTCCGCCGATGCAGGTTTTTGTCCGAATTGGAACTGGGTTCCGCGCCGTCCTGAGGGCGAATTTTGTCCGACAGCTGACCCGGGTTCAATACCTATTGCCGGGGGTCCTGGCACTCTTTCGAGAGCTGGCGGTTCCTGCCGGGGAGCTCGCACTCTGCACGTGCCCCTCTACGCCCAACGAACTCTGTGACCCCGCCTGATCAAAGGCAGTAGTCTGTCGTCCATGAGTTGTACTTCGTCTTTTGTGCCCTTTAGTGCCTCGGGACCATTCAAATCTGACCTCCAAACCCTCCCCGATCATGGGCCCCTTGTTCGCCGCAAAATTAAGTGCCTTTTCGCGAAAGCCTATGCCACCATTCCCGCCATTGCCCGAAGAGCCACCGGCGGCTACGCCAGCAAGCACTCCAACACCCGCACCGACTCCTTTCATGACGCCGTTCAAGATTCCATTATCAGATCCTTTCTGCCACTTTTTGACCACCCAAACGTATTTCTGCGCTCGACCCAGAGGAGGGTTGCAAGGAGATGATAATGTGGGCTGAATACCGAGAATAGGTGGTTGTAAAATAGGCTGTTGTGATGCGCCGGATGGCGGCTCTGTCGAGGACGATGAAACACCCAGAGAACGACGGACACGTGAAGATGACGATGACTTTGGGACCGCTGGGCCGGACGGGATGGGCGCTGCGGGTGAATCAAAATTCCGGCTCAAGCGGTTGGCGAATGAAGAACGAGAACCTGGCGAGGAGGGTGGGATAAGCATGTTGAGGGGATTCCTAGTTGGCCGTGCAGGAGAAGTTGAGTCCCCTCCTGATGGCGAAGGCACCCCATCCTTTTTCTTGAAAATGCGCCCAAATATCTTTTTGGCGCTGGATTGTGTTGGCGTCGCACTGAGGCCAAATTCTGCAGTAGTGGCAGTCGTGGGCGTCACGGGCTGTTCGTGAGCATGCATTTGTGAGTCTCCCGCTGAAGATAGGGACAGAGCAGAAGAGGTAGGCGTGAGTGCTTCGTGGTTTCCGCTATGCATTGCATCGCTATCCCTGCTCCCCATTTTGCGAAGATTTCCGGTCACGGACAAGCGGTTTTCGGTGCCAACGTTACTATTCCTCCCGGTCCCTCGCCCTCCTGGCCAGACCTCGATTGGCTCAAGGATGGCCACGCCTAGCAGGTCTAATGAACGCTTGTGAAACTTTGCAATCTTCGCGTCCGTTCCTGCGTCCAAAATAGTGTTGGTCATTACATTATGAGCGCTAAGGTTGTAAAGGGGAACGATCATGCGACGTCCAGACGCGGTGGATGCGTAAGACGAAATCGAAGTCATGGAAGAGGAACTCTGGGTTGCGTAGAAGGAAGAGACGTCCGAGCGGTTCGAGCGCGCTGAGGTTGTTCGGGCAAGAGGCTCGCCCTGTTCAAATGCAGAGTCCTCGTGTGTGTTGGTGAAATCCACAGAGCGGCGATTAGAGGAAGTAGACGCTGTGCGATCCTTGGCCTGAGGAGGCACGAGTTGGATCTGCAGGTTCAGCGGGTGATTCGACATGGAGGGCGGCGGGCGGACGACTATGAAGGTCTGTCGTCGGCGCGGAATGATGGAAAGATCAGCACAACCAAAAAGTTCGCCGAAGGTTGAATCGAACCTCGTTTGGACCGCGCTCTTTCTTCTTCTTGACACTCAGCTCCTGAGCTTCAGCCTGTGCAGGTCTTTCACCCTGGACAGTAGGGTCGTCGGACGGCGCTGTGGTCGTCACTGGCGGGGGGACGGGGTCGAGTTCTTTCACGGACTTGTCCTTCGCGTCATCCTTGGTGGAGCCGAAGCCAATCCCCGACGGCAGGATAGAGGTGAACGACGCGAGCATGCTGGAGGGCGCACGGCGGCGACGACGACGTCAAAGGGTGTTCCAAGAGCGCGCACGACGAGCACGACGACGGCGAAAATGGGAGGAAATGGGAGGAAATGGTGGGAGAAGGGGAAGCAGAAGAGAGCGCGTAATAGAGGAATCATCAGGCGACCGCAGACACAGCTTTAAGAGACCCTCCAAACATGGTCGCTTACGTCAATATCATTACCCACACGCCGGCATGCCGTCCATCTCGCATGCACTCTCGCCACTCCCCTCGCATTCATTCGACAACGTCGGCACGTAAAATCGTATTCTTTCTCGCAGATCTCCGATTTCGCATAGTACGTACTTTGTGTTGATTCAAGCAGACCATTGTCGCGTCCGTAACGGGACCGTACTGAAAGACCAAGTTTGTCACCGTCAATCCTCAACGGAAGTACTTGTTTGGGATCAAGATATCACTTTCGGACTATTTTACGTATATTTGGTGTTTCATATGTTTTTCTTCTTTCCGTATCTACCTGTAGTGATTGAAGTGATTTGAACCGAGATGTTCAAGTTCTTGGTACAATAAAATCAGTTTGGTTGACGATGAATTCCGACTACGCTTTTCACTGCGCATACCACAAGAATGCGAAGAAACCCACTGTATTGGCTCGGAATAGTAGCTGTTGGCATCCGACAGCTTCATATTCCCCGAAAACACCGAAGATCAAAATGACGAGGCTTGACGGTACCGGGTGCCGTCCGTCTGTTTCCACCCCATGACGACAAGTTCCGACAGACTTGACTGCGTACGCGCTACAATTATCTTCAAGTCCATCGCCGCAGTCGAGAGAAGTAGAACCCAGCCGTCAACGTGGTATTAATCCGAAATAGATGCCAATTTCGAATGACATTTACGTAGCCGCAGCGTCGACGAGCCTCCCAACAATGAATGATGGTCAATCGCGTGAGATACGGATAAATCATATCCATTCGGCGCCTGCTATACGCAGCACGTCGAGTTCATCTGTCGATATTGTTTGCCGACTGCGCGCAACTTGGCGCTGCAAGATGGGCGCAGTCAATTGAATTTGAAATCATATGGACCTACTTCGACTTCTCCAGAAAATGGCACCATATGCATTCTCAATTACAAGACCTAATGGTAGCAATCGGGAATGAGTGGGTTGAAGTCCAAGAAAAGACGACTTACTACAGATGTTCTACGATTTCCATTTCCCCCCACCTCCAGGTGATCGACAACAATATCATGAGAGAAACCAGCATGTTTTCGAAAGGATTTTGAAATACAGATCGTTCTATCAGATGAGATGTTAGTAATTCCATGCTCCTTCACGTGCATCTCTGAATGCATACGACGCGTATAATCCAGCGAGACGGAACGAGACCCACGCGCGTGCGATCTTCATCGTGATGACGCACAGTCAATTGGCCGTACAGCCACAAAGGATTTACATTGGCTAAAAATAGCCGCACTTGGCGATTGACTTTTGCCTAAACAGCCAATTGAACGTCATCTCGAAGTGAGCCACATCCGCCTGTCCTCTTCGCGTATTTCAGCAGAGCGACGAGGCCTGCGGGCGTCATGCCTTCCATTCGTTTTGCGACTCCCTGAGCAGCGGATTAATGATTGAGTCTGTGAGTGCGTGCGATCGAAGGTGCTTACGATGCTTGTCGGTCGTAAGGCCCTCAAACGCTCTCGCAGCTCTGAACTCAGGCCTTCGATCGCGTTGTAATCCAGCTGCGGATCCAAATTTAATAGTTCGTCTGTACCGAATTCGCGCAAATCTGCTTCTTGACGTCTCAGGAAAGGATCGTATCGCGCTACGAGAACCCAAGTTCAAATTCAAAATTCGAGTTAGATGGCAGATTATTCAAGTTACCTTCAATTGCAACGCGTTCTAGGATACGATGATTCAGAGCCGAAAGCTGCGGAAAAGCCTTCTTCACCATCTCCATCGTGACTCCGGGCATTTGAAGAATATTATAAGCGCTGTGTGGGTCTTTAGATTATGCTAGCGCGTAAGGTTCGAAGCATCACCCACTTTCTCCGGACGCCATCGAAAGAGACCAAAATTCCATGTGAAGCCCAGCCCTGAAAAGCAGATTATTACAGTAAGGATCCCACAATTGGACTCGTCGCTACCTGAGGGGACAGCTCACTGCGGAGCAATTCTTCTTTCGCCGACATCAAGTCGCGTTTTGTTGATGCGAGCACGTCCCAGCGAGTATCAGAAACTACGCCAGTTTCTCTGCCTTTCTTCGTCAAACGGAAATCGGCATTGTCGTTCCGTAGCGTCATCCGGTATTCAGACCGTGAGGTAAACATGCGATCTGTACATTGTCAAAGTGCATAAAGGACTCGAACGACAGCGGGGAATAGCGAGGAAGACTGACATGGTTCTTCCGCGCCTTTGACGATCAAATCGTCGATCATTACACCAATGAAGCCATCGGCTCGAGTCAAAATGAAAGCCGGACGCTGCGTCGCAGCGAGCCCAGCATTAATACCGGCTATGACACCCTGCGCAGCCGCCTCTTCGTATCCAGTGGTGCCTTTGTGAAAATTTAGTAACTCATTTGACAGAATTTTGCCTTGGCGAACCGTTGATTTGTCCTGCCATATAAAGCCCAGATATTCGCTTTGTTTCTAAAGTGGCTGAAAGAGACGTCATATTCCCGCGCGGAGGAGTTGGCGATGAACACGTACGCGATAGCTCCCGTGCATCGATGTGATCGTACTCAACACCGTAAGCAGGTTGCAGAAGTTTTACTTTCTCCAATCCGGGTATCGTTTGCATCATTGGTTCTTGAAGTTCTTCTGCCATGCTGCAGGACAGTCCGTTGGGATAAATAACATCTGCCACGATGACTTCAGCTCTTTCAAAAACGAAGGATAAATTAATTTGCTTACTTGAATCGTATCCTTCAGGCTCGAGCCAGACTACGTGAGACTCCTTTGCAGGAAACCTTCGTATCTTCGCCTCAAGGGATGGACAGTATCGGGGCCCTATCTACGTTGAGGGTAATTTCCACTTAGAGTTTGAACGCACGCTTACCTTTCTTCGTTTCCTGAATGTGAACACTTGTGCGCATAGACTCTTGGACCAGCTTGTGTGTTTCTAACGTGGTGAATGTTTGGTGACAGAAGACTTGTTTACCCTGACGAATAGATTCAAAATATGTATTCTCGTGAAATGACACGGACAAACCTCATTTTCTACGACTTCGTTGAGGTAGCTAAATGGCGATGGATTGGCGTCACCTTCTTGGACCTCCAGACGGCTGAAATCAATTGTCGACCCATCCAGGCGAGCAGGGGTACCAGTTTGTAGCCTCCCAAGCTTAAATCCCGCTTTCTCCAAGGAACGTGAAAGGCCTACGGATGGCCCCTCATTCAGACGTCCAGCAGGGATTCGTCTTGGACCTGAAGATTTCGGTTACAGACATCCGCATTTCATGAATATCTCACAGACCTATGTGTATTTCACCGGAAAGGAATGTACCAGTGCATAATACGACTTTTGAGCAACCGATGACTTCACCCGTCTCTAATCCGAAATTTTAGGACGCTCGACGATCGAAATCCCCAATGCAAATACCTACCGAGTCGCACACCATTCACACCCAGGGAAGTCTTGCCTTCGGGGAACCCAGATTCCATCTGAATGTCAAAAGCGCTACCGAGTCGAATGTGCAGATTTGGGTGGTTGAATATTTCATGTTGCGTGTGTCTCTTGTACAGTTTCCTGTCTATTTGAGCTCGAGGACCCTTCACTAAAATGAGAATATCGTATACACGTTGTTGTGCAACACACTCACCCATACCGCAGGTCCTTTTGATTTATTCAAAACTCTGAAGTGTATTCCGGCTTTATCTGCAAGGCGAGAGTCAAAGTTGATTATAGAAGAGGAACACGACCACGGACCTGAAATCCTCCCAATAAGGCCGTCCAAGGCATCCACTTCTCGAACCAACGTCCCCTTTCCAACACCTCCAATAGACGGGTTACATGACAGCTCCCCGATGGAGTCGAGTTTCTGGGTCAGAAGAAGGGTCTTCGCGCCAGTTCGTGCAGATCCTGACGCAGCTTCGCATCCTGCGTGCCCTCCACCAATTATGATCACTTCAAGAAGCATTCAGCGGAGTAGGACGTCGTATAGTATTTGTGTACCATCGAAGTGCTCGGCGGGTGTCGAATACACCCTGGTCGAGGCAGTAAGAGCGTGTCTAAAAGGCGTGCATGACCTCGCAAGATGTCGTGCGAGCATGCAGTTGTGCCGATGAGATTTTCAACGAGGAAAAGTATTTCCCTTCTTTCGAAGCTACGAAGGTGAAGAGGGGAGTTTAAGGCACGTCAATCAACTGAGGTACACCGAGGTAGGCCAGATGAAAGTCTGTGGACGGCGAGTCGGCGAAACTGAACGACAGAAGAGGACGGAGGCAGCCGCGTCGCGTCTTCCAAAATCTAACCACCACCATCCCCCCTTCGCATGTCGCATGAAGTTCATAAAATACGTCAACGTTAAAATTGTACTCTTCGCCAAAGGAATCGATGATGTTGTACGCCCACTATTCATTATTTGATTGGCTCTCAGGATTACCTTTGACTCCTGAACGGACACACCCCGTGACGTCGTTTGGAAATGAATCTAACTTGACGGTCTTGACTTACGTGACGTGCTGGAGAATTTGTTAGGTGAGCCTTCCCGTAAAATCATATACCGCCATGAAGTCACAGTTTGAAGTCTCCAAGATAGCATGACACATGAAGCAAGCTTGCACCTTGAGTATTTGAGTACTTGCGTCGAGATGTTTTAGGCGGACTTTCTGCCCATGAACGTCATACATGAGGTGCGTAGATCATTTATATTCAATCTTCTCTTGAACCACCGTGAAATTTAGTATCCATCTAGAGCCGACAGAATTGTCTATTATACCTACTCCGTTTTTGAGTCCAAAGTGGTTTGAGGCTTCGTTGCGATCCCCGAAATTGACCACACAATCCCATTTGAATGCAGAGTTAGTTGGCCCTTCTCTTCGAGCTTCGTTGACATTCACTAATGAGATACTCGGTTGTCATTACAGAGATAATAACCTTCTTCGCGAACCACGCGGCGTCTTTTTGTCAAATGCAATCTTTTGACCACGCTATGCAAGCGCTAATCAGGTTGTTGAGCGCAGCAGCGCACAATTCTCTCACCAAGTCAATACTCGTTCACAATTTGCTTTTTAGCTCTTCGCCGGCCGGGTTTGAGCGCGCGGGGTTGGATATCGACATCGTTGTGAATTCGTGGAGACTGAAGTCTGAGGACACATGCCGACGAGTGAGGTGAGCGATCAATTTTATCTTAATATCTAATGCTGTCGTGCGCCGAAGTTGATGATCGATGATCACCCAAGCTGTGAGAGAAGCTCGCCTCGGTGATGAACGGACAATATACTTCGCCAGCGCCAATCATTCAAACGAAACGCTTAGCACCGTCATCTTGGTTCTCACGTACCATTCTGGTGAAGAATACTTAGTAGGGGAAGCTCAGGGAACTTGCGACGTCGTATATATAATGGACAGGTGCGCTGAACGTCAGGGATTCCATCACAACCTGACACTCACACCTTGGATACCGCCATTCTGCTACGCCTCGCCCCGTTCCAATCGTTGGATTTGCAAGCAGCTTGAGCAGGAGTCCGATGTCAGACGAGTTGAATCGTGAGCACAAATCCCTAACTTTCCTTCGAGGGCGACGTTTTGAGGAATACCAACATCGCTCCTCAGCACCTTCGGCAATGGAAACGAGACCTGATGAGGGTTCGCTTCATCCCGCACCTAACGCTGATCAAGCTGTCATCAGCTCAAATGCATCGGCGGAAAACATTTCATCACCTTTCGGAGAACGCGCCAACGAATCAACAAACCTCCCGAGTTCTGTAAAAGCAGCTGTTAAGTCTGTCGCTGAGCAGATCCAGGAGCACGAGGCGTGGTCGTTACTCTGTGAGCTACTAGAATCTCTTCCCTCTTTTTTGCATTCTAACTTAAGAAGTGGATGAGCAATGGAAAGAAAAACTTCGGTCGCAATTGTCTGATCGTACGGTCGATATCTTTTCATCATGAAACGAGGGTTAATCTGACTGAAGGTTCAACTGCCGCTCCTGAAACAAAGGAAAGAATATCCGTTGGTGGAAAGCAAATAAACGACTTTACAGAGTGCGCTCATTTCTGCATAAAATAGTCACAAAAACTAATGATTCATGCGCAAGTCAAATCGTTGCACTGGAGGATCGGGCTAGTGTCTGTCATATTTGCTGCCTGAAAAGCTCCTGACGATGCTCCCAATACAGCTCGGAAAGGTCTCTAGTATTGTACTGCGCATATTCCCTTCGTCTGCGATTTCCAGGTCCGCGCGCCTCTTTCGTGACATTATCCTAACTCTTCTATTGCGATTCACGGAGAACGGCAACGCGATGTTCGGTGACACAGTCCCATATCCCTACACGGAGCCTTTTTTCGAAGAAATATTTCGGAAGATAAATGCGAAGGGCAAGAGTGTCAGTCTGAGAGGGAGCTCTCCAGCTTCGTCATCTCAGTATCCCCCCTCTGACGTCTCCAACGAGTCCGTCTTGACTCTTCTCGACTTACTCGCTTCGAGCATGTCCGGCCTTTCCTCCGATTTTGAGAAATTCATGGATTACATGAAGGTAACATCAAACGAGGAACTCACTTCGGTGCACGACTCTATGGTTTTATTCGAAGAAAACCTGAAGGCGCGTCAAATCATATAGTGCCTATTTGTTCATTCTGAGCTCATCATCGTTTTAGTATTGGGCAAAGACCTCAAAAGCTATGGGGGGCGGCAATTTAAGTGCCATATATCAGCATAACCTGATGTTCGAAATTGGAGAGCATCTCATCGACATTTCAAGTAGCCTGGATAAGCTCATCGCAACTGGTACGAGATAGCGTCATTATCAAGTTCGACTGCTTATATATACCGCTTCGCTTTAAAGGCCTTCCCAAAATAGAGGACGATTTCAAGGAGGCGCAAAAAGTTGCACAAACCGAATCACTCGCTTTACTGAGCACATCGGCATTCTTCAGTTCCGTCACCGCGTCGACCCTTGGTTTCTCTTTTTCTCAGACATCCGGTGTCTTCGACGTTGTCAACTTCTTCTGGTTTTGCTCGCTTATCTTCTCCATCGCCTCCGTCATGAACAGCCTTCTCGCCTACTCTTGGAAACATTCCGTTTAGTCAGTATTTAACATTTATGTCTATGATCATACTAAAACAAATCTAGCCGAAAGCGATCCAATGATGACCAGTTACCCTGGTTCATCTCGCTTTGGAGTAAAGAGACGCCTCTGTTTTTTCTCGTAATATCTGCGATGATGTTCTCTGTTGGCTTATGCCTATTCTCATATGCGTCACAACAAGTGAGTCCTTAGCTTCAGTCCTTTGAATCTATCTGTCTATCCAGAGATTTACTTATCCCTTTTTTAGTCCAAATGGACATCAGCAGTGACCACGACCTTGACTGGGTTGAGCGCTCTAGGCATCGCTGGAGCGACGGCTTGGTTCATACTCGAATTTCATTCTATCGACGAGCTGTGGCTGATGGCGAAGACCCTCAAGGAGAAACTCTCGCTACTTTGGACCAACACGACTGCGAAGCTTAATGACAAGAAGTATGACATTAAAGTGAAGCTTGAGGAAAGGATACCATGGCTTGTTTCGGCGTATCGAAAAGCCCAAGAAGGCCTGTCGGTTCCCGTATCATACATGCGCACGGCTTTTTCGTCGGCAAGGCAAAAGATGACATCTTTCTCATCTTGGTTGTCAGGTTTAGGAGCTCGCTCGAGGGCCGTAGCAGGTCGCGTAGTGAAAACGCTTCAGACTGTTCCACGTCCTATATCTCGCCATAATTCGGCTACCTTAGACGCCATCGTTGGTGGCACGGACCAGGACGGAAAGTCTCAATCAGCTGCCAGTGACTTAGAGAAGGGAAATGGACAGAGGGCGGAGGAAGGCGGAGAAGCGAATAAAGCACCGTTGCTGAGCTTCAATTCCGCGGTAAAATCTGCAGTGCTAATGAAACGTTGGCGGTCGAAGGTGGCTCGAAAGACCTCAGTGCAGGAGTCTCCTATCGACGGTCTAATCGGCGCGTTCGAGACGATCAAGCCAAAATATGTCGAAGACATACAACAATATGTTGATTGTATGACATTTAGTCCTGACGGAAATTTCCTGGCTATTTGTAAGTAAGTGCAAATCTCAGTTGTTTTTACGTTCCTTCAACTTGACGATCTGTGCGTAGTTCAATCAACTGCAAGATCTATTCAACTCAGGTAGAGGCGTAATAGTGTCGTCATCTTTGACATCCGAATCTGAATATTTTTTCGAATATCTTAGTCTCTCAATTGTTTGGCGACCATCGAAGATACTGGAGAAGGAGATAACAAATTCTCCGGTTCTGGCAGGATCGTTTGGTGATTTAAATACTAGGTATATGAGGTTCATATGCTGAATCCACATCATAGGTCTCCTCGAGGGTCTCAATTCATAATAGTGTCCAGAGTTGGCGTATTGATCTACGAAATGCATGTAAGCAGTGTACGCTTTCTCCATAGTCGTAACTTGACTCAAATCACAGCAAGCGAAATCTTCTGGCGAAGACCCTGAAATCCAAGTAACACAAATCAGGTCGATAAATTGTAGCTTGGACAACAGATTCGTGACATCGGTCGTGTGGTTCCCTCAGGGAGAGGCATTTGTAACTGTGAATAACTTCTCCGTGAGGAAATATGTGAGTCGATAGCCTATGC
The DNA here is from genome assembly GCA_001020605.1 of Schizopora paradoxa. NCBI lineage: Eukaryota > Fungi > Basidiomycota > Agaricomycetes > Hymenochaetales > Schizoporaceae > Schizopora > Schizopora paradoxa. The sequence continues at coordinate 17,579 of KQ085892.1, forward strand.
ACAATAAAGCCAGTGATAAATCTTTCCATAGGGCCTTGTGAGCACCGGTCAACCCATAGGAAGCGGTACTCTCTCTTTGCGTTCCGATCTGCGAGCAGGAGAAGAGGAAGAAATCAGTATTTCGGACGTTCTATATATTGGAAGAAAGCCAAGACTGATTATCGCCGCAACCTCGACTGTCACGTTTGGTAGCGTGAGGGTTGGAGGACATAAGTCAAAATCACAGACGCAGCTCATCGGTATGAAGCTTCACATCTATTGAGAGGCTCCAATGAATGATACTCTTGTTAGTGTACGATCTCGAGAAACATGCTGTTGAAAGGTTTGTGTTTACTCAACTACTCCGTTCTGGGAGTTTGTGTTCTCATATTTATTTCTAGTCGGATCCCCGTGTTCAGCCAATTCCGTGGATTGAACCTTTCGAAAGATCAAAGTGTTCTACTCGTCGGATACGTAGATAAGGTTGGACATCCATACTTGAGCCTCTTTATATCTCTGAATATAATCTCTATAAACAGCCGCCTCAGCTATGGAACATAGACGGGAACAGCGAAGAGAGCAGCGCACAAACAATGCTCCGCCTGTCCCCGCAGTGTGCTTATGAATCAAAATTGAAATCCTTTACAGACGAATTCTGTCGAGGACGTACGTTCTTCTATGGCAATAACGATGAATTCGTGATTTGTTGGGACTATTATAGTATGTCGAATTCGTCTAGGGCTGATTGCATACTTGCTCAAGGCATTTCTAATGCGATGCATAGATGATGAATTCCACGTCTGGGACCGACAATACGCAGTACTTTTATATACCTTCTCAAACTGGTATCGCGGTGGCTCTCTTCAGAGCATGGACGTCAATCGTGCCCATCATGCTCTGATGTTTGCGACAGGAAGCTTCAACGGAGATTTAACGGTATGGAGGACGGGACGGGACGAAGAGGTTACCGAACAAGTAAACGAAGACCCGGAAACGACGACGGACGTACATCAAGAAGAACCTTCCCTAAATATTGGAGAGACGGGCAATAACGCTGTCACCGATGCACTTGTGACAGTCGACTCTCCGTCAGACGGTGATGATTCACTCAATGCACTCATAATTCAACCCGGACTTCAGGCTTAATTATTGTTTCTTTCCGGTACAACCTTCTCTTCTTATGACTTTAGCTAAGTTATCTTTATCGATCGGATTGTAAAATAGAAAGCGTCTTATTGGACAATCTGTAACCCCTTCCTGTCGTCGAGAGGCTCGGTATATGTTTCCATTGCCTGCTTGGCTGCAATTTTTCGCGTGTTTGTACCTACTATATAGCATTTACAACTTGTGTATTGTAATCCGTATAACATCGACGAGTCTATCGCCTTCACAGTCTTATTGTCGAAACAACAAAAAGGGGTAATGCCAGAGATGGTTCAACATATGCGCCCGTAATCCAATCTGAACTTTTAGGATAAGTTATGTTCATAATTTCGAGACGAATTGAACGAAGAACACCATTTATTCGTAGATACACCATCCCCTTTGTATACAAATACAGCATTTCTTATGTGATACACCGAAAAAAAACATTGATCAACTACAACATGCCGCTGAGCGAAATGTCTTGAGAGCTATTACCGACCCAAATGGTAAATTTACCATTTGTTGGCATGATCCAGTTCTGATCATATACACTCCAGTAACTCAGATCTTTTCGAGTTAGCTGGAATGACACTATCGTGCTTGTACTGGGATCTAGTTCGATCTTCGTGAAGTTTCTAAGGACTTTGACGGGGAAGTCCACAGAACCTTCTCCCCACGTATTGCCGTTGCGATTTACAGGTACGTCGTCGGGGAACGAGACATATAGTTGTACGACTTCCTTTCCCTTTCGACCCCCCGTATTCGACACCTGAAGAGCCACCTCGGCGTGAACATCCCATAAGCTGTAGATTCTCGTTAAAAAGAAACATATTAAAAATCCAACCTTCCGTTACCTTGGGTTTCCTCCTTCGCCGCCCCCGGCTTGGGAAGGTTCGTTTGGTGAATCGTAGCCGTCTGGATATGGGTAATCGCCGGCTTTCACCTCGTCGACGCTTCTGATATATGGATAAACGAATTTCTTGAGTTTGAGAAAGCCGTCGGGAAAGACGGCCTTGTCAGCGCTAGGAATGTTTGTCGATAGAGAGGGTGGCGACAGCAAGGTTGGCCGTGGCGAAGGCAATGGCGATTTTGGCTTTGTGGGAGTTATTTTGAGAGAAGAAAACGAGAAGGTCGTGTACGAAAGCCCGTATCCGAACTCGTATCGCGTTGGTATCGCGTACTGGAGAAATGTTATTGATAATTTGAAATGTGAGGAACAGCAGTCCCGAAATGAACAATAACAGTACCTTGTCGAAATGTCTGTAATCAATGTACAGTCCTTCTGAATAGTCCTGCTGTGGAATAATGCCGTTGGGTCTGTACAAAACTTGCCCGCCTGCGCCATAGTCTGCGAGACTTTTGCCCACTGTGTAAGGAAGCTTCCCGCTTGGGTTCACATCACCGAATAGCACATCAACCTGGGGTAGCTCATCATTGTTTGATTAAATAGGATTGAATTCGAGGACGTACCAAGGCATTTCCGCTCTCCTGTCCAGGTAAATTTGCGAAAATAAGTCCTTTGAGACCAGGTTCGTCGACCCAATTCTCAACGACAACCGGACCGACAGAGTGCACGATCACGATAGATTTCCCGTTACCAGAGCCGCAACTCTGTATGACGGATTTCGCTAGCTTGTCGCCACCCTTCTGGGCGAAGAGATCGTTTCGGTCACCATTTATCCCGTCGTGGCCGAGGTATCCTTCGCCAGCATCAGAGTTTATAAAAATTAGACAAAGATCAACGTCCAACAATTCGTTGGAGGGCGGTACGTCGTTAGTGAGGAATGTGGATATAATGACCTCGTTGGGATCGAAGGCGTTTTCAAGAGCTTTCACTGGAGCAACAAGGTAAGGAAATTCAACAGCTCCGGAGCCCCAACCAGACCCCAATCTATCTGTCTTTCAGGCGCGTCGATGGCCGATTTCGAAAGATAAAACTCACGTTCCCTGATTGCACCCTCTATCAGGACAGAAGTTCGGGCCTTTGCCCTCCCCAGCGTCATCACCAATGATAGCCACTTTGAATTTCGAATTCGCCGGGCCCTTTGTCCATCCTTCGCCCCAACCACTTCTGCTCAAGGGGAGAATATTATCATCGTTCTTCAAGAGCACTGTCGCCTCAGCAGCGATTTGCCTCGCAACAATTCCATGGGCATCATTCCCTTCCCCTTGCACGTTTAAGAATTTATTGACACGTCCGGTGGGACCCTCTCCGCTTCCGTGGTATAAGAGTCCAGTTTCTTCGTTTGTCCAAGAGGAGAAATTTGGTCCGCCTTCGCCTTCTGGCGGCGGTGAAGGGAAATTCTGAGGATCGTCTTGCTTGAGCTGGTACCATGCAGCGACGATTCTGGTTGCCATGTCGTTTAAGCGCGACATCGGTAAAGACCCATTGAGAACAGATAGGGTGAGCCGTCGACCCCATAGCGACTTTCCGTTTGCCCATAGTAGACCGTCGCCTGGCATTGACATATCCCTAGATATCGTCAATAGTTTGTTACGAGGAGACATACGAGGTTCCGTACAAGCCTGCAAGGGCGCTCGCGACTCCACTGCGTTGAGCGAGCCAGTCCGATTGAACGAAGCCCTGGAAACCCAGTTCGTCTTTTAAGATACCATTCAAAATTTTACTGTTCCCGCAAGCATAGCTGGAACTCGCACGTCAAGAAGTTGACGCAGCTTGAAATGTAAAAGTTGCACGGACGAGTTATTGACCATCTGATAGCTGCACATTATGGAAGCAACACCGGCGCGAACACTTTCAGCAAACGGCCACAAATATAGCTCATGAAGAGTACGGTCGTCTATGTTGGACGACAATGCGGTCGGCAGGCCCCACTCAAAAGACTGGCGGAAGTGTTCTTGCTCATTCAGAATGAAGTGCTTCGCTGAGAATATTTGAGTTTAGAGGATGTGCTTGTACAGAAACAGTGGAGGACCTACCGGTAGCAATTACACCTTCGGACTGAATGCCCTTTATTGTTTCTGCTGCCGCGACGCCTTGCAGCACTGGATCAGCACCAAATCCTTCCCAGTTACGACCTGCAGCCGGCATTTTGCCCAGAGGGCCCATCGCCGGTCCAAGAATGATATTTACACCTTTTAAACGAGCTTCGCGACCATGAGCTTGACCTCGTCGAAACCTATCCGCATCTCAGTGAGACAGCTTACGATCGAAATACTGGCATACATTAAATCTCGATTCCATGTCGCTCCGACTGTGATGCCAGCAGGGAATGCTGTGATATTGTCCGCGAATCGAATGCCCAATGGCCCGTCCTGTAAACACAGCGAAGGAAACTTCACGTTCACAGCAGGACCTGTAGAGTAAATTTGCATTAAGAGCACGAAGCAACTTTGAGCGACCCGTGCCTACCAGTGTTTCCGACGCATAGTCCCATCTGCCAGCCCGTACCCGTTGTAATATTCACCTTCTCTATAAGAGACATTTGATCAACCAAACGAGCAGCCTTCTCATACGCATTCTTCCAGGACGGCAGTGTTCCTCCAGGAGCTGACGGATTGATATGAACATTGAAACTCTAGTGGGAGAAAATCCCAAATAGTCATGCGTACGCGTAGGGTACCAAGGAGGTGAGCTCCTAGTTTCCGGAACAGATTTACGCAACAAAGCAGCGCCAATCGAAATGATGATTAGAACTACGGATGCTATTGCAGTTGATGCAATGCAACATTTCTTGCGACGAAGGATAAACTTGCGGACAACAGCAAATCGTGAACTTCTGGTGAAGACATCGCACACGGAGTGAGTTGAATCTGTGGATAACACTGCACTCGTCACACACCTTCCTCCGCGTTGCCTTTCTTTACTTCTCTCGCCTCTATCAACATATTCTGGGTCGATGTTAAGAGGGTCGTTCTCGTCGAATGTATCGTCGTCTCGAAGTCTCGTTGAGGAATCGGAGGTGTCCAAATGGTTTGTTCTCTTCAAGAGTGCGACCTCCTCTGACGTCTTCTGGTCGGACTCCGCTGAACCTCGACGAGACATGATGGTGCCGCCGTTCTTTGTCAAAACCCGAGAAATTGTGCTGAAGGGAAACTTGGTACCGTCTGCGCTGTCCCTTCACCGTGGCATGGAGCAAGTTCTGCTGTATAGCAGAGAATAGACCGCCTTCGAATGCCACGCTAAGAGCGCCTGCTTGCAGTGTGGGACGTCATCAAGCGTGACTATATGCACTCGCTGCGGTGTCAAGGTATCTCTGTCCACACCCCCATCGTCTTCGCTTCAACACGATGCCCAAATGTCCAGAAGGAGTTCACAAAGATCCAAAAGTGCTCATCGTCGAGGACAATGGCGATGGCGAATAGAGCGCGTCGACGCTGCGTGGGAAGCAAATTTGAATGGCTGTCGGCAAATCGGGCCTCGCGTTTGCGCAACGTTCTGCACCTCTTAGCACGTCCTCGCAGCGGTAGACAGCGACCTCGATAATCATGTCGCAAGGTGAGCTTCGACGCAGGAAGGTGTCGGACTCAAAGAACGAGGATGTCTCTTCCAGACCATCCGTGGACAATGCGACGAAAAAGGAGGAGGTCGTCTGGGGAAAGACACCCAGCGGCGAAGGTGCGTCTCTTGTCGATGAACTGGCCGACGTCTGCTGATCGTATCGAACAGTCTTTCGCGTTCCAACGACTCACGACGTCTTGACGCTATTCCATCCTGCATACCCCAAGTCTCATATCGACATTCTGAACTTGACATTGCTCGGTCTGCAGCTCGCATTATTCTACTATCTTCCACGTCATGTCGCGAAAGGATTTTTCTTGTTTTACTTCGCTTTCTGGCGGTTGGCATACGATGCGGGGCTTGGATGGATTCTTACCAAGCAAAGCAAAAAGAAGTGGATCCTCCGTCTGGTCCAACGCTATGGATGGTTAGATGAGAAGAGGCGTCCGCGAGTTCGAAACTGGATTCGAAATCAATTGTCTGGAAAAATGGGAAAGGATTATTCATTTGATGTGAGATCGTGCTGAAGTTCTCGTGATCTCTTTCTGAATGTGCTCTGCCACAGGAGCTTCCGTTGGAATATAATGCATGGTTATTATTTCGGCAATTGGTCGATATCATACTTCTCAAGTCCGTTTTCGTTTGTTTCATTCAAGGACCCTTGCTAATGGCCATCTCTTTTCAAGTGATTTCGTATCGTACTGTATGTTCGCGTTCTGCTGCTTCCGAGTTCCATCTGGCCTTTCACTTCCCATACACTGTTTAAGGTGATGTCATTCGTGGATCTTCGTTTCGCAGTTTGACTGACGAAAACTATAGGTGGCTTGGTGGATTTGCTCTCATAGCGTTCAATCTCTGGGTCAAGACGGAAGCACATCATGTTGTTACAGATTACGGGTGGTATTGGGGTGACACGTTCTTCCAGCGAGGCTCTCTCATTTTCGATGGTGTCTTCGAGTTGGCGCCGCACCCGATGTATTCAGTCGGTGAGTCGTATGACGGATCGACGGTCGTGAAACTAACTGGATTTTTAGGGTATGCGGGCTACTACGGCTTGTCGCTGATTGTTGGTAGCTATCCGGTCCTCTTTGTCAGTTTGGCTGCACACGCATGTCAATTCGCCTTTCTCGTATTCTTTGAAAACCCTCGTCAGTTCATTTCACGCAATGTTTTGTTTTTGTTGCTGAATCTTCGCATATTCTACACAGACATTGAGCGGATGTATGGTCAGCGGAAATTGTTGGCGTCAAGGATTCCCTTGCAATACACTGGCCATTCGCGGAAGTCATCTAATGGAGGCTCGTCACACCAACGGACCATCTCCGAAGCAAGCGATTTTACCGATGGATTGTCTACACCAGCTGCCACAGAAGGAGAATCAGCCACTGATACGGAGTTGGAAACTGAAACAGAGGCCGACCATGCACGGCCGATCGACACGAAGGAACGAACGGAGACGCCTGATACGATACCTGGATCACCATCGGAGAATTATGGAACGCTTCGTCTGAAGACGTCTTTAATTCTGACACAACACGACCTCTTAAATCGTTTCTTCCGCAAGGATGCCATAATTCTGCACAATCTTGATCTTCTTCGGTAAGCTGTAAAGCATTCAGTGTTTGTTTTCCTCGCACTGATCTTGTTCATTTCACCTTTTCAGAGCGTCTGACTTCACATATGTGCTCATGGTCTGTTATGCGGTAGTCTTCTTGAGCACACGAAACCTGTCGGAGAAGAACTTCCTCATCGTAAATTTCGTTCATGCATTGCTCTGGCGTGTTTATCACACCTTCGTGCTGGGCTTCATTTTGCGTGCTCAAAGTCAATCCAAGTTCCTTGTTCGTCACTTCCTCAAGCATTATCACTATCCCGTCCGAGAAGGCGAACACGGAGCAGTTCAAGAAGCGTTCAGCAACTGGAAGTCGCTGTACAATCTGAGCATGTCCATGACTTATGGTGGGTAGTTCAACTTGATCTTTTCGACTCCCATCTCTAATATGGACGTCGAAAAGTATCTTTCGTCGGACTGGCTTGGGTATCCTACAAATTGCCCCAGGAGTGGATAGAAGGGGACCAACTACTTCGTCACACGCTCGGGATGGTACGTCCAACGTATGGGAGCTCTCCGAGACGGAATTTGACCGATATTTCAGGTTCTTATTGCCTTGCATGTCTGGGCAGCAAGAGAGTCGTATGAAGTGCTTGGTATCTTTGGCTGGTTCTTCGGTGATTTCTTCATCGAAGATTACCCTTCTACTTTGGAGTACACGGGTATTTTCCGGTTCGTGATCTTATTTAACACATTATTCGTGTAGCGTTTTATCAACACTTCGGGCAGCTACCTCAATAATCCGGATCTATTGAGTGGGGCAACATACTTTGGACTTGCGTTGATCACTGGTAGCAAGACGGTCCTGGCGCTGGCGATTATTTCGAACTTATCGTATTGGTGGTTCCTCCGAACAGTTGAAACGTGCGTGAAAATGCATTTCGTCATATCATAATTCTCAGTATCTTTCATCGTAGCCCCCATATGCGAAAGTTATACGGAGAAGCTCTCCGAAAGGACGCCGGTTTCACCAAGATAATCAAGAATGTCGCTGTCAAGAATGCCAAACTCTTGGAATCTCGTGCGGGGAAGCACGCACCTGAACTTCGCAGGGTTGTCAAAGAGGTAAAGGGGTCTTTCGACAAAGTGATCGAGGAAACAGCCGACGTTGTGGAGGAGTTCTTGAACAAATGTACTGTTACCACGACGCTCATGGTAACCTTCGCTGACCCATAGCTTCGTAGCTCGCCCGAAGATTACCGAAGTCATGCAGGATACCAAAGTATTGTTGCAGCAATCTAGGGAGAAACTCGTCATAACGTACGTGATCGTACCTTCGAATGTGTCTTATCTTTGGTGCTTATTGTTCTACAGTCGTGTCGCCAATAACTTATCATCCTTCGATACCACTAAATACCAGCTGAGCGTCCTCTCGAACAAAACTTCCGGCAAATACAGATTCCATCTTGGCGAACCAATCCCTGTTGCGTGGCGCGCTCCCCCTTCGCATTCACGCAAGGATTGGATCGGTCTTTATCGTATTGGAGCCAACAAATCCAGCCTTGTCACTTCGACTTCATCGCTGGGCATGTGGTTACCTGTCCATGACGATGAATGGGACGGGGACGTTCCATTGAACCTTGAAAAGCGTTCGTCAAGCTCGGACATGGAGAGTGGCAAGACCATGTTTAAAGGCGAAACGCTTCCTTGGCAGGTCGGCATTTACGAGGTAGGGGGTATGATTGAAAGATGATTATATTTAGACTGAATAACCTTCAGGTTCGCTACCATCATGACGGGAAATACAACGTGATGAACTTGGATGGACCCATCGAAGTATACGGTACGTCAGTTTAAGTTGTATTCGTAACTTTTGTCTAACCATAGCGCCATAGTTGATCCTCCCGCCACGCTGGATTTCCAAAGTGTTCGATGGTATCTCATCCACATCGTCTCTCTGTGTCTGGACTCAGATCCGTCGCTGGTCCCGTTATCAGCGCAACCTCCTTCAACCCCTCGACCCGGCGCGGAACCGTCATCTTCCGCAGAGGAAGTAATTGGACGGGATCCAGACGACTTCCGATTCTGGTCAGAAAAACAGGCGAAACGTATAGCAGAGTCCATCAAGCAGGCCTTTGACGTTGAATACGATCCTCAGGTTATATTGGCGGACGCGAATGTTTCCGCATTGACGAATAGGATCTTGGTCTCTAAGCAGCTGTTAGATACTTCAGCTTGATTAGATAGAGTTTTGCGTAGTCTATGATGGGGTTTCTTTCTTGTTGCACTCAGTCTTTCTATTTTGTCCTCCATGGATGGTATATCTCGACTTCGCGGGTGAATCTTTCTTTTCCCGTAGAATGTTGTGAAGCAAAATGAGATCACTAAGAATCCAGCAATTTTGGAAACCGACGAAGCCTCAAAGGAGGGTTTCAATGAAAGAGATGTGTTTGACTGCATCCCGCGAGGTACATGTATTGGCTTGGGGATGTCTTGGAGAAAAAATAAAATATGTATAAAGGGAAGATAAAAACCCACGGCGGGGATCGAACCCGCAACCTTAGCCTAGAGAAACACCGCGTTCGTAGGAAAGCTACGCGCTACCATTGCGCTACGCGGGCATAGCTCATCTGTCATTGACAAATGTCACATCGGTTCTAACTTCATTACCGTTGTGCCAAGTTCATTCAGAAGGAAATTTACAAGAATCTGTATCCTAGCTTTATCCCAGTCGCAATCCTAAGAGGAATCCTGCAAGGAACGTTGCACGGGGAGGGAAATCGGCCGTCAAAAAGTCAAAAATCCAGACAAAGAGCGATGAAATAGTCGGAGCTCGTTTTGTGCCATCGTTTTCGACGTGGTAGAATGCGTTTTCGAAGGTGGATTGGAATCTACTCCAGTTTACTCGAACAAGAGAGAGAGATCCAAAGTACTGTCAGAGGGTGTATGAATTATAGGTTGAGGAGCAAGGATTGACAGGGAATGACATACTTGTAATATCACGAAGATACCGCCCAGAAGGAAAGCCACAGTTTTGACGCCCTTCTTTACAAAAACGCCGGCGCAGATACCGCATACGGTGCCAAAGGATAATTCGTAGACGTTTACAGATGACCTCGGGGGAGGCGGAACGCCAGCAGGAGGCAGAGGGGCGGACGGGACATCGAGTTGTGAATTAGGAGAAGGCGACGCTGAATAGTGTATATATGCATGTGTCGTTTCAATATTTTGATGATCACTTACGTGCGCCTTCGCATCGAGCTTCAGGTTTGCTGAGAGCCGTTAATCCTAGTCCTAGCGCAACAGTACCACCCAGGGCAAAGGCACGGTCGAAATTTGTTCCAGTGGTTTTCGAGGGCGAGGTGAAGAGAGTCTTCAGATGCGTAGTCCGGGAGAACGAGCGACGGGCCACCGTCAATTCGAAACCAACGGGATGGAGAGATGCATTTCTTGAGAATATTGAGAGACGAGAACTGGATAGAAAAGCCTGAGGCAGTGGAACTGTGCATTGCCGGGTTATGCTGTGGAAATTCTGATGAAGTAGTCTCGAGAACATTTCGATCGGTTGACGTCGAAGGTTACTCGAGTTGCTCGTCGTGGTCGCGGTCAAGAAACAAGAACGGGGAAACGAGAACGACAAATGACGCGTTGATGACTAAGCAAATATCCGGAAGTAAATTGGCGGAGGCGGTTTGCTCAACGCCCACTTTCCGCAAGCATCCATGGCGCCCTCTGGAGGCAAGTCAAGGAACGACAGTCTACGACCCAGCGAAACTAATGATCACTGTGCTATGTTTTGAATGAACAGAACCTAAAGATTCGCCAAAGCCGCAACCCATCGGTGCAAGCGCATTCCCGCTCGTTTCGCTCTTCACAGTTTGCACACTCTGCGTCCTCTTCATCCTATGGAGGCGCGCCGATAGCCTGAGGACTGTCGTAGCACACCAGTGAGCTTGCAAGCTAGCACCAAGACTTCCCCTCAACTGACTTTGTCTAGGCTTAAAACTTGGGTGAACGGTGAAGGACGAGTTCGACTCTCTGAGGATGACGGTCCTCCTTCTCATTCGTTTATCGGTGGAGGAGAAAGCGACGATGAGGAAGACGCTGACGATGAGCCACTAGCGGCGCGAGCGGAGCGTTTAAGAGGGGATTCGAGTAGGGAAAGCTCACTATCCTCTCCATTTAGGCAAGGACGTCGATGAGAGAAAAGTACATACTTTCGTGACAGTTTTTATTCCGACCCCAAGCTGACCACGAATCTTGTGCAACAGTTCATATATTCAGTCAGCTACTTCCCCAGCATACTACAGTACATTCATGCATTCACAGTTCAATGTATCATGCTCCCCAAGGACAGTACCGTACATCCCTTCAGGTTGTTCTTACACACCGATAATATTGTATAAACTCTTGCTTCTTTGCCATAATGCCATTGCACATCCAACACTAATCTTCCCGCGAGTTGTAACTCATCGAATAGCAACCAGAACATTAAAAAGTACATACACAGCAAAAGTCGAAAGAACATCGTAAGATTAGAAGTGTTCCACAGTGAACGTCCACTTCCCATCCTCTATGCTATAACTCTCGAAGTGTGTATGCTTCATGCCCTTTAGCCTCTTGAGATGCTTTGGGAATGACGGATGCGATTCGTCTTTGATGGGCTCTCTCGTCGCCTTGTCCACCGGCCAGCATCCATATAAGATAATCCGGGCCTTCACGTTCACCCCTTCACCTGGTGGAGGCTTCAAGTCGTCGTTCGCGCCATCGACAGCATCGGGATAAACGCAGCACTCCTTGTTGTCGATCTGCACGATCTTTCCAAGTAAGGCGGAAAGTCGCGGTAACGCGGTCAGGTCAACAGGCTCCAGGAACTGGACCTCGCCATATCCTTTCCGGCCGACAGTAAGTCCCTTGAACTGGGATAGCTCCTCGTTGCTGGTGTTCCGAAGCACGTCCAAGCTGGGCTTCACCCAATATTCTCCATCCTGCAGCTCATCCGGCCCCTTCTCTCGTCGAGGAAAGTCAGCTGCGCCCAGCGAATTGGACTTCTTCGCAGCAGGAGAACCTGGTGTCGCTGCCGAAGCCGAAGATGCAGCGAGGGATTCCTTTTCTCGTAAGGCGGCGCTCATCGCGGGATTGAAAGCGACCTTTGGTCCTGCGCTCGCTGGTGAACTCTTCTGTTGCGCGAACGACTTGCCAAACACCTCATTCGGGTCCATCTTTTTGTCCAGTACCAATTTCTTGGGACTGGGCCGTCCGTCGCTTCCCAGAGTCGAGGTACCTAAGAACGATTCGGGCCCTAATAAGCTCTTCCCGCCACCTATTCCGGAAAGTTGTAGTGGGTTTGTATGATTCGAGGAATGGGATAAGGAGTTCGAGAATCCACCGATGGTGTTTCGGTTTGTTGATTGTGAATAGCCGAACCCTCTCAGCTTACTGGCTCCCATATTGCGCGAGACAGAAAGACCCAAGGGAGAACGAGTGGGTACATCGACGAAATAGCTGCTTTGTTTCTTCGGTGGAGGATTGACAGGCGCGGATTGTGGTCCACTTTGAAGGAGGCTAAATATTGGGAGGTTTGTCGAGACAGGCTGGGCGACGGAGGCGGTTAAAGTGGGCTGGTTCTGTTGGGCGTTATTCGTCGAACCAAATAAGCCGCCACCAGTGCCGCCCAGTGAGTTTCCGAATAACGACGTTCCAGTGTTTGCCGCAGGTTGGGATAAGGATTGTCCAAAAGTCGATGTTGCAGGCTTGTTTCCGAAGAGTGAGGTCCCAAATGTCGATGCACCGGCAGGTTGCGCAGTGGATTGATTAGCGTTCTGTCCGAAAAGACTGTTTTGAGGTTGCGTTGCGGTGTTGTTAGTGGCGCCGGCGTTCGTAGCGGTATTGCCAAAAAGGCCTGTCCCGAAGGCTTGAAGGAAATGACTTGAGTAAGGGCAACGCTCGATCGAAATAAAACAATCCCCTACCTGGTTTCTGTTGGTTGTTTCCGAATAAACCTCCGCCACCGAACAGGCCGCCCGATGCAGGAGGCTGGGTTTGTTGAGTGTTCCCAAACACTGAAATACCATGTTTATCAGCACAACAGCTCTTTAAGAGTTTGAAACGTACTTACAGCCGCCGGATGGTTGAGCTGGTTGCGTCTGACCCGGTTGCGCCTGCTGCTGGTTCTGATTCTGCCCGAATAGACCTCCTCCTGCGTTGTTAGTGCTTCCAAACAAACTCGTTTGAGGTTGTGCCGTCTGTTGTTGTTGGTTCTGGTTTTGGCCGAATATACCTCCGAACCCTCCTGAGGTTGCTGGTTGTGTTGTGGTCGTGTTACCGAAAATCGAGGGCTTTGGCTGGTTATTATTATTAGCAGCGCCGAACCCACCAAAGGCACTCGTTTGAGCGGGCTGAGTGCTTGTTTGGCCGAATAATCCTGTTGACGCAGGCTGGGTTTGTTGCTGGGTGTTTTGCCCGAACGCGCCTCCAGTGCCAAATGTATTAGTTCCTGTCGACCCTTAAGCAGATATTAGTCAAAAGAATACACTTCACAATACTATCTCGCTCACCAAACGTACCAAACGGTTTCGGCTGGTTGTTGTTGTTGGCACCAAAGCTGCCGAACACGTTCGAAGTGCCTTGAGCAGGCTGTTGTTGCTGCTGCTGCTGCTGCTGCTGGTTATTCGCACCGAAGCCACCAAAAAGACTTGATCCCTGCGCTGGTTGCGCTTGGTTCTGTTGTTGACCAAACCCTCCAAACCCAGTTGTGCCTCCGCCAAAAGCAGACGGCTGAGCTGCTGCCGCAGGCTGCCCGAAGGCACCAAACCCAGTAGTAGTTTGTTGCTGCTGTTGCTGCTGCTGGGCTGGTTGATTTGCCTGGCCGAACGCTCCGAAAGTCGTCGTTGGAGCTGCAGGTTGTCCAAATACCGACGTTGTGGGCTGCGTAGCACCGAAAACAGATGGCGTCTGACCAAACCCACTCGTTTGAGCTGTTTTCCGCCCTTGAGCATAGTCCTGCACGCGGATTTCCTACAATATAACGTGTCAAAATAGTCCCACAGATAAACGTATGCAAAATGATGCACTCACCTCAAATGAAGTACCACGATACGCAGGCATGGCGCTGATGCTTTGATAGTGAAGATTCACTGCAGTGGTGCCGGACGTGTCTTTCTCCTGGAAAACATTGTAGGGAGGATTCACAGATCCGGTGGTCACCGGTGGAACAATAGTATCGCCAGAAGCACCAGCAGTTGCCGCTGGATAGATTGAATGCATTTTAGAATGAAACAATGATAGATCTCGAAAATCGACACGTACTATTCGATACGGATCCAAAGGCCCCTGTTGGCGCGGCGGGTTTCGTGGCCCCGAACAAGGTGCTACCGCCAAAGGCACCTCCAGTGGTAGATGGCTGACCGAACGCTGACGTCGTGTTCGCCGTGTTCGTGTTCCCGAACGCAGAGCCTCCCCCGCCGAATGTCGAAGTGCCTCCGCCAAACGCCCCGAACCCAGTCCCAGCAGGCTTTGCACCAAACGCAGAGGTCGCTGTGTTTCCGAATGCACCTTTGAAATGTCATGATGCGTGTCAGAATACGAATAAGACTTTTACGAATCGCGACTCACCAAACCCTGTCGACGCGGGGGTCGTGGTCGTCGTTGCACCTCCAAACATTGGATTTACTGGCTGCGCGGGCTGCTGTTGCTGTTGCTGTTGGGTTCCAAATGCGCCTGTCCCAAATGCTGAGTGGGTTAAATAGTGTCAGGACAGCCCGCTTTGAGTCAGAAACGCGCATTGCGATATGAAATCCAACTCACTTGAGCCGGCCCCGAATGCATTCGTCTGAGGCTGCCCAAACGCGTTCGCAGGCTGTTGCTGTTGCTGCTGCTGATTTTGATTTGTGTTTCCCCACGTCGATGTCGTGTTGTTGCCAAACATCGTCGCTGCTGAGCGTTGTGGACGCTACCTGCTCTTTCGTTTGCGACAACTTTGGAGGCAAAGCGAGGATGTGGGCGTCAGCTTTCCCACGACAACAAAGCAGCGACTCATAGAGGACTCGAAAACAAAAATCGCATTATAAGTACATGTACGATGCGTAGTATTAATCTGCAGCTGGTTAGGTAGTGAGATACGATATCGCATCACGATGATTGAAGATGCTTCTCCAAAAGATTTAGTTCTTCCTCCCCCAGATCCCAATGTTTCCCTTCTTGTCGACTCCGCTGAGTCCAAGATGCAAGCTCGAGTTTCCGGTCGGCATCAAGATGACCAGAGGCGGATATAAGGTAAGTGAATATGAATCTGCGATATTCATCAAAACAAAGCATAAGATTTGACGGAAAAGCTGTACCGAACTGCCTTCTCTTCATAATCCAGGTCGCCCTCCTGATCACCATCTTCTCCGTGTGGTACAGGATTCACCAAAGAATTCACAACGACATCAGCTATGCCGTGCATTTTCACAGCTTCCGCTGTTATTGTAGACGTATCCGTCGATTCCACCGTCATGCTTGCATGCGAATTCGGGTGCACAGGTGTGTTAGCGTTCGTAGGTAACGTTTCACCGCGCATTCGTGAGTCATTCTCATCCCTCGGTGCCACCTCACTTGGAAAAAGCAGTGCATTCAGCAGGAACACCACCTTTCGGCGAACCGTAATGTCAGGATCTTATGCTGAAATGAGTGTATGCGGTCTACATGTCAGTAATTTCTAACGCACCTTCAAGGGCCGATTTCAACACAAGCCAACCGCCTGACTCCTCCAGCAACTTGACTGCTCGAGCATTGTGCTTCAAGATCCCGCTCAAAGCGTACACGGCCTTCGATCGAACCGCAGAGGATCCTTCGCTGGGCGAAAGCACGGAAAGTATATCGGCGAATGGCGAGTCAGGTAAAGATAGATACTGCCGATCTGTCACGAATTGAAACATTTAGAGTTTTATGCACCACGTACCGCATTCTGGGCTGAGGGGTTGTTTTGTACAGCTGTTCCAATAATCCAGAGCACATTCGCTTTGATATCATTCGAGGATGACGGAGACTGAAGGAGGTGTTGGATTGATTTCCACATGTCCAACTTTTCCATGTCTACGGCAAACACGGCGTAAGCATCACATAGAAATAGAGAAGGTCTAATACAAACCATTCGCATTGTCAATGTTCTCAATTAACTGTGATATTTTGTCAATGATTCCAAGCGCATATAGTGTAGACGAGTTTGACGAACCATCTCAAAGTCATCCAAAGCTGTCAACCTCGACTCTTCGTCTTTCGTCTCATCCAAAGCCAGGTTCAAAGCCTCTTTCATGAGCTCAGCATCGGGTCGGCCAAGAATCATGTCAATGACTTTCGGATCGAGGGGTTGTGCTGGTCCACCACCAGAGGCCTGTTCGACTGGTACTGCAGCTCCATTCTGCGAATTTTCGATGCCCCAGCGCAAGAGAGACTGCATTATCGTCGCTTTATTAAGATTTTGCTTCGAAAGTGTGATTGACCTGGACGTGCAAGGAAGAGAGGGGTTGTGGTTTGCGAGGATGGCATTTTTACAGCAGAAAGCTCGAAATCGGCGGAACCCTCGAGACGCGACCCGTTTACGTAACAATTGTTTGCTTCTATGTTTGTGTGAGAACGCAGATTTCCTACAAAAGTTCGCGTTTTCCTCTTCGTCCTCGCCATCGTCGACGTCCATGAGGTGAGTTGTCCTTCCTTTTGATACCTTTAGTGATGAGCGTATATCTATACCATGACCAAACGCCTCAGAATCATAATGTTGATTTACAGTTTACAGTTTCAGCCTTGTCTGATTTTTCTGTCCCTTTGCTATGTCGAATTGGACATTCGTCTGACTTTTCTCTTCCCTAAGGTCCTTCTCGTATATCTTGGTCAACGGTACTCCATGCAGTAGGGAGAAGGAGACCGAGGTACGTTCGCTTGGTCACTTTTTTGCTACTTTGTTTCTTTCCACTTGATGAGCATTCTCACCGATGGGCGGACACGAATCTCTTCCCATTAACTTCCCTGGTGTACAATTAAAGGGAGGGGGAAGTGTACATGTTGATTTCATCGCGTTAGCTGATTTTTATCCTACCCTTCCCCTCTTTCCAATTTCTTGGCTTGAACATCATCTGACTTCGTATTCCACAGGTTTCATGGAGTAGAAGAATAATCGTACTGCGTGTATACTACAATGATTGCGATATGCAGTGATAATTAGATACGACGTGGACCAACGTGAATTGAAGAATGCTTTTGATGCGACAGGAGTTCGCTATGAGATAAACACGAAAACAGCTTGAAACAGCTCGACAAAAGAACCAGATGGAAAGAAATTAGCCCCACAACCCGACCCACAATCCGATGGCCCCGAAGAGGTTCCCAAGACTAACCAGGCACGCGATGTATGCAACAGCAGGGAGACCGACTTTCGTTAGGACAAATGGTGTATGGAGGAGCGCAAGGATTGCATGGATTGCGGTCGTTGCGAAGAACGTTGGCCATAGATGTATCGACATCGAAGAGGCGTATGGTGGAGGGGGAAGGTATGCGAGTGCGAGTAGGAGAGTAAGGGCCATTGAAAGTATGTAGGAGTCGACGCGTTGCAGGAGGGTAACGAAGACGGGTACATCCTTAAGAACACAGTGTCAAATCGACAGGAACACAACAAATTGACAAACGGATACTCACAATGAATGGCATCCCAAATACATCCTCCAAGTCCTCCCTTGCCTTCACATATGTCAACTGCGTAATAGCGTTGTCCAAATCTATGGACCTCTCTGACAACTCTGACGGAGCGCAGGGTCTGCAATCGAGAAGCCGGTCAATCGATGATTTGGAGGCGGGCCTTTCTTCCACATCATTGTTGCGCGTCGGCGATCCCAGCTTTATTCCATTGCCAAAGTCGTCTTCATAGACCTCGGTGACTCCAAACAAGGCTTCTTCGTCATATAACGCGAGATTTTCATATCCTTGTGCAATTCCTGCCCCAACTTCAGCGGCCGCCCAGGCAAGGCCAATAAACCAAACCTCCCTGAACACTGCATCTTTCGCGTAAAAATGCGCTTCGTCCAATTTGGCGAGAGATGAGGGTACTTGGTGCCAGTGAAGCGAGAGGATGACAAAGGATGAAAGGCGGAGTAACTCCTGCAGGATGACGAAGAGTATGGCATGGATTGAGGTGACGGTGGTGTCCAGTCCGTTGCAAAGGGACGGTGCCAATCGGTATAAGAACGCGAAAACTTTTGTTAAGACGAAAGACACTGCGTTATGCAATGGTACACGCAAGACGTAAGAAAGTGACCATAATGCAGCGGATAGAAGGAACGAGGAGAATAATCGAGGGGAATCCTGCTGAGGTTGCCATGACTTGCGAGGCCAGATCATAGTTGGCAGTAGGGCCAGCACCACGAACAGCAATACCGAGAAAAAAGGTACGATCGCGAACAAGCGGTATGTTCTACGATAGGCGACTGTGTGTCCCAGAGGTCAGAATGCGTCCTAATATCGAGCAGCGCAATTTACGCACATATGTCTCTTACAAACCCATCCTCTGCATCGTTCCAATTCTCTTCCTCACCCGAGTGTTCTGAGTCCCATACCTCCTCGACGCGCTCTAACACATCTCCGGACCTTTGGGTCTGCGCTGAGCTGCCATAACCAGGATGACTTTGAGCTGCTGTGATGGCGTGGTTGGATGCAGGCTGCTTTCCCTTCTCCTTCCTATTTCCCAGATATTTGAAGGCGCCCAAGCTTTCAAGAACGCTTGCTTTCATCTGGAGGTGGTGGTGGTAGGAGGCAGAAGCCCACGACGAGCAGGAGCTTCGTTGTCCCGCGCATAATATGCGGGCGCAACTCGACGAAAGACTGACGTGACGAGACCATCATATGACGCACCCGAGTAAGAAGGAGGTTCCCAGGGAGTAGCTCGGCTTCGGCTGAGTGGCCGGCTTCTGTCCTTCCAAGCGGACTGTCATTTCGCCCGTTCAGGCTGTTCGGAAGCTGCCACAGTTCAAAAGCTGCCCGAACGATGGCAGGATCCAACGAAGGTGGCATTCGCCCTTTCTTTCCTACCACCACCACCACCGTCCAACGATGGTCTGGCTCGCTACCGCCGCTAAGCGGATTTTTGGAGGAATCGGTGGCTTTTTCGCGCATATCGGAGACAGTCTCTACCTCTTAGCTTGGGATAACACTCTCGTTGTTCTCAACCTCTTTTCGTTCAAGAGGAAGGTGGGCAAAGTCACCCTCCAAGGCTGTCCGGGCTTCGGTGGAAAATGGCCAGAATTCATCCCCCCGACGAAGACAGACAGCAGGTCGTGCTGCCCTGCGTTGAACGCGATGGCAAACCATGGTGTGTGCTGCATGCGCGTGATGACCGATTGGCTCGCGCTGATTGGCTAATTCGCGTCATAGGCATCCTTCCTCGAGATGGTCGAAATATTTCTTACATTCAAATGGGCCAAAAGATTCAAGAAACTTATAATTTCTCCCCGACCTTCTGCTACTACGTTCCTAATTATATGGCGAATCTCCTTGGTCGAAGCTACAAGCGCGATACCATTGATCTCAGCGACATTAATGTCCATAACGGGATCGAACACGATGCCTCGCTGTGCCGTAAGTAGCGCTTGAACGTCTATCGCAAAGTTAGTCTAATGAACTGGGACAAGGTCACGACACTTATAGCGAGCCTGACCAGTCGAAGATCGCTATCGATTTGATAGATGATTTGCTCAACTCTGCCACCGGAAAGAACAACACGCTCACCGCTCACGACTTGTCGGTTGTATCGGCAAGAAGAAGACGAGAATCTTTCGCCAACAATCCTCAATTCACGCTTCAAACCATCCACAAGGTCTTTAGTGCTTCAAAGTAGGTTACCGCTTCTCCAACTTCTTACCGTATTGATTGATGCGTTTTGATTGATGCGTTCTCCACTCAGCTCGTCGACGCTCTTGACCATCTTCGGTGGGCGAGTTGATGATTTGGAAATTATTCTCAAAGAAGAGAGGCTCCCGGATGGCTGGGAGTCTCGCATTCGGGATCCATGGTAAGCCTTTGCAAATCTTTCTTTTTATCTACGCATTAAAGTCTTTTCAGGGGGCTCACTATGGCCACGTTCCAACGCACCGTTCTAAAAGTAGAGTTGGGCACCGACGTCTCAAAACTAGATTAATTCTTTGTCAAAAAGCTACGATGAACGACTAGGATCACGATACTGTACTTGTCTGGCGACTGTGTACTTGCGATACCACTTGATAGTGAACATTGTAACCCCTGCTGCAATTCTAGTGCTATTTCTAACAATTTTGCACCTCTGTGACCGCACGTGTACCCGTCGAGCTATGTATGCTGTGGACTGCCACACGCCTTCCATGTTCCTGCATCCATGAGAGATGGACCGAGACGCCTGCGACTTCGACGCTCAGCAACAATCTGCTCAACGAAAGGGCAAAGGACGCGCAATAGCAGAAGATGCGTCTGAAACGACCCCTCTGCTTGCTACGTCCACGTCAAGCCTTGTGCGCGACGACATACCCGTGAGCGGCGGAAGCAGTCGCCGACGACTTTACCTCCTTCTCTCAACCGTCTTCTTCACGACATTATGCGTCTGCGTAATTGCTCTCTTGGTCGTAATATTCCTCGCGTACTCGTACAGCTCGAAAGTGACAAACGTGGCACCAGAGCGCCTGCTGGACAGGGCGGTGACGCTTACAGAACCTCAACGGATTGATGTACTCAACACAACGGAGGGCACAATTTGGCTCCAGGTGGAGGGTGCGGTGGGCATAGATGCGGATGCTGCTTTGGACACCGTATTAGATGGCAGCTCCGGAACGCTGCAGAGATGGCTCGGTCGATGGGCCATTCGTCAAGTGGGCACGGTTACCGTGAATACGAGCGAGATCTCGGTGGTGTCGAAGGCCCAACACGCAGAACTCTGCAGCGTCCTTGTACCCTCAATTCAACTTCCTTTGACCATTGACAGACCGCAAGGCTCCTCATGGTTAACGAACGTTTCATTTCCTGTCCGAATTTCAATGACTCCCAATTCAACTGTTTTAGAGGAATTCGTCAGGACGAGCTGGAAGGATGGGTACGCCAACGTGGAAGCCTCGGTGGCTAACGTCTCCGTTTATGCTGGCTCTGAGGACGAAAGTGGTTGGAAAAGGAGGCTTCGCGTGAGTCGCCGTGAAGTTCAGTACCCCATTCATTACAGGAGTAAGCATATATGCTTCCGAGTTCGACGTATGGATAATTTATTTATTGTTGCAACAGTTCCCAGTTTACCCGGTCTTCCTAGTCCGGGGAAGAACACCCCGTTTCCTGATCTTCAAGACCTTGTCACTCTAGACAAATTCTACGTGAACACACGCCATCACAATGTCGCCATTACAGCGAACGCAACCGCCGTGAATCCGCTGCCTGAATCCTGGCATATGAATATCCCCGCGATTCCATTCACCGTCTTCCTTCCTAATTCAAGCAGTGTAAACTCCAGCAACGACTCTACGGTAATACCAATCGTGACCGGGAATTCGTTACCGTTCAGCCTCACTCATCCGAACATTACACTCGATCTATCTGCCTCAATATTACAGATAACACAAGATTCGATGCCGGTGATTTCTTCCTTCATTTCAACATACCTCTCAGGCCATTCCGCTCCTTTCGTCGCCGGAAGTCCTCTTCTCCCGTCATTACACGTCCCGATGGTCTTCCCTGCGCCGCACCCCAAGCCGCAGGTGCTTCGGGATGTCTCCATACGGAATATGCACATCTCTCTTAACGGAGAGGTCGTCCTCGCGAGTGGCACCGTTTATGCGAGGGCCGTCCTGCCTTTGGGGATTCGGCTGAGCATGGACGTAGAGCGTATCTGGCCGGATGTGCTGGTGTTCGACGGGAAGGTACCAGATGAGGGAGAGACAAGGAAGTACACCGAGTCTCCCGAAGACCTTCCTCAAACCTTGCAGTATGCGTCCGCTCACAAGGGTAAAGGAAGTGATATACCAAGACCACCACTTCCAGATCCATTGCCGGAGAACGCGTTTGCGCGCATTAGACCAGGTGACTGGCTGCCCGCTGACAGCATTGCGCTTCCTATTCCAAGTGAAGACGGTTCCATCGACGATGGTACATCGGAGTACATCGTCACGGCCGACATTGAAAATGTGCCCCTCGAGGTGCTACCTGGTCGCCAGAAATTGATGAGCAGCTTCGTGGCAAAGGTGCTGTTCGGACCGCAGGGGGCTTTGGCGGGCGTCCAGGGTACCGCAGCTGTTGCGGCTTTGGTGGATGGATTGCCAGTCGCTGGAGACGGGAACGAGGGTGGTAGCGGCATGGTAGAATTACTTGGATTACCATTTACTGGAAGCTTTCGTGTCGGAAAGAAGGCACTTTAGGACAATTGTTTGAACGCGCAATTTTGTATACATAATTTTTGCATTGTAAACGGAATACAAGACCCAGTGGTTGCCTTTGAAAGCAGTTAAACAAGCTTGGTGATAGTAATAAGAATTGTAGGGAGTAAAAGAAATCATCACAGTTTGCTCTTTTCTATTTTCTTGATGTATGCTACCCCATTTCCAAGGCAGATCTGAAGGGTGGGTGTGAGTCGACCCATTTCCTTGAGTTACCACATCTTCAGAACTGACCTTTCCTGACGTCACGTCCTTTGTCACAAATGCAACCTCTGTAAAGCCACCACCTACTGGCCCGATCTCCCACACAGATGTTTCAAGGGCATCGCCAGGACGTACTGGACTGGTGAAGCGCACACCAAAGTAGCGGAGACCATTGGGATCTCCGCCCCCGACCTCTGTCAATATCCCGCGAGCGACGAAACCGAAGGTCGAAAGACCGTGTAAAATCACGCCCCCGAAATTTGCAGCTTTACCGATAGTGGGGTCTACCGCACATATCAAATGAAATCAATATTCGTGTAAACACCGGACTGGCAGCAAATGAAGTTACCGATGTGCAGAGGGTTATAGTCGCCGCTGAGTCTGTAGAGGATGGCTTGCTCGGGCGAAGTCTTATCTGTAAATACCCAATCAGGCTTCCTGTCCTTAGGAGGGGGCTTTGCGGCTGGGGGAGCTGCGATTGCTTTTGAGAAACGTTGTCCCGTAGCTTTAGCTCCGACGTTGAACGAGCCGCTCTTTCACCAAGTAAATTATCGTAATGTGTCGGGAAATTGAACGTGTAACTCACGAATAGTTTGGCGTACACAACTCCCGAGGCATCCTCAAGAACGGATTCGGTCTCAATAATTATGCCAGATTCTGCATTGATATTAGTGAGGGAAAAGCACAAACCCAGGATTGAGATACTTGCTATTCTCGTGGACACCGACGATTCGTCGTCGCATTTTCCACCCTGCTCCGCTCACAGTCGGGAGCGGTTTGAGAATTTCGATACTCTGTGAACCGTGTACCTGATCACAAGAGATAAGCCGCTTGCTTTCAAATTGAAAATAAGACGTACTCCTCTATTTGGATCAAATCTTGGAAGACCGGCGACGCGTCTCTCGTGAACACGTTCGCGGAAAACGTTCAGCTCCTGACTTTCGCCTTTCAAAAGGAACCATTCAATTTCTCATATTCTTCGCAATGCATAACACAAACCTTTCAAAGGCAAGACCACCGGGTAAGTCGGGAAAGGCGCAAAGTGTTTGTCTAGATAGAACATGAGTATTCGTTGGAAGCGCGCGTTGAATTGGTCCAAAGCTGACCCAGTTCTACAAATCGAGAAATCACAAAACATTTCAGTGTCAAGACAGCATAACAAGAAAGAGCTCGCGCACCGTAAACCATTGCTAAGTCATCTTTCTTGGCCCCGATCCCGACTGCATAGAGTAGCAGGTCCCGTGTATTCCAAGCTACCTGTTCACGCGACGTGGATGAGCGCCATGGCTAAATGAAAGCATGTCTCTTACAGGTTCAACGTCGAGCTCGACGCCAACCGCCTTTTCGAGGTTGATAGTGGAAGACATGATGGTGGTGTGAGGGAAACTGTCACGGACTCGGACACGGACATCGTAGCAGGAACGTCGCCGTGATTTCCAGAGCTCCGATGTTCTCTCTCCCTCCGGCTCTCGGCAACTTAGCCGGCGCGCTCATGCCGTACTGCCACCGACCACCTGATTGGGTCGCGCCTTTTCTCGCGCGTCGCTTCTTCTTTCGAACAACCACGTCCAAGGTGAGCACGAAATATTACTTTGCAACGGATGCGCTGAAGTCGAGGTAACTTTGAGTGTAGACGCCAGTTTTGCACGATATAATCAATGCGAATATTATATAATCGAGGCAGAAACAGTCAGTTTGGACTCAAGACGATTTCTCGAGTTTGGTTTCAAGACTGACTTTCATGGAGTCCGTCCTAAGATTGCACAATGCGTGAGAGGGGAAACATTGTCCTGGAATCCAAAAGCTGTTGAAAGTTTGAGTTTCGATAGCTCTCCGTTCAAACACGTTCAGCACCATGCAGCCTCCTATGATCCATGGTCGACAAAGCACTACCTTTTCGTCTCCTCCTTTGAACGCTAAGATGACTCTACCAGAGATGTACGATTGGAATTACAGGAATTCAGCACAACATCCGCTATTTGTCTATGAAGAGGAGCCTGGAAACGCAACTACCATCACCTGGGGTCAAGCTGTTCCGGCTATGCGACGAGTCTCGAAGATCATTGGTTCTCAACTTACTTCCTTAAAGTCCGATGAGCCACAGGATAGTAATATTGTCATTGGCGTCCTTGCTTCTCTAGGTATGGTACTTCAACCTATATGCTCAAGTGCTTTAATATATCATTGAGTAGACACAATCACCTACTTCTGCCTTCTCGTTGGAGTCCTTCGAATGGGTTGGACAGTGTTTCCAATGTCGCCACGCAATAACGCGGAAGTAATTACAGAATTACTCGAAAAATCGAAAGCGACGCACATAATCGTATCCTCCGACGCGACGATGCAAAATCTAGCTACAACGTCCGTTGAGAATCTTGAAGGAAGGAACATCCCGATTCTGAAAGCACCAACTTTTCAAGATTTGTTTCCTCTTGTAGAAGAGTCCGAGAAGCAGGACAAGCATACATCTACGCCCATTATCTTGGACATAGATGGCTCGGGTGCTATTCTTCATTCGTCAGGTACGCATTGTCTAGGTCTCCTGCTTTCCGTCCTCAAAAAAGCAATTACTCGAAGGAACAACGGGTAACCCGAAACCAGTGAGATGGACTCATCGTGCTCTTCGTCAGTTCGCGCTTCACCCATGTTATGGAGATGTCGATCTGACAGGAAAAATAATGAGTATCCATGCGATGGGCATGTACCATGGAATCGGAATGCTTCAGGTCGCTTTCGTCGTACGTGGCTCGCCTTACTCTTTCTACTACTTTACTTACGCCATCCAGGCAACCACAGGCCTTGTGCTATCAATGTTCAAACCCCGATCCCCACTTATTGTTCCCGATCCAGTAAACGTCATCGAAGAAGCGTTGCGAACAAAGTCGGATTTTATTTACTGCGCCCCGACCTTCATCGAAGTAAGTAATTTAGTCTTTCATTGGACTTCGTAAAGTCACAAACCCACGGACTGCGGTTGGTCAGACATGGTCGCGATCAGGAGTATACGTGGATGAACTTGCTCGATTAGACGGAATTGTGAGTTTCACGTCGACGTGCAGAAAACACCTATAAAGTCATCTGCAGTTTTATGGCGGAGGTCCTCTCAACAAAGACGTCGGAGACACTCTGGCATCCAAGGGTGTCAAAATAGGATTATCTTATGGATCGTGCGTCATCACTTTGGTCAGACGAGATGTATTCGTCTTAAAGACATCGTTCAGGACGCAATGCGGTCGACTTAGCAAGTTCTACACGGGTGCGCCGTCTCTTCATTCTTTTTGAACTCATATGGATTAATCGTAACCACAGAACCCCTAGAACATGATTGGGAATACTTTGAATTCGTCGATTATACAGAACCTCATTTTGTGCCGGACGGTCATGGAGCCTACGAAGTGATAATCTTGGTATGGAATTGGTGCGAAGCTCATGCTTGAACTACCTTCAATGACCTATGCCAACAGGAAACCGACGACTTCACGCCATGCGTAATAAACTGCGAGATAAATGGCAAGAAGGGGTACGCTACCAATGATTTGGTCGAACGGCATCCCAGTAAAGAGAATTATTGGCGAATTGTTGGAAGAACTGACGATCAGATAATGCACTCGACGGGACTGAAGGTTCGAGTTTACTCAAATACTCATGGGTCTCTTTCGTCGAGGTTGACAACCACACTCGTTTTCTCGGCCAGACAAACCCTCGTCCTCTAGGCATATTTTCAATCAGCTCATTTGTGATGTGACTAATTTACGCACAGAGAAGATATTGGAGGAAGATCCACGCATCCGGTCCGCGTTGATCTTTGGCCGCGGTCAGCTAACATGCGGCCTTCTTGTACAGCCCGCATCGGAGTACATTTTCGACATCAATGATACATCGAAGGCAAATGCTTTCATACAGACGATTTGGTGCGTATTCAGATTATTTCACTGGATTCGTAAACAGGTTCGAACTGCATCTCGAAGGCCAACTGTACAGAAAGTCAACCAGCGAGCACCGTATTACTCGAAATTGTTCAAAGAGGTAAGATCTTGACGATTTGCAATATTGGAGGCTAAGAATTTCCCGGGCTTAGATGATATTAGTAGCCTCTCCAAATAAACCATTCATTTTCAATTCGAAAGGAAGTCCAAAGAGGGATACCATGCTTGCAGCTTACGATGACGAAATCATCAGATTATACAGTACAGCCAGTGACATCCTCCCAGGGGTTGGTCCCGGAACATGGGATTTAGCGTCGACGATTTCATTCATACGAGACGCTGTTGAAAACGTCATGGGAGTCGAGCGCATCCCAGTGGACGATGATCTCTTTAGTACCGGCTGTGACAGGTAAAGGATTCACAATTACAGCTTCTTATGTGATGGTCGTCAATGTTGTCTCGACAGCTTACATGCGACTTGGATTCGCAACACCATCCTTACTGCACTTCGTAAGGCGCATACAGACGTCACCATTCCTGTCAATGTGGTTTACCAATACTCGTCTATATCCTCGCTTGCCGCATTCATATCCGGAAAGGTCGAACATAAATCAGACAACAGCATCGATGCTAACGGACAGTCCTCCTTCAATGGCGAAACGTCCAGCGCCGAGTCGAAAGCACACGTTCAGAATGTAGCGGACGAGTATGTAGGCAAATTGATAGCGGCGGCGTCGGCGGTGTCGCCAATCGAACGAACGCGAAACGACTGCATAATTCTTACGGGGAGCAGTGGAAGTCTGGGGGTGAATCTCCTTTCGCAAATGATCAAGGACGTCGGGATTGGGCGCATATACGCACTTTCCAGGAAGTCAGAAGGCATCTCACTTTTGGAAAAGCATGCGACAGCATTCAGGAAAGCAGGACTAGATGAAACGGCTTTGAAATCGAACAAACTCGTCTTGCTTTCCGCAGATCTCGCCTTCCCAGGCTTCGGCATGGATTCAAATATACTGGCGGAGGTGAGATTCCACCTGAGTTCCTATATTCAAAGAAAATAATCTCCGAGGTCTTAGATGAGATCTTCTGTCACTCACATCGTCCACAATGGTAAGTAAGGTATTGCTCTCATCAGATCTTTCGGAGATATTTAACTGTTCTTGTATAAAGGATGGCGGGTGGATTTCAATGCAAACCTCCGGTCGTTCGAGTCGTGTCTGAAAGGTGTAATCAATCTCATATCCTTCGCAATTGGATGCGAAACTAGGACGCTACCTCGTTTCATCTTCGTCAGCTCTGTCGGCGTAGTGCACGGTAAGCACGGAGTCTCACATATCGACGCCCACTAAAACCAATTCATGTGATAGATTCACCTGGTAGTGAGCCTGTAATTGAAGAGGCTATACGCCCGGACGACTGTCCTTCAAGCTCGGGGTACTCGGAGTCAAAATGGATCGCTGAACGACTTCTTATTGAAGGTACAGTGCGTGCCGGCCTCAGGCCTATCATCGTTCGTTTGGGACAACTCGCAGGTTGTGACAATGGCGCTTGGAATACAAAGGAGTGGTTCCCCTCGCTGATCAAGTCGAGTGTCAATCTTGGGCTCATCCCAAACGTTCGAGGAGTAAGTTAGTTTAATTAATGCTTTCCGGGTTTGCTAAACGATAATGCAGAGCGTTTCATGGTTGTCGTGCTCGACAGTTGCATCGATCATCCTTGAAATCCGAGACTCCTTTGAGCCGATCCTGCACGTCGTTCACCCTGCAGGCGTTCCATGGTCCGAAATTATCAACGAATTTTCTGAGCGCTTGAAGCTCCGCGTCGTGCCGTACGAGACGTGGCTGAGCAGCTTGGAGAGGTCCGGGCACAACGCTTCCGAGCACGGTGTCTTCGATGAGGATCTGCTGCGCGCTAGTCCTGCCTTCCAATTACTGGCGTATTTCCAACACGCCGACGTGACGAGCCCAGGTAGGGAGCAGCTGGGTGCTCGGTTGCTGTCTACAGCCAAAGCTGTGAAGGAGTCGCCGACGCTACGCTCGCCGACCCTTCCGCGTTTCAGTGGAGTTGACGTCGACAAATGGTTGTCGTTCTGGTACGCGAGCGGTTTTCTGTCGCGAGGACAGACAATGTGAAGTCACGAAGGTGCACGTACAATTTGCAATATATTTCACCGCTAGCGTTGACAGCCGAATGTGAATGCTACGGAAGTTACCGAGACGGGCCGCACTTTGCGCCGATCGCCTGCGCTTTGCTCTTTCGCTCTCTTTTCAAAGGACGACCGCGAGCTCTGGAGGCAAGTCCTGCCAGTGCAGCTGTAAATTTCTAATTGAGAAAACAGAGTCCTGCAAACCCGGTCTGAGATATTAAAACCTTGTCAAATGAAATCTCACTCCCTTTCCAAGCACACAGGCACCAGCGCACCGGCGGTCTACACAGAACCCAAGCATGAGACGAAACGCGATCAATATTAGCCTCCTTGCGCTAACCTATATTTCTTGGACCCTGACAATTCAAATTTCATGACTTGCACACAGCGCAGATCTGCGATCTTCCTGCTTCATCCCAAAGGAATCCCTCGGCTTCGCAAACGCCTGCGCCTCATAAAGCCCAAGTTTCTTTGGCGACGTCCTCCTCCTCCCCCTCTGTCCCCCCAACCTCCTTTGTCCCTTACCTCTCCCTCTCCACCATCCTTCGCCTCATCTCCAAACTATCTATCCGTATCCTAATTACCTCTCCATAATGGTCTATGGAATTCCTTTTATTTTCGAGGACAAGAAGGGGCGTCTGCACAACACAGAATTGAGAGACGTTGAGGACCGTCTCATTCTTCGCGTCTCGCCAGCCGAACGTCGAGCCTCTGATGGCTCTCTCACCTTGAAAATCCACGAGTATGGAACAGCTTCGTCGCCCAAAGCTTCAGATGGCCCTTCGATCGTCCTTGAGTTCGGGCCAGGTTGGCAGTTGGGTTCAATCTGGTTTGCGAGTCGGTCGTCATCAATGCAGATGAGCCAGTGGCTTCGCCTATCATCTGGATCGACAAAGTACGTTCGTCGAGTTACTTCTCTCCGTGAAATTTCTTAACGGCTCCGCATTTTACAGACGCGCTGCTGCCTCGTTTACATGTTCCGACTCTCAAGTTTACACCTGGATTCACAAGCCCGAGCACGAGTCTGAGGCGGAATGGGCAGTACGTCGGTGTCTTATGGAAACATTTTTCGTACAACTCAACAGATTCATGCCTCCAGTGCCAGTGCCAGACGTCGAGCGTCGCCGCGCGATACTTCCTCAAACCACCCTCAGAGACATACGGGAACTCTTTCACCGTCGAAGAAGCCTTCGCTCCTCTAATCCCAGGTGAGTACCTACGGCTTCTCTTCCAAGCTTTCATAATTGAAGTAACCCTTGCCTGCTTCTTTGTAGAACTCCTGGCCTCCCTGATCATCATGCGACACATCCAGGAATATCTCAAAAAGTGAAAAAAGGAAGACGAACTCTCATTCTACTATCAAGCCCTTAATTTCATGGACAGAACCTATTTGCGCCTTCGTATCATTTCATTCATAGACCGACACACATCCCATCCACATTATCTTCATCCACCCACAAACATCAACTTATTCATTGTTTATAGCTTACATATTGCTTTCAAGCTCCGATGTTTTTACTGCTTTGACTCTCCACGGATCCACAATCGCTCTGTTATACTACTGTTGCACATCGACCACTCAAAAGTAATTCTTGCACACTTCCTATCCCGGATTGTCCTCCTTCGAGTATTTTACGTTACCTGTATCCCTCTATGACCCGCTCGCGCATGTCCTAAGTGAATAAGTACAATAAATTCGTTATTATGGAAATCGCTGTGCAGAAATCCGCGGTATCGCGCTCGAAATGAGTTCGGGTATCATATCCCCACTTCCAAGGAGAAACGTTAACGGTGGAAGTATGTAATTGTAAAGCGCGTCATTTGCTTTTATGCCAAAGACAAGAACCGGCTTCGGGAGGCTACAGTTGTGATGAGTAAGACCACATCCCGCTCGGACTTCCGTCCGACATGATAATATCGAATAACGTCGCTACCCACAGATTCGCGGCTGCTAATTCAAAAGCTTTGGGCCGTACGCGCCAACGACGCAGACAAACACCGTGTAGCGGAAACCACAGGCCAGGAACTTGATGAAGTGGGCATAAGCGGACCAGCTTTAGGTCGTAGAAGACTGCAAGGAACGCAGTCCTCCTTGAGCTGGTGCAGATCTTGTTTCAGTGAGATGGATTTGAAAGAACAGATAGATGAAATGAAAAACAGCACCAGACGATCAGCGCGCGCGGGGAGACGGGACCAATGGGTCTCGTCCGTCCCGTGAGACGGAAAAACGATATATGTCTGTCGCCCGAGATTGCGATGATCGTTCTCATACATGTACCGTGCAAATGGCGGCTTTAGGAGAAGAGGCGGTAGTATTCATGATACCAGGAATGTGGTGAACAAAGAACCAAATTACCTGAGACGAATGATGAAAGCGTCAAACGTTGCACTTCTCACACTGCAGGACAGAAACTTACAACGAGATCTTGTAAGGAAAGTATAATTTAGAACACGGTTTGATAGCTAAGTGGCTAGAAATCAGCGACTGTCATGGATGAGATATAGTTAGGAATGCCACCTATTGTCCTCCAAAATATTCTTCTACAAGAGCCTTCTTGCGAAGACCCAATAGGACTCCTTCGAGTTCCTCTTTTGATGGTAGTTTTGGAGGTAGAAGATCTTGGGGCGAAAGGAAGGGGATAAAGGCGGCAGCAGCTTGTGCTCCAAGCAGATTGTGGTCTTGTACTGGCTCATCGTCGCCAGGGACACCATTCCGCTCTACTGGCACATCGCCTTTGACGCGTTTCGTTGACTCGCTCTGTTCGTCCACCATCTCGACATCGCTGTCCGGAGCTTTGCGCTTTGTATCGGTTCCGTTGGAAGGCATCGAAGACGAAGACGAAGACGAATCGACCAAAGGTGCCTTCTTCGAACCCGGAAGAGGGGGGATGGTGTAATCCTCTGGAAGCCCAATTACTTCTCGTAGTTGCTCGTGTGCCTCACGCCATTCTGCAATTCGATTTATTAATGAAAGTCACTATCGTAGCAAGTGGGTGGCAACGTACCCTCTTTTTCTCTCCGCCCCTCATACTCGAGTAATGACCCATCCTTCTCGTCCAGATCGCCGTAGTACGCAGGACCTTGGTTCATAAATTTCTTGTAGTACGCATGAGCCTGGTTTTCTTCGTCTTCCTCTTTTGCTCGACTTTGAAACAGCTCTTTTACACCTGGAAGTTCCTTTGCTCGCCCAAAGTACCTGATGATGTTTAGGTTAGCAAGAATTCACAGCTTCGGAACGCATTTCATTCGTACTTGTATCCTTTCGTTCCCGGCACCTCCTTCCCGTCGTCATCAAGCATGGCAACATTTCTTCTGTAATTTGCGCCTCCAAGAGCGACGATCTGGTTCTCCCAATGTCGTTTCTCTCGTAGTAGTTTGTTGATCTCGTCGTTCAAATCACGGACTTCATACTCAGTCAAACCAGCTAGAAGCCAGTTCTTTCAGCTACACAGAAGCAAAAGCAACAAGGCGTATAGCGCACCATCTTGGATCTTAGACACTTTTCGACTAATCTCGCGCAGAATCTCTCCTCTCCATCTCTCGCATTCTCTCAAACTCTTGCATGCGCTTGCCATTCGAGGACGTCGATCTGCCCTGGTACCAAGCCCAAGCTCTGCGGCTTGAGCTTCGCGGAAGCGATACAACATAGACTGTGCCTTCTCTTCATTTCGAGCCTAGATGACGTATTGGATATTGCAGTCTTATATCGAGGAGTATGAGACTCACCATGATTCCAAGATGAGTTTACTGGACGAGCACTTCGGCAACAGCGCAACGCAGGAATGAACCGCGCGTGCGACTTCCCGCTTGGTGCGCACGGACCAATCACGACTCGGAAACAGGGTAGGATTGAACTTTTCAAAGCTGCAAGAGATCCTATTGCATGAAGTACAAGTACAAGTTATCAAATTTCGATACCAGATGCTCGCTTTCAGTTTCCTAGTTTTGGTAACGCCAACACTTCAAATTTCCATTCAAATCTTAGAAGTCATGAAATTCATGATCGTCAGGTTTGTCCCAAGCGCCATCCCATCCCAAAGCGCTTCTGTCCCAATTTCCTTCTTTTTGTCCATGGGACACCCATCCCAAAGCATTCATAATCACACCCGCGGCACGCACGAATAAAGTACCATCAAGTTGGCCAGCGTGTGCAATTGTCTCCTTTCCGTCCTTGGTGAATGCGCCTATGACACCCCCAGGAGGAGTTTCTCCGAACTTTTGCGCCGCATAGTAAAGAGTACGTACGCTCTTCACGGTGTGCGCATCAGGCGCGTGGATAACGGACGCAATGATCGCAGGCCATGGGTTCGTGCAGCTCGGATCGCGAGGGTCGCCCAGCGAAGATTCGTCTGGAGTTGGTGCGTCCTTGCCTGGCGGGGGTTGAGGGAACTCCGGATACGACATCACCAACGTAACGTCGATGCGAGGGCGGCCGCGAAGGAGCATGATCATGAGTATCTCGGCGACGAAGAGTCGCATGAGGGAAATCTTGTCCTCGACTTTCTTTGTGGCTCCCAAAAGAGAGGGAAGGAAGAGCGAGGAGGTGAGGAGGTGCATCAGGAAGAAATCGACCCGTGGCTTGCGGCCATGCTTGCTTGTAGCAACAGTGAGGAGAGTGCATGCCCAGATGATTTCTTCCACTCGGGAAGCGAACTCCGATTCTCCGCCATTGGGATCAATAGTCCACAACGTAGAAAGTCGTCGAAATTCTTCCGGCCTCCCGCTCGTCATTGATTCCTTGATTCTCGTGCTCAGGAGAGCATCGGGTTGATAAGGAAGAGTCGGCGTCAGTATGTCGGAATCGTACATCATCTGGATGATGGACAGAAGCGAAGGGCCATGCGAAGGATAACGACGACCAGGAGACGAAGTTGATGTACCATTCACACCATTCGTGACTTTGGAAATCGACGCTCCTTCGAAGACTTCTGGGCATAAAGGTTTCGAGACAGCTGTCTGCGCAAGACCTAGAGGTGCGTGAGATATAACTCAGCAACGAAGCAACTAATCGTTTTACCTGATGCCACCAAGAGCGGCTCATTGAATTCGACTCCGTACTGAGAAAGTAAGTGATATGGACGTAACTAGTTTACCTCGTACTTACACCGGTTTGGATTAGCGGGTGAACGCTGGATAATCATTAGAAGGGCATTTTATCGTAAAGCAGTTCATATCCTTACGCTCCGCCAGCAAATCGCAGAAGCATTCGCGTCTCGTTGCCATTGGCTCGTGGAGAGAAAACGTACTCTTCCAAACAAGCAACAGGGCCCAATCTCTCAACTTCCGTTCTGAAGAACGCGAGAAACGACACATAATTCCTAACCACAGTGGAATGTTAGCGGCAATAGAAGCGAGCTCATTGTATGCGAAGTATGTACGAACTTGTCCTGCCCGACGTGTTCAGTCCAGTTTTCCATCGTAACTTGTATATCCAGAGGCGCTACAGCACCGGTCTGTCTATCCACGAGATTGATTGGGCTCTGCACTTTCATTTCCTCATCATAAATAGCTTGCAAAACTTTTGGCGGTGCAGCGAAGTCGTAAGCTGCAAGTAGACTATCCGGTCCTCAGCTAATCGCTTTATTTCATTTTATTCGCTAACTCACTGATGTGGGAGGTGATTGTGGAATCCTACTTTCCCCCAGAAGCAATGGTGTTTGTCGAAGTCATCCTTCAGTAATTTCTGCATCAACTCCTTCGTTTTGAAGCTCGAGCCTGGCAAATGCAACAGTCCTTGAGTCACCGTTGTCATGATTCGGAATCCTTCTCTTTCTTGAAGATAGGAGTTGGTGTGAAAGAGGAGGAGATCCTTCCGAGTCGCACTCTCGCAGTGCTATAGTCAGCACCATATTGAGTCCACGAGCGCGATGGAATCATGGATGAGGCGTGAGTGGGAGGAGAACCTCAGGACGTCATCATGTCAGTCAGCCGGGGATAGCCGAGGTTGAATCTCCGCGATCACCCGGCCGGCAATACTAATGCAATCATAATCCGAATATTTATTTGCCAACGACGACGACAACGTTGGGGTCAACAATGCTCAACGTCTCCCGCTCATCTCGTCGGGTCAGTGGCCAACTTCAACGTCGACGAGAGGTGTCTTGCTGATGATTGTATTCTACAGGTATTACCCCGAGAAGTTCAACGACTTCGAAAGTCATTGCGAGCGCCGCTCTCTCGTGCGCTGGCTACCTCGTCAGAGCCTTATGACACTATAGTAATTGGAGGAGGTGCGTCGATTCACCAATGGCTCAGGGACTTCCCTAACAGCTCTCATAGGCCCTGGTGGTTATGTTGCGGCGATTAAGGCTGCACAACTTGGTTTACGGGTGAGTGCGAGCTCTGTCACCGCTAGCTTCGGCACTTACATTCGTTCATGGAAAGACTGCTTGCATCGAGAAACGGGGCTCATTAGGAGGAACATGTCTGAACGTCGGATGTATCCCTTCAAAAGCCATGCTCAACAACTCCCATCTCTATCACCAAGCCCAACATGATTTCAAAAAGCGGGGTATCTCAAGTCAGTGTACTATCCTTTTGCATGGCCTTTTACTAAATTTCCGTCTAGTTGGAGAAATGAGCCTCGATCTTCCTACCATGCTTCAGGCAAAAGACCAATCTGTGAAGGAGTTGACAAAAGGCATTGAAGGGTTATTCAAGAAGAACAAAGTCGATTATATCAAGGGAACCGCTTCATTCTCGTCGTCAAATCGCGTGTCGGTCAAACTCAATGACGGTGGCGAAACGGAAGTTGAAGCAAAGAACATCATCATCGCTACAGGTTCAGAAGTTGCGCCATTCCCAGGAGGTGCCATCGAGATCGACGAGAAGACGATCGTCAGCTCAACGGGTGCCTTGGAACTCCAGGAGGTACCGAAGAAGATGGTCGTCATCGGTGGCGGCATTATCGGTCTTGAACTCGGTAGCGTCTGGAGTAGACTGGGCGCAGAGGTTACCGTCATCGAATTCTTAGGTGGCATTGGCGGTGTTGGCATCGACGAGGAGGTTGCGTGCGTCCTTTCAAATTCTCTTGCATTTTTGAACGTTGTTCTTAATATTTACTCTGTAGAAAATCATTCCAGAAACTTCTTGCCAAACAAGGTCTCCAATTCGAGCTCAACACCAAGGTTCTCTCTGCCGAGAAGCAAAGCGATGGCACCGTTCTCGTCAAGACTGAATCTGCCAAGGGTGGCAGTGAGAAGACTTTCAACGCAAACGTTGTTCTGGTATCTGTCGGCCGTCGTCCCGTCACCACAGGCTTGAACCTCGATAAGATCGGTGTTGAAGTCGACAACAAGGGACGCGTCGTCGTCGATGACCAATACAATACAACTGTCCAGGGCGTGAAATGCATCGGTGACGCGACTTTCGGCCCAATGCTTGCACATAAGGCCGAGGAAGAAGGTAAATTTACTCAGCCATTTCGTTCATTTAGTCCGCTAACTCTGGGGTAAACAAGGTATCGCGGCGGCTGAGTTCATCAAGTCAGGTCACGGACACGTCAACTACGCTGTCATCCCTTCGGTCGTGTACACTCATCCCGAGGTTTCATGGGTTGGTAAGAACGAGCAGGAACTCAAGGCCGAAGGCACTCAATACAAGATCGGAAAGTTCCCCTTCCTCGCCAACTCCCGCGCGAAGACAAACCAGGACATGGAAGGCTTTGTCAAGTTCCTCGTAGAAAAGGACACCGACCGCATCCTTGGTGTACACATCATCGGTCCCAACGCCGGAGAGATGATTGCGTCAGCGGCTCTCGCTATGGAATACAGCGCAAGCGCAGAAGATATCGCTCGGACATGTCACGCTCACGTGAGTGTAATCCGCTCTTCTCTTCGAACGGTTGCTAACGAGTTATTACTAGCCGACACTCAGCGAAGCCTTCAAGGAGGCTGCCATGGCTGCGTACGAGAAGCCCATCCACTTCTGATCTCATAACGTAGACTGCTATGTCGTCACAGCTCACTTTTTATATTAATCCATAATATTTACAAACTCTGATCACCTCGCGCTTAGAAATCATTCCAAGTTTCCAGCGTCTTTTCGCAATAAGGGTTAAAGAATGTCAATACATGTACAAGTAAGGGTTTCAGCGTTTTGGTGCACATTGACGAGGTCTTTTTGAGGCGTCCTTATTTGGCTGGAATCGGGAGGTGGACTGCAGCTCCCATTATCTTCATCGACTCCTCGGAATATGGGGCGTATCGGAACCAAATGTGAGGCTCCGCTCTTTTGAAGTATAGTCAACATACAATTCCCATGTATGATATTAGGCACTCACTCCTTTGGCACGTCCATGGTGGTGCGGAAGTGGGTAAACCCATCAAATCCATATTTGAGGACTTGATTTCCGTCTGAGCATCGAGTTAGATTGAAGGAGCGTCATTGGAATTCGCAATCCAAGGAGAACTCACATCCTGATTCGCCAACGCCTCCGAATGGTGTTTCATTGACTGCATATCTGTGAGCCAAGATTTACGACGGACACAAAGAGATAACACGCACTGGCAAGTTGATTTAAAGAATCGTTGAAAATGAGAGACCCGCTGAGCGTTTCATCCTTGACTGCACAGAATTTATTTTAAGTAAAACCACGCGATCATGACGAACAATTGCACTCACGTTTTTGCTTCAACCCCGCATCGTCTGTGAATGCGTATAGAGTTAACGGATGGTCACTTCGTATACTTCTTGTTAATTCATCGCCCGAACCAGACTGGCTTCAATGAACATTACCGGGAGTTGATGTAGTCGACAGCTTCGTCCATTGTATCCACGCCGATGATAGGTAATATAGGTCCGAATATTTCACTAGACAACGTCAGCGCCTGGCAGACACCAAAAATTACTAATTCTCACTCTTTCATGAGCTCATCCTCAAAATCAACGTCAGAGACGATCGTAATTTCAAACTTCAGCGTCTGAGGGTCGCTCTTCCCTCCACGCGCAATCTTGCCCTTCGTTTTCCCAAGGGCTCCGTTGATACGATCGAAATGCGACCGAGATACGATGTGGCTGAGAGAGTCGGAGTTGAGGTCTCCGGTCGGATAGAAGCCTTGTAGGGTTTCTGCGAGAGCTTCTACCAGGGCGTCCCTTTTGTTCTTCGCGACAAGAACGTAGTCGGGAGCTACACACGTCTGAAATATGCGGTCGATATGATCTATTTTGGAATTAGATCGAGAGAATATAAATAAATACCTGTCCTGCGTTGGAACATTTTCCGAATAGAATACGCTTCGCCGCGAGCTTCACGTCGTAATCTTCAGCAACTATAACAGGGCTTTTGCCTCCCAGCTCGAGAGAAACGGGGGTCAAGTGGCGAGCGGCGGCAGCGGCAACGATGCGACCAACGCGACCGTTGCCAGTGTAGAAGACTGTGCGCTAGATTGCTTCCTGGGCGTTTCGAGGAGTTTTCAAAACACTTACTGTGCGCCCATCGAAGTTCCAATAACTTTGTCGTCTCGGGGACAGCCCCGCAAACGACAGCATAAGCTTTGGGGTCCAAATATTTCGGGACAAAGTCTGCCAACGTCTCCGAGAACGCAGGTGCGAACTCGCTCGGCTTCACCACTGCAGGGCATCCAGCTGCCATAGCCGCATATAGCGACTGCAGCGAAAGGACGAGAGGGTAATTCCATGGCCTAAATAAACACAAAACTTCTCAAAAACTTCACTCCGCAGTATGATTCTTTGCACGCTTACGAAATGATAAGGATGGGACCCTTCGGTGACGGAAGGACCTTCGGCGACCAAGACGTTGCCCACTCAGCTGGCTTGACTTCTTGAGGCTTTGACCATTCCTCAAGAGAGTCGGCGCAGATCAAGCTGCGCTCGATGATAGCGCCGATCTCCATACCGTAAACCTCTTGTTTTGGCTTTCCGAGGTCCTTGTGGATGGCCTCCGCGAATGCGTCTGCGTTCTCCTGCAGCATTCGCGCCAGCTGCAAGAGCTGAACGCGGCGATATTCGAGTGGCCGACATACTCCTGACTTGAATGTTTTATAGACTGTGTCGTGAATCTGAAGAGAGAAGATATGACTGTTAAACCGTCGTTCTGAGGGGGAGAACAGAACTGGAGCTCACCTGTTGGATCTCGTTCGCAATGCTTGGGATGAGCTGTGCCTCTTGAACCATCGTGGTTGTTCAACGCAGTCCTTGGTGCTCTCCATCAGCATCTTGAATGGGCGTCCTTTATACGGCGACAAAATGATTCACGAGCCCTCGTGTGTGGGGAGCGTTCTCATGATCGTTGGGTGAAATTTTGTAACATGCACGAAGATCGGACATAGACATTCTAAGTGGAGTGAATAAAGGCACTCGGGGTGTCGGTCATTGCAAGCGCTCTGAGTGGATGGAGAAATTGACGGGGCCAAACAGCCTGAAGACGTGTGGGAGATCACTTGCCCATGAAGATAAGCCAATCAGCCCAATAGATCAAAGCCAAGTTCGATGGTGATTGTATTTCTGAGTCCTGACAATTCACTGTCTCTCGAAAAATGATTATGCGATCTGCGCAAGGATCTGCCAACAAGACATAAGAATCGAGGGGATCGGAGGAGGAGAGTAGTGGAACTCACCTATCAAACTAATACATGTACCACGCTGAGATTCGCAATGAAGCTCTTCCTCGAAGATTTCCAGACGATAAGGGTGTTCTCGTTCCCTTCTTCCCTTGAGAGACGACGGAAGTGAGCAGCAGCGTTGGAGAGAAGGTCGTGTGGACGCGTGTGGGTCCGGTTCGCTTGGCCGGTGGCCGAGTGCGGGGAAATGCCGTGTGTGCTGTGCCAGAGCCGGGGAATCCTCGATCTCTTCCTCGTCCTCGTCGTCGTTGTCGTGAACGTCGTCGTCGGGTCGTCCTCGACCATCTTTTGAATAGGACACGACTCGTATTCTGCGACGGAAAAATGGCGGCCACCGTCGACCCAACCACTTCCGAAATGCCTGCAGTCAGGACGGACATTCCTCCGCTCAAGATGTCTGGCCTATACACACATGGACGCGCGCTCGAGGACCTACCAGGCGTTGCGCACGCTCTCGCACTTTTCATGGCCTCGCACATGATAGAGTCAGAACAGTATTGTCACGAAAGTGACCCCAAGAAGTGCGTCGTCGTCGTCGTCGGCCACTCCTGTTTTTCTATCCGTGCTAACGCGTCTGCCTTGATAGGGAGCGTCTTTACTTCGCGTCTGGATACGGCCTCATACAGTGCGTCAAGGCCCTGATGTCCTACGAAGACGACGACCTCCTCTCCGCTATCGGCCACACTCGCCACGGAAACGTGATAGCGCAACAACATCGCAAGAAGTCCCCTCTCACGACGAAGATTACCGGTTTCGTTACGGGCTCTACCTCAGGCGTTAATTTTGTCAAATCCATGACACCAGTTGAGAGACATGCAGAACTCATATATGCAGAGACCCTTTTCGAGAAGGTACGTGCTCCCGAACGAGTTAGAAGTTATCTTGAGAAGCGTCATTAGGCTCTTCTCGGGATCGTCTACTCCGGCGACTGGTTAGCCTTTATCAAGGAAGCGTGAGTAGCAATTTGTTCCTATAGTTTGTCAACTTAATTGCCTCACCATCCTGCAGTCTCAACCTGCGGACGACGTTTAATACGTACCGCCAACTGCAAAAATACGTTGCTGCGATGGACGCGGAGGCTTGCGAGAGAGGTGAGGGGCCCGAAGATACGTCTATAGACGTCGACTTCCGGTCCGGCGTATACCTGGGAGGTAAGCAACCTTTCCTTTGAACCCCCTGGCGCTTTACTCATTTCAAATGTAGCTGGGCTTTCCAACATCATCTTGACCCTTCTGCCGGGGCGCCTACTATCTATTATAGAGATATTCGGATATAAAGGAGACAGGATGGAGG
The DNA here is from genome assembly GCA_001020605.1 of Schizopora paradoxa. Lineage (NCBI taxonomy): Eukaryota > Fungi > Basidiomycota > Agaricomycetes > Hymenochaetales > Schizoporaceae > Schizopora > Schizopora paradoxa. The sequence continues at coordinate 58,274 of KQ085892.1, forward strand.
GTTTAAAACTCTTATACAAGGCTGGCGGCTGGACCTCAGATTCGGATTTACCAAAAATTGGTATCAGTAAGTCCGTTGGCATCTATATGGATCGAGTGTTCTCAACTTTTTCCAGAGGAAGAGGGCGTTCGAAGAACGATTTGCGATATGGCATTATTAATATTCCACTTGGTCTTATCGAGTTTCACATTCGAGGGTGTCGACGTACTCATGGCTCAGAAGATCTTGGATTGGAACTTACGGAGGTATCCAAACGGTGTCTTCTTCCTCTTTGGCCAGGGTCGCCTGCAGCTCATTCGTGGTCAACCAGCACTTGCTCTGGAAAGCTATGATCGCGCAATGAAGTCGCAAGATCAATACGCCAACCTGCACCAAATATCGTACTGGGAAATGGCAACAAGTAATCTATCATTATGGAAGATTTCGGAATCGTTAGAATGCTGGAGACATCTGTACGCGGAATCGTCCTGGAGCAAGGCCATCTATACGTATGGTATTGCAGTCTGTTTGTTACAACTTGGCGGGGAGGAACGAAAGAAAGAGGCGGAAACTTTGCTGGAGAAGATTCCTAGTCTTCAGCAAAGAATCGCTGGGAAGTCTATCCCTATGGAGGTACATCTTTCAGTTTTGGAAGTGGCGTTAGATTCACATAACGTCCTTTTTCTAGAAATTCGTAGCTCGCAAAGCGCGGAAGTATAAGACGCAGAACGGACGTTTACTTTTACCTGCACTGGAGTTCGGTTACTTCTATCTAATCATCGCCCGTGCTACTCGATCGATCATCTTATCTCGATTCCTTCCCATCGTTCGAGAAGCTCAGGAGAAATTAAACGCGCACGCCAAAGACCCAAAAGGTTACGAAGGCAATCATGGATATTGGTATGTCGAATCCTCATAATGCCGGACACCTATTGACCTTTGAACAGGGATGATCTATGTCTCGCAACGTTCTTGGAAGGAGTTTGTTTACGATACGTTGCATACCCGGTTTGTGGGTTCACTGTTATTTCATTTCCTATTTTAACGGCATATTCTCCAGGATCGCATTGCTATCGTGAGCGATGAAGACGAGAAGCTAGGCATAGAGCAGTCGAACACGGCTGCCAATGCCATGGCTGCTCTGCAGCGAGTACTTGACAACGGTTCCAAGATTGAGCTTGACCATCAACTAGTCTACTACAGCCGTGAGTTCATGTTCTGTTAATCAAATCGGATATTTCTGTAACTCAGAATTCGTCAGATTACGAAATTGGAAGGCTCAGTGCTTGCATGGGCGACAAAGAGGAAGCCCGTAACCACTTCAATCTCGTATTGTCTGGAAAGCCACTCGAAATCAATGCTTCGGCAAGAAAGGTGCGCCTTCGCAGAATAACTTCGCAGGGCTAAATGCTTACTTGCGACGAAATAGGGTAAATACAGTATGGAGGTAAGATCTCCTCTGAATGACAGCATCTTCGACACGCTAACTCTCATCTCCCAGTCGGCTCTGATGATGCGAACACAAGCTGCAATGGACGCTCTTGAACACTCATCTTCATGAAGACATTTCGGCTCTCCACTTTCGTTTCGACCTATTTCCCTTTATTTGCTATCCACTTGCTTTCCTGGTGCTGCCATTCATCTACTTATTAAGACTATCTATCTACCCGAGCATCTACATGTACGCTATTGTAATTTGGAGTGTCATTGTTGTATACAGAATCGCGGAATTGCATGTACTCGAAATATTATACTTGTCCAAATTGTAAAGTGGACGGATTGTATGTACGTGTACAAGGTGGACTTCTTAGGACTGTGTTGTTTTCGCTGAATATAGACTTTTGAAATGGACTTCTGATTTTGCAAGCGAGCTCGCCGTTCAATCGCTGTCGTCGACGTAGACTGTGCTCTTGATAATACCTTTACGTCCTGGATTCGAAAACCGTAGCTTTCCCCATTCGCCTTCTATTAATGCTTTACTCTTGTTCGTCCCCTTGCTCGGCGATTCAGGTGAAGCTGGAGCTTCCGATGCGGTAGGACTGGCGCGATTGGGGATACTTTGTACATGGGGTGCCTCCAGTTGGACTCTCAACCACAATTCCTGTTCAGCATCTTGAGCAGCAATCTCGTCCAACTTGTCGACATCCTCCTCCTCATCTAGCTCCCGCTGCAGTTCTTCCTCGTCGGTTTCATCCGCCAGCAGCTCGCCGTCCATCTCGAGACAGGCGTTAATATCTTGAGGTCTGAAGAACGGGGAAAACTGTGTCGACGTCGAGGGGTCAAGGCGGACGACAGGGCAATAAAGCTGACGGTGACTCGACAAGAGTAGTGTTTTGTGCATCTCTGTGGGTTTCTCTCCGTCAGCCTCTTCTTCCTCGCTGGCACTCAAATCCTCGTTGTCTGCGATTGACGGTTCTCGTGACGCTGGAGCCGACTGGGCAAAGGTACTTTTGACACGTTCCTGTAATGCTTTGAAGTGTTGCTTAACGTCCATCTGAGCTCCCATCAAGTCGACAGCTTCTCGGACAGTTGAAGCTGGAATCTAAGCGTCACAGTTTAGTGCAACTCTTGAATTGCTGACCGTAAAACAACACGAGTACCAACCTGTCCAGAATTCATTCTCCAAACCTTCGTATGCCCCTTTGATGCTTGCTCCTGCTCACGCATCGAAATAGACATCCCGATCGCATTCGTCACAAAATGCGTCACAAGCGCGTGCAGTAGTTGAATTGTTGACGCTGAGATGCACGACCCTATGTCAGAGGATGTAGATGAGGCATCCAGAGACGCATATATTCTGGCCGAAGTCTCATAAATCTCAGGTGAGTGGAAGTTGTGATGTATAGACGCACTCCATAAGTTTTCCTATATTTGTTAAATGAAAGAGACCCAACCGATCTTCTGCCAAGGTAGAGGCATTGACTCCCAGCTCGTTGAGCTCTTGGATGATTTTATAGTGCGGGGTAACTCCACCAGCTCCCTGGCTCGTCACAAAGGCACCTTCGATTAAACCGCTGGCATTCAACGCTTCCTCGTTCTCCCCGTTATTTTCATCATCTTCATCTACAGGGTCCGGCAAGGTGATGACAGCATTCTTGCTCGTCTTCCTTCCCGGCTTGAGTCGAGTTACAGCGGTCGACGGAGCTGCGCCATTGAGTGTCGCGCGTTTACGACGCATGTACAAGCGTTTTCGGTAACGACGACGTGACCGAGGAGAAAGAGCACGGGGATCCTCGACATTTTCCTCGTCATCCACAACGGGAGAAAGGGTTTGACGATCACCTGTCGGCCCATCTTCGACAGGGACCACAGGTTTCTCTATGTTTTGTTTGGCTGGTGTTTCGAGGAGTGAGGGGTCGATGCACGGATCGACGAGTGATTGACCTTCCAGACCATCTTCCTCTTTTATATCTTCTATAGTATATTTTCCTGCCTCCAATATTACCGGCTCCTCCGATTCCCTCAAAATGTGGTCAATGGCGCGTAGATGCAAGACTGACAAGTCTTTCAGGTAATCCTCTTTATTCCACTGTGCATGCATCCGGTCAAGAAACGGCTTTTCGTCTTCTTGAGCCGCGTTACCGGATAGCCTGCGACGCTTCGAGGGTTCGTATGAAGGCCATTCAGCTCGAACGGACCGCGCTCGTTCTTTTCGGCGGCGACGGTCTTCCCAGAAAGGTTGGTTTATAGAGATACGACGAGCCTGTTCCTCTTCCCATTCCGTCCATTTGCCAGATGTCTCCAATGCCGGAGCAAATGATTTTCTACTGAATCGACCTCTCTCCTCCTTCGACGCCTTCTCGAGGAGATCCAGGAAGAGCAAAACGTCCACGGCAGTTTTATTTGGTAAATCAGCGGCGATTAAGTCTGGACGAAGCTTGGAATGCACAGCAAGTCCATGGAAGAAGATATCCTTCTCTTCAGAAGTCCAAAAGCTGCGATGGGCATAGTAAGACGCGAAAGGGATGCCAGCGGACGGGTTGAAGCCTTGAAGGTGATCATACGTCGAGTCTACATGCTCCTGAAGAATCTTCAAATAATCGGCGTTGACTTCGAACGTTTCGCCTTCATCCATCGGCAACTAGAATGCATTCGGAGAGCTGCTGGCGAAGTTATTTTGCGAAATAAATTCACCAAGACGAAAGCAGCGCCGACGGCGTCGACGTGAAGGTGGGCGTCGAGAGCAAATATTTTTTGAGCCGAAAGTGAACCGCGTCGAGCCGGATATCCCGGAAGTGCCGGGAAGGCCACGGTACGGCCCGGGAACGGCTATAGAGAAGCCGGTGATCGACGCCGTTGCAACACACGACCGCGCAACCGTGACCGCGTTCAAGTTCTCGTCCACGACCACGGAACGACGACGACGGCGACAGTCGAAATCTGCTGAATCTCTCGCTCAATATGAGCTGCAATCATGGCGCGAGGCGTTCAGGAGAAGCATCCTATCCAGAGCTGAATAGAACTGCTGGCTCGAAGTGGATCAAGAACCTCACCCATGACCGGCTCTCCCAATTCACGGGCGGACATTACGCTGACATCAACTTATCTTCCGTGCTGTTCACACATCGTATTGACGATGAAGCTCATGTCAAGCTTCAAGTCTGGAGTGCGCCGGGCCTCACCAAACCTCTGTTCGAGGAGGCCATGAAGCAGAAGTTCCGACCCGCGAAGAAGGGTGATTCGTTTGGGCCGTCCTGGACGAATCATTGGTGGAAGGTGTCCCTCAAGATTCCTTCGGACTGGAGTGAATATGAGCGCGTCCAGTTCGAGTTTGACCCGAGCTGTGAGGCCATGATTTTCGCGTCGGACGGCACGCCTCTCCAAGGCATCACAGGCGGTTTCGGAGGCGATCGACGCGTTGACTTCATCATACCGCCTGAAGCACAGAAAGCTGGGAAATACGACTTTGTCATTGAATCCAGCTGCAATGGCATGTTTGGAATAAACGGCATAGATGCACCCGACATGAACAGATATTTCTCGCTCGCCTCAGCTGATCTCGTAGTACCAAACCAAGAGGCTTGGAGGCTTTTGTGGGACTTTACGACCTTGAAGGAACTTGCGGATACGCTTCCAGGAAATACCGTCCTTCAGAATAAGGCGATAGTTGCTGCAAATAGCATCATGAACGTGTTTGTCGCATCGGATCCTTCCACCATTCCGAAGGCTCGTAAGGTAGCCCAAGACGTGTTCGGGAAGGATTGGGAAACTCTCGGGGAGAAAATATATGGTGAGGGTGAAGAGAGTATTGATATATGGGGAATTGGACATTGTCACATCGACACTGCATGGTTTGTAGAGGAACCTTTCTTCCTATTATTCGTGGTAACTTAGTTTCTCGCAGGCTTTGGCCTTTCAGAGTAACTCAGCAAAAGGTTGCGCGGTCCTGGTCAACGCAAGTGGACCTTATGGAGCGCTACCCGGAGCATCGATTTACATGCAGCTCCGCACAACAATACAAATGGCTTGAACAGGTTTGTGCGTTGGACTTACAGGTGAACTCATTGATTGAACTCCATTCAAGCAATATCCAAAGCTTTTCGAGCGCGTTAAAGATAAGATTCTCTCTGGGCAGTTCCATCCTGTTGGTGGATCTTGGGTTGAGAACGACGGAAACATGCCCTCAGGCGAAGCGCTTGCTAGGCAAATGATCTTCGGTCAGCGTTATTTCCAAAGTCGATTTGGAATTCGTTGCGACACTGCTTGGTTGCCCGATTCTTTTGGTCTCACCGGATCCTACCCTCAGCTGATTCGAGGAGCTGGTATGAAATATTTCTTCACTCAAAAACTTTCATGGTGAGCATTTTTATATTATAACGTGAACTTAGATATTGAATGCCGTATAGGAACAACATGTATGTACTTCATAGTTCGTCTGGAGTATCAGTCTGAGCAAAAGCCAGAAATGTCTTCCCTCATTCCACATTCAATTGGGTTGGGATTGACGGAACGCAGGTACTCTGCCACATGACGCCAGTTGGTATGTGTATTTGTACTTCAAACTCTATGAATTTTTCCCCCATATTCACGACTTGCAGATACATATACTGCCCAGGCAACCGTCGGCGACATCCGCAAGGGCGTAACAAATCACAAAGTATGTCATTACAATCCAATTAGATACGTCGCTGAGACGTGAACTGTAGAACTTGGAATCTGATGGGACTGCTCTTCTCGTCTTTGGAAACGGTGACGGCGGAGGTGGACCGCTGTCAAAAATGTTGGAGAATGTATGCTGCAATCATTGATATGCGAAGCACTGAGACTAGATTTTACTTAAGTTACGGCGTATTCGGGCAACTGCAAACGAATCTCGCGAGCTGCCCGTAGTGGATATGGGTAAATCAGTCGATGATTTCTTCTCCAATATCGAACAGAACAGCGACGAGGGCAAGAAGCTCCCTGTGTGGCACGGTGAACTCTACTTGGAGGTCTGTTCGCACTTGACAACATTGTTTTGATGCATATCAATGACTTTCACTCACAGTTCCACCGAGGGACATATACTTCGCATGGTTTGTCTTTTCAAGATAATCAGTACTAGTCTTTGACTTTTCGCAAACATCTCCGTGTCTAGGTTCCATCAAAAGAGGCAACCGCAAATCCGAAATTCTATTGCGAGACGTTGAGGTAAAGATTATTGATACAGTTCGCGTCACAGTCGTTGACACCATTTTCAGCTTGTCGCCACTCTTGCTTCGCTAATTCAAGAAAAATCTGGTGATTATCGTTATCCAAAGACTAGAATTGACGACGCATGGGAGAAAGTGCTGTTATGTCAATGTCAGTTCCGTTTGCGTATCACATGACAATTAGAAACTAATCTTTCATCTGGTATCTAGTCCACGATGGTAAGATCTACATGATTTTCCTACTACATCTCTGACGGTCGTCTTCTAGTTCTTCCTGGATCAGCAATGTAAGCACGTTTTTACTTGTTTTCTTTGCGCATGTCTGACTGCATACTTAGCGGCATGGTGTACGAGGATGCAGAAAAACTCTACGCAGAAGTACGCAAAGACGGCGTCGACATGCTTGAAGAAGCTTTCGACTCGCTGTTCACACCATCAAAACCGGTGCCGAAATACAACGAACAATTCAATGCATCTGTGAGCGGGGACATCATCGCGTTCAACACGACGATGTTTCCTCGCCTCGAAGTCGCAGCAGTGCCTTTGACGGGTTCTTGTGGCTCAAAACTGAAGGGCAAAGTCGTCCAAGCTTCGAAGGATGGGACATACGGATTTGCGCTCATGCACAGCAGGGAAAGCTTCTCGCCCGCTGTTTCTCGAGGATTGTTCTCGGATTGTGATGCCCCATCTGGTATGGTGATTTTGTTTCGTGCTCAATTTCAAAGCGCTAACGCATCTCTTCAGTATATGCCTCCAACTCGGGTGACTTTATCATCGGCAACTCCTGCGTCCAGCTCACAATCAAGGACGGTCGGATAACAAGTCTTTTCGATAAACACGTTGGGTAAGATCTGGTTGAAAGACCGTTCGTATCTCTACTGAACACTGAGTAGCCGTGAACTCATTCCAAAGGGCGAAACAGGCGGCATGGTTCTATTTGATGATCAACCAAATTACTGGGATGCTTGGGGTACAGTGAAACCATTTCTGGTAGTTTCTTGTAATTCTCACTCAAAGCGCAGATGTTGAGATACATCACCTGGAGACTCGTCACCCTCTCAAGTTCTCGGATGTGAGGGTCTCAGCGATGGGTCCTCTGCGGGCGTCCGTCGATGCCGAGGTGAAATTGGGTAGCAGTGTTGTCAGAGTGACAGTGAGTATCCGAACGATTATCTTCATTGCGACACAGGTCTAAGTGTTTTATCATTAGATATCTCTCGATGCCGTCCCGGGTACGTCTATGCATTGATTTTAACTTTGACGCACGTATCAATGGTCCCCTTACAGCGACTGTTCTTCCGAACTCTCGTCCCTATTTCAGGTTCGACGCGAAGGTCGATTGGCACGAGCGGCACAAGTTCTTGAAGTGTGCGTGGATTAAACGTGACACGAGGGGAGCTTACATTGACATGCTTTCAGTTGAAATTCCTTTGAACATCCATAACGATAATGCCACCTATGAGACACAGTTCGGTTTCGTCCAAAGGCCAACACATAAGAATACGACGTGGGACGCCGCAAAGTTCGAAGTGTGTGGCTTGAAGGTCAGACGCCCTGTTTACTCTACCACTGGAGTATTCCTAATATTTATATAGTACGCGGACTTGAGCGAATATGGTTACGGTGTAGCCTTGCTTTCAGAGTCGAAGTACGGATATTCTTGCATCGGAAATGTTCTTCGCATATCGCTTTTGCGAGCCGCAACGATGCCAGATGCGGAGCAAGATCAAGGCAATTACTTGTCGGATTGTTGCCCAATTTTTTCACTGATGTATAAATAGGAACACACGAGTTTTCGTGGGCCGTCTTGCCACATGTTGGACATTTCTTGCAGTCGGATGTGCCTCAAGCTGCATACCTATTCAATTCTCCGCTTCACTGTAAGCATTCTCGATACCCGCATTCGAAATTTTAGCCCAATTCTCAACTTTCTATTTCAGTGCATGTAGCGCCTGCCAAGCAAGTCTTAGGTGGACTTATGACGAGACCTCCTTTCCGTATGCACGGCGCACCAAATGTAATACTGGAGACGATTAAGAGAGGGGACGATGACTCCTTCGGAGCATCAGGCGAACATAGTAAGGGGCCGACGACAATTATTCTTCGTCTATATGAAGCGTTTGGCGGCCATGCTCGCGCCATGCTTCACATATCGAGTGCTTTCTCGGTCGCACAGGCGTATTCCGTCAACCTGCTCGAGGACGATCTGGAGGAACTACACATATTCCGTGGACGAGAAGGCCTCGATGACATCGAAATCAAACTGGACTTCCGCGGCTTTGAAGTGAAAACTGTGAAACTTGTCCTTGGAAAGGTTAAGCGTGATGAAATACTTGACCAGTGCGTTCTGCAACCATCATCTCTTTCGCGTTCGCGTCGAAGTTCATTAATCAACATCATCACAGGTCGAAGAGGGATAGCTGGGTGGATGTCAAACTGGAGAAGCTGAATGCATTGTCGTTTCGTTAGGCGCTGTGCACCTCTCGTTGCCGCCATTATTCCATTGTAAAATATTAAATGCTGAGAACTCCATGTATCACCTAGAGTGTGAATGAAAAGAACGGGAACGTATGGCTAATCGAACAAATGACATCCTGTCCAGGAGAATACAAGAGGATGGACTAATTACCCAAAGCCTCTAAAGCTGCGGTTGCGTGCAGAACGAGGGTACTCTGCGAAATAACGCGTCAGTGATCGGAAAATGCAAGGGAAAAACACCTACTTCCAAACTATACTTTCCCTGCAAATCGCCGTTGGGTAACTTCTCTGTGATAGACGGCAAACATCTACTCACCTTCCGTGTTGACGCACTCTTCTCCAAACGTTTCCCTATTTGTTTCAAATTGAGCATCATACATACGACTGAATTGTCAAGTACAAACCAGAAACGACACATTCAAGATGCTTTCGACCTTCAGCAACACGCCCCATGGCGACGAGAAGGCGGCCTAGCTCATAATCTGACACGATCGTGAGGAATAGGAAAATGAAGATCGTAGGTGAATGTTCTGACAGGCATTGTACAGAATGTAATGGTCCAATTCGAGATGCTGGCCGTCTTCGATTACTTTCAAGAAGGCTGCTTCTGCGCGACTTGCCAAAGATGGTTTACGAGCACCGATCCCGATGTTATCCTTCTCGGCATGTTCATCCTGATATATATTATTGATAAACCAACAAAAAATAATTGAGATAGGGTTTACATACCGGATACGCCAAGAAACGATAGCACACGCCTTCCAGGAGGCGAGCCAGACAGATGTCATCCCAGAAACCTCGACGGGCCTTATTTGCTTCGACGTCTGCAAGGGCTTCGTTCACAGAGGGGAGGAGGGTATGTTCTATTACTGTAGGAGGTGCATGATCCATACCAAGGAGCACGTATGAAAACTCAAGAGCGGGAAGAATCAGGCGTCCCTTCTGTTGCTGAAACTTGCGAGCTTTGCGAGATACGAATTTCTGTACCGGTCTCTGTTTCAATCACGATGTGAATAAGAGTGATAACAGGACGCGCCTCCAGAGGAATTGATTTTCCCGCAATCTTATGCACCAAACTTGGAATTTCCTTCATCAAGTCTCCGGCCTTCTTCGCATACTGGTCGCCTCCTAATTGGAGTAGACATACAGCAACTCCGTACGAGTAGCAGGCCTTGCTCCAAGTCGCTTCTGCTTGCAAATATTCCCAGTATTTCAATGATTCGTCCAACCGCCATACCGCCATGTTGGAAATCGCGAGCTCCCAAAACGAGACGTAATGCAAGCTACGGTATTGTGACTGGGCTTTGACCGCGGCCTCGTAACTTTCTATTGCGAGAGTTGCTTGACTTCGGATCACGCGAAGTTTCCCTTGAGCCAGAAGAAAGAATACACCTGCTCTCGCGTAAACATGATAGAAAGGAAGATTATCAAGGAGTACTGGCCGTTCGGATAATGCTTCAAGTTCCATTCGAGAATAGTCTGCGCCATAGCGATGTCTACGCCTCTGAAGGTGATTGTGGAAATGACAAGATGGAAGCATAAGAGACAGATGTCCGCCAATCCTCTCCGAAGACCGCCTTTAGCTATGGGGGACGCCAATGTAAAACCTCGAACCCCAATCAATACTGTAAAAAGCATACCGAAGCTAATTGTAGGTTCCGAGTCTGGGGTACTCCATCCTCCTATATCCATAAGCTTTTTGAGACCAACGCTTCGGTTGCCTTTGTATCCAAATATTTCTACCACAGCCAGCAGCTTCTCGGGCATAAAGCTAAGGATCAGATTAGACGCCCCAACCCCGAGCTCAACTCCGGATCTGAAATCATTGTCGATAGATGCGTCTATTGGGCCCTCGCCACGCGCAAGTGCTTCTGCGTCCATACACTCAAGAAACTTTCCCAATTCCAAGTATTTGTTAATCATGGTCCGAAAGCTCAACCTTGAAACGTGAAGTTAAAGTCGTGAAATTAGATGTGTTACAATCAAACTTACGCCTCAGATAGAAAACTTAGCCAATTGCCTGAGCAAATGACTCCAAGCAAGGCCTTCGAGATATCAGTGTTAAGAATGTATATCTCAGTGAACACCTTACCTTAGCAAACGTAGTCTCGGCGAAAAGTAGTTCTGCATGTCTCTGGGCCGGTGTCATAATTCTTAGAAGGCTGACGCCAGAAGTCGCATTATCCCAGACAAAGCCTGCTACTCTTGATAAAATAGGAGGTGCAGGCGCTCGGTGCTTTACAGCAATTTGATGACCGTGCTGTACGTGTTCATTCGCGACTCGGAGATCCTGCTCTCATCAGAGGAAGGACAACGCGAAGTGGATTCTGGCATACGTTTTGCTCAAATGACAGGAGCGCTTTGAGGCATTGAATTAACGAATAGCCCGACGTAATATAAAGCCTCTCTCTGAAGCGACCCGCAATAATCAAGAAAGGGGAAGTATGGTCGAAAAGTGAAGTTAGTAGACTTTGCCAACTCCTTGAAGGACACTTACTTTCTGGGGTCCACGCTCAAGCAGTAGTTCTCTGAGTCTATCATCGATGAGTTGAGAAAGAGCGCGGCAGCATACTTGATTGCTGGAAGATCAGCCAGAGCAAGCTCTGGAGAGTATTGCTTGGAGACCGTTGGAGGTTCTCCATATTGCAACGCGTCCATTTCAATTACTTGGCTCCTGGAAGAGAATCCTTGAGGCTATATCGCCGTGTTGCACGCTAAGGTTTCATGGGTTGAATTTCTGGACGTCCACGCCGTCGTCGAGGTCGAAGTAAGAGTGACGACGCCCGCCGATCGCCACGTTACTTTCCTTCCATAACGCTCGTGCCAACCTCCGAGTCCGTGCGCCCACTTTGATCCCTTTCAAGGGTCGATTCTTAGCGCAAAAATGCCGGCAACGTCGTTGAACTCGCTCGGCGATTTACCGAGAACGACGAGAGACGAAAAGCGCACATCGTAAGTGTATCAACTCCTGGTGGTTGAGTCCTGTCTGACCCCCAACTTGTGCAGGTTGTAATCGACGACGTTGCTCAACATGTACGGAAACGCGCTCTTGGCCGTTTCAACTGTCTTCGTCGGATTTGCCTCCTATGCATGGTACAAGTTCACCTCTCCAATTGCACCTGGCCTTCCGACCGCAGGAAGTGGAAGTCTCATCTCGCGCTTGAAGGCCCCAGAGGAATTTGGAAAGGACCCTGTTGAATTTTTATGCAAGATGCGTAAAAAGCTGGGCGACGTGTTCTACGTGGACCTCATCCTAGTCAAATTCGTGTTCTGCTTGGGTCCAGAGTACAACAAATTGATCCTGAGAGCAGCGGAGGAGGACTTCAGCTTTTGGAAGCAGATCGAGCTGCTTTCGGGACCAAGGATTGCGAAAAGTGAGTGACATTACACTTCCATGGTCATAGACTGAATTCATAACGTGCTTCAAGCCATTACGGACTATGAATGGCGTTCACCGAGCATGAAGATAGCAAAGTCGAGCCTGATGAGCCAGGAACGCATTAACGGCTTCGCGGTCGAGTGCACAAAAATCGCGGACGAGCATTTCAGCAAATGGACCAAGTCTGAATCTGTGCCCCTATTCCAGAGCATCTCTCACCTCGTTCTTTCCTTCATGCTGACGATGCTCATGGGAGAAGACTTCTATCGGAAATACGGTGATGAAATCGTCCCGAAGATGGATCAGTTCGAACGTGACCTTCAGAACCCCATTCTCCGCCTCTTACCGTGGAGTCTATGGGGACTTTCAGCTCCTGGGAGACGCCATTTCCAGATTGCAGACAGGTTCAAGGAGCTGACATGTGCGGAACTCGACGACATTCTCAAGAACCCGGAATTGCATGTCGGAAGGACTGACTATTTCTACGGCGCCGTAGAGAAGATGGGCAATGGCTTCCGCGAACACTATGGCACACATATCATGTCCATGGTATTCGCTGGCCACGCAAACGTCGCACTCACCGTGCCCTGGATGTACCTTCATGCGAGACGGCACCCGGGCGCTTGGCAAAGAGTTCATGATGAAGCCGTCCTTGATTCCTCTGAGCCAAAGCCCTACCTCGAGGCGTGTCTTCGAGAGACTGGGCGTCTTTATACCAACACATTCCTTCTACGCATGACACAGAAGCCTACGAATATCGGCGGATTCGAAATTCCAGCTGGAACCCTCGTCGCTTGTTCACCCTTGGCTACCCAACGCGCGGACTCCATTAACTCGTCCGACGGAATATTCAAAGACTCCCGCCGCTGGCTTCCAGAGCGTTTCCTTCCGGAGGGTGCATACTCAGAGTGGTTCAACAAGGCAGAATTCATCCAGTTCGGAATGGGTCCCCATCAATGTCCCGGGGAAAAGCTTGCGAAGACAATGGTGTTCGAAGTCGTTCTTCGCGCGTGGATGGAAAATTATGACATTGACGTTGTCAGTGGATTAGAGGAGGGAGTAAAAGGTATTGACGGTGTGGGCGCCGAACCTGCCTGGACTGAAGAAAACTTCGGGACACCATCTGTTCGAGGCGGCGATGTGATGATTAAATGTCGTCGACGTGCGTAATGGCTCGGGTGTCAAGTTCTTTCGCAGTCACGGATATTTAGATTTTCTTGCATACAGTCGATACCTTTGGGTCTGTGGATTGTGGTTGTCCCAGATTTGGAAATAAAATCAGCGACTCCGAGCTACCCGAGAGTCCGTGTCCTCCCTCCACCAACTTGAACTTGACGATTTGATCCCACAGCTCAGGACACAAGCATGAACGCAAAGAATATCCGAGCCGTTCGCTTTTCTATCTATGTCTTATTTCCAGCTTGCGCTTCTGTGGACGTGCTTCGAGTTGGTTATGATCTGCAACCTGAAGCGTTCAAGTTTTACGCCGATTCGGACTCGGACACCTCTACGATTTCTTGAAGCTTGTCGCGGTTGCAGAACTACAGACTCGAGCTCATATGCAAAGCTTTCCGTTCGCATTCGTCACCGTAGCTTTTCGGTAGCTCCGCGTATCTTTCCGTCGTCAGGCTTCAAGGCCATTCCAGCGTCCGACCGTGTTGAGGAAGAAAGATGGGTGTGGTATACCCCACGATCCTTCTATCCCGTACGCATTGGAGAAGTTTTCCAGTCCAGGTACCAAGTACTCTACAAACTCGGCTATGGAACTACTTCGACAGTTCGACTGTATGGATGTGCCGTGATTTGAGGTGAGTGATTTCTTTGGTTCGTCATTGCAAAGAACCTCGTTTCTAATTTCGAACTTAGTCGGAATGAACTTGTTTGCATGAAGGCCATGGTTTCAAACTATCCGTCTGTAGAGAGGGAGCTTCGTGCGTTCGAACTGCTGGCCACTGCGTCGACTTTGAGTAAAACCATTGGCAAGAAACACGTTCGCCATGCTGAGGATCAGTTCAAATTAGACCACGCCGGTAGAACATATCAGTTTCTCATACACGATCCTTTGGGATTTCCTTTCTCTCAACTCCACGAGATGCCCGGATACACTTTACCTCTTGAAAGGGCACAAATTTCTGTTTTGGAGGTGCTGAAGGCCGTTTATTACCTTCACATCAACGCTCATGTCATTCATACAGGTTAGCCATTCCATTGTTTGAACCCCGTTGCCAGCTTTCTTAATTAACATTCAAGATATTCAAACGCGAAACATGCTTCTTAGCGTTGAGACTCCCGAGGTTCTCACCGAGATGGAGGATTTGGAGGTCGCTCAGCCAAGTGCCAGGAAAATGACCGCAGAGACAGCCGTTTTCTTATCTCGTGAACCCTATGGTGAATGCGAACGCTGGATAGGCGATAAAAGCTCGTTGGTGCTTTGCGACTTCGGAGAAGCGCGACCGGGGGGATCATCGCACACGGGCCTCATTCAACCCGGGCCCTTTCGTGCGCCAGAAGTAATTCTTGAGATCCCTTGGAGTGAGCCCGTCGACATCTGGAACGTTGGTTGTGTGGTTAGTGCATTAGAATCGCCTTTCCCTAAATTATTTCTCACTATTTACGCATGCCATAGTCGTGGAATATGATGTTTGGGACACATCTATTCCCTCGAAAGGCAAGTGTTGACAATGCCGGCGAGGAAGTGAAGACGAAGGAAGACATGCACCATCTTGCTCGAATGGTTGCCCTCCTTGGCCGTCCTCCAGCCGAGCTGCTTCAGAAGGCTGGTCCTCGCGCGCTTCATTTCTTTTATGCGAATGGCACACCAAAGGTCGAGGTCCCGAACATCAGTTTTGAGTCTCTCCTCGAAGAGAATCTGAAGAGAATTGACCAGCCTTTGGAACGCGAGCGTTTCTTGCGCTTCTTGCGACGTTGTCTGACATGGACGGCAGAAACTCGAGCTACCGTCATTGATCTCATACTCGAATATGAGTCCTGGGTTCCAAAAGACCCTCAGAGCCCTATGTGATATGCTTGTTCTTTGTGCATATATATTCATGAAATGTCGAAGTCCTTGAATTTGCCTCGCTTAAATACTCAGAGTCGTGCCCAATTGTGAAATGTCAACATCATCCAATCCTCCCAATCAGTACCACAGCGTTCACCTCACTCTGATAACCGCTACTTTGTAGGACTGTACATTGAATTTCAGCAGACGTAAAGGGCAAGTCATGAACCCAATCATGTACAAGTGCGTAATTATCCATGGTACACATATCGAATGTACTAGCGTTGTTTCCCGTGCGGGTATCGTAAATACAGTCCATGATTGACATCTAAGTAAGAGAGCCCTTTCAAACAAACGAACATGAAATGAACGAAAATAGAACGAAGGTGCGAAAGGAAAGCGACATGTAACAAACTGAACAAGAGTAGGAAAAGAAAGCAACTGCGAAGCTGGCATAAGTAGTAATACATAAAATGAGATAAGAAGGAAATCAGAAGTGCTCATCACGAATCAGAGTCGACCATGCTCAAGTCAAGACTCATCATGTCTCCGAGATGTTTTTCGTGCTCTGGCCTGAGCCGTAGACTTCCAGGTGAACCGGGGATCGACAGTTGTGTCACATCACCGTCGGAAGAAAGCAAGCTTTCAATCGACGCAACGGATGGCTTCGATCGGTGTCCCCTGCCAGGTAGTGGTGATTGCTGCGTTAATTGCATTGTTGGGGAAGGTGGTTGCGAAGTCGATCGGGACCTGGATTGGAACCGGGAGTACAAGCCCGCAGTGTTGGCGTCGGCATCGTCACTATCATGAAGCAACATTGACATGTTACTCGGAAGAGTGGGGAATAAGGAAGAAGATGTGCTTGAACGTTTTGTGACTTCTCGGTCAGACCTTAACGCAGCTGGAGAAATCCTCACAGTCGGTCCGTCCATTTCATTCGCGTCATCAAGCATGGAAGGCGCTTCGTCAGAGGGGATGACGAACGATTGCATCAACGAATGCTGTCGCCGAGTCATTCCTTCAGTTGAACTTGAACGTGACGACAATGCTGGGGATGCACGTCCCAGAAATCCCTTTTGAGAGAGATGGTTGGACCGTCTTGAGGATTCAAGACGTTCTATGAGATCCCGCATCTGCTCCTCGAGATCCCGAATGCGGCCATGAAGCTTGTTGTTCTCTTCTTTCAATTCCCTAGTGGATCGCTGCGAGTCAACGAGAGCGTTCAGGAGGGCCTCAGTTTCAAGAGAATGTTTATCTCTCAAAGACTGTAGGGCAGCTTCCGTGCGGCCATCGTCCGAGTATGGAGTGAGTTGTCCAATGGACATAGACGTAGCCGTCGATACGGAAAGTCCTCGAGTATTAGTTGTGGTGGTCGGTGTCAACGAAACAGTCGTTGCAGTCATCGGACTGTCCACTCGACCGTATCCAGAGGTTAGTTCCGAAACGGACATAGTTCCTGCCCGAGAGGCGCTACGGTGTCTTCCCCAAGAATCCGAGCGAGAAATATCTGAGAAACCTGCGCGTGAAGGCGCGTTCCTCGAAGAACTCATCGTCCCGGCGCGTGCCCGCGACCCATGATCAAGGCTCGACCGGAACGTCGATGGGGCACGGGATTCTGCGTGATGCGTAGGAGAGGTCGCCAAGCCGTCTTTACTCTTGTCTTTATCGAGTAATCCCGCTGCCGTGAACGCGCGCACAGTGCGCGGACCCATCCAATCCAGAGGTTTTCGCAACATTGACGGTGAATTGCCGTCTGTCACACTCATGCTCCGGCGGCGAGTTCGGTAAGGCCGACTGGTGTAGCTAAGCGAACTCTCTGGCCGTTCAGATGTACCTACTCTCGCATTGGAACGACGAGATGCGGTTCTGAAAGATGGCCCAGAACTCTGAAACCTCTCGAGGTTCGAGGAACTGGCTGAAGCAATCTCTTCCTCAGCTTCTGAGCTACCTTTACGGCTACTCATGCTTGGTCGACCATCGGAAACCACTCTTGATTTTGGCGCCCATGCAGGTGAACCATCCGGAATATCCAGGCGCGATGTCGTAGGTCTATTCCGAACATCTCCATATTTTCTCGTGGTCGCAGAGGAGCTAGCGAGCGCAGATGTAGATCGTCCAAGGAAAGGTCTTGGCTTCGTACGGGAAGCCTGTGCCACACCCTGGCTTGGAGATTCGGTGTTATCCTGAACTGGCGACTGGGAATTAACATCCAACGACGCCCTCCTGGACTCCGTCAACGCCGCCTTCCGGGAATGTGTAGACGTGACAGACATAGTCAGAGACGATGGTCTTGATTTCTTGGGCGACGATTGAGGACCTAGAATGGGCGTGAAGTTGCGTCCCTTACTGGACTCCAACGAAATCCGTCTTGCGCTTCCGTTCGATTCCTCGCTCCACCTTCTGTACGCCGGACTAGGCTCTGGAGATGGAGATGGAGATACTGACATGGGCGGGCCCGTGACCGCGTCCATAGCGGCCTGAACAACGGCACTCTTATCGAATTTACTTCCCACAATGTTGTGAGGACTGAGTAGCTCTGCAAGATCAGGGTCTAGCGAGGACAAGTTGAAGCTGATTTGGGGTTTCAACGAATGCTGAGACTGAGGCTCGTCCACTTCTCCGAAGTCATCTGAAGGAGTATTGAGGATATTGCTCGCCGACAGAGGAGACGCAGAAGATTCAGACGCGGTGGTGGCCACCTCATCTTGTTGTGTCGTCTCGTTCTTCGTCAACACGGCCATGGAACGACGAAACTCGGCCAACTCAGCATCCCAATTGCTGCTAAGGTCCTGCGCACGTTCCGCTTTCGGAGGCGAAACGGGAGACAAACTGACTTCGATCGATTCGTCGCGAAGCATTGTTCGAGACCGAGTATGAACTTCCTTCGCAAGGTGAGCGAGTATCAAATTGTTTCCGCTATCATGCCCCTTCTCGGGTGCGTGGATGGCGGAACAGTCCAAATTGATGTCGAGCGGCTTGAGGGCGTCCTTGGATATCTCGACTAATGGGGGTAAGTGTTTCGACATCGACATGCTGGAGAGCTCGGCTTCCATGATTGTCGACAGATCGCCGCTTCGCCCGCTGCTGTGGTCGACCTCCATAGAGAAATCTCTGTGGATGTTGTCTTTAAATCGAGTTGTTAAAACAGCATTTCGTCAAATTCAAGTTCATCCATTACCTTCAGATAATGACCTTGGAGACAACTCTGGCGTCCTTTGCGAAAAGGGATCCTCTGCCGGCCTTGGAGAACGTTGATCTTCCTCCTTCACGAAAAGACGTGTCGAATCCAAGGAGGGTCGATTGGAGGATGTAGGGCCGCTGATTGTGATTATGGGAGAGTCCCCATGGTCTTCGGACCTTGAACGGTTGATTGAAGGTGGGGCGGACACTTTCCTGTCAACGCTCACAGTGAACGATTTTCGCGGCCCAAAAGTAAGAAATGTGGCCTTGGGTGTGCTCTGCGAAGTGGGGATAGAAGAAATGCTTCTCCGATGGGTGAGGCCAACGGGCTTCACAGGGGAGAACGAGGAAGGAGGTGTACCAGGTATTGAACTTGGCGAAGACTGTTTTGGACCAAAGGGGAGCATGTTTCGCAGCGACTTGAACTTCGGGATTGCAGACGGTGTGCTCGAAGGCTGCGAATTGGACGCAGAAGGGCTTTGTCCGATGTCACCTTTCATGACGATGGGAGTTGGGGAAGGCGAAACGCTACTCTGTCGGAATTGTGCAGGCTGTGACGGACTGCCTAAACGTGGTCCCGAACGAGGAGATGGGAGCAGAGAAAAGGCGGAGAGGCCAAACGAGCCTTTCGACGCCTTGCGCGGGACTGGGGCTGCCATGACGGGGATATAGGACACCGATGCAGACGGTGAGGCAGTAGGAGATCTGGCCTGGCTCATCCTGTGAGGTAAAAGTGGTCTCTGAGATTAATGCTTAATTTCCGGTCGTCATATAGATGAGGAAGGCGAAGCCCAGTGAAACTCACCTAATCCTAAACTGTCCTACAGCAACTACCCCACGCGTTTTTACCAATGGCAAATTATTCGCTCGGTATCCCACTGGAATCGCCCTTCTGTTCCAAATTTTGGAGCTCCTTCAATAGAAAAAGACGTTCTTTTTTCTTTGCAAAGCATTCACGTAAGGTTGAAAACGCGTGTGTCCGACGGGGCGAAAAAGTGCTGAATCTTTGATTAGGTTGTAAATGAGAATGGGAGAAAGTTGGAGGAGCAAAGGGGAGTAGAAGGTGTGATTATCCGCGCTATGGATCACGGCCAGCCATTCGATCCTGGAAGCTAAAGAGCAAGAGCCGTCTCCAAGGTTGCGAGCGGAAAGGTGCTAAAGTTGCTCTCTCAGTGATGCGTCCGCATGCGGGAGGTGCGTCTCACGCTCTTGCGACGCGTCACCTCTTGTGGACGCGTCCAACTTCCTCTCGCCATCCAACCAGTCCTCTCGTTCCTTCCGAAGCTCGACGACGATTTTAGTGTTTAAAAGATGGCAGCCGAATCCTTCGAATCTCTGCTGAAGGAGGCGCAGAGCATAAAGGAGACCAATCCAGGTCGGGCGGAAAGGATCTACCAAAAAATCTTGGAGGAAAGTTCGAAGGACCAGAAGGCCGGGCCATCGAACGGCAATGAGCAGAGATTACGCGACCAGGAGGTTGCTCTCGTGAAGCTCGGAGAGCTTTACAGGGACACGAAGTGCGTCGAAAGTTTC
This sequence comes from Schizopora paradoxa, assembly GCA_001020605.1. NCBI lineage: Eukaryota > Fungi > Basidiomycota > Agaricomycetes > Hymenochaetales > Schizoporaceae > Schizopora > Schizopora paradoxa. The sequence continues at coordinate 78,456 of KQ085892.1, forward strand.
CGTAACTGTAGAACTAAACTGAATCTTCGAGAAAGGAATGCGCAAGGTTTGGCACAGGTACTGTTGTCGTCCAGGTCGTTCATGACCTCGACGGCGAAGGCAAAGACCGCGAAACTTAGTATGTCATCTTTGAAATTTCAATCGATGCTATCTTCTTACCCCTGACAGTCCGGACGTTACTGGACTTCTTCAACCCGATCCCAGACTCGAAGGAGATCCAAACGAAAGTGTTGCAAGACAATATCGAATGGGCTCGATCTGAGAAGCGAATTTTCTTGAAGCACAGCCTAGAAATCCGTCTTGTTGGCCTGTAAGTACGGAATAGCTATCTTCTTGCGCAAAAAAAATATAGCATTTTTAGATTGCTGGAAGCGAAGCGCAACGGGCCTGCAATTCAGCTGATCGACACCCTTTTGACGGAGCTGAAGCGATTAGATGACAAGTTGGTCCTGACAGAAGTGCACTTGCTTGAAAGTAAAGTGTATAGGAACATCGAGAACCTCCCTAAGAGCAAAGTAAGTTCGACTCTTTCCTCATACCTGTATTTGTATCTGATAAACCTATATAGGCTGCCTTAACCTCAGCTCGAACTGCCGCCAATGCCATATATTGTCCTCCTTATCTTCAAGCCCAGCTAGATCTTCAATCCGGCATCTTACATGCAGATGACAAGGACTACAAGACAGCGTATTCTTACTTCTACGAAACATTCGAGAACTTGTCTGCCCAGTCCGAGGAAGGAGAGGGTGGAAACGCTCTCGTCCCTCTAAAGTACATGCTGCTGTGCAAGATTATGCTCAACTTGGTTTGTTGCTCGTTCTGAATTCACCCGCCTTCGTTCGCGCTAACGGATTATATTCGTCAGCCAGATGATGTGACTGCTCTACTTTCTTTGAAGCTAGCCCTCAAATACTCGCAATTACGGGACGTCGAATGCATGCGTTCGATCGCCCGAGCTCACAAAGGACGCAATCTCGCTGATTTCGAGAAAGCTTTACGAGAATATCACAAAGGTAAGCTTTGATGATAATTCTGCGTGAATGATCTCACTGATGAGGAGTATAGAGCTTTCATCCGATTCGACAATCCGCACGCACTTGGCAGCGCTTTACGACACACTACTCGAGCAAAACTTGCTGCGCATTATCGAGCCATACTCCGTAGTAGAAGTCGAGTATGTTGCCCAACAGGTTGGACAAGGAAGGCAAAGTGTCGAAGCGAAGTGCGTTTATTGCCATAATCTCATTGCTGTCTCTAAAGTCTCGTTAGGTTATCACAGATGATTTTGGATAAAGTATTTCATGGAGTGCTTGATCAAGGTCGAGGATGCCTGCTTGTCTTCGAAGAGGCAGAGGCGGATGTGAGTTATCAATTTCGATTTGGTGCTTCATGAAACTGATTCCTTTTACAGGGAGCATATGATGCCAGTATTCAGACTCTTCAACAGGTCGGCAAGGTCGTAGAATCACTGTACGAGAAGGTGAGCGTTTTTCCTTCGTTGTTTTGGTCAGAATCTGACGGCCGTTGCAGGCGACGAAGGTTGCATAGATATGAGAATACATTTTCTGTAAGCCTGAATATCAAGATGACTTCAGTCAGAGTCTGCCTTGTGGACAACGAACCGCAAGCACTATCTCTGGTGAAGTGATTTGCTCGGACGATAAGGAAGGCCCGTACAATGCTATGCCATACGGTTTGTGTCCTCGAGCGCCCTTTTCCTTCTGAAATTGAATGACGGACCTCCTTCGGGGTGGTCGTTTGTGCGGCGAACTCACGGTGATCACCAACAATCACAGTTCGTGCTTCCTCTTCCTTCCCCATCAAAAGAGCACGGTTAACGAAACTGGTTCTAAGAAAAGAAAGCTTCCAGCGGGGTGAGTTTTGATGATGATCAACGACTTGGCAGTGAGAACAGCAAAGAACTCGATACACACGGTACGTATGCGCACATCTTCGTCGACCTCGTAGGTTGCATTCGCCTTGCAAGTATCGGGCACTGGCGGGGCAACTTGTGAAGCTTCACCGGGTAATTTGTTCCCGAGCGATCAATTTGTTATCTTCGCGAGCGCCGGTAGGACCACGTTGCGATCTCTGCACCCTGCTACGATGCTCCAACGCTTGATTTAGGGTGACACTGCTCAAACCTCTGACGTGGAAAAGACTGTGTCATGCTCTATTTCGCCTGCGAGCAATGTCTGCTTCGAGTTTCTGTTCACAACGATAAATGTACATGTAAGAAAAATGAGAGAAGGAACGAAAGGCGAATCGAACTCGTCTGCCAAAGAATCTGAAAGGGGAGAGGATGGACCCACAATGGCAAATGATCGAAGGCCGCCCCTTGAGCGCGGGACAGTCTCCCGGAAACGGCAAAGTCCATTCATATTCAGTCGCAGTGCCTTTTCTTGCGCGCACCTCCCACCGTCCCTCCTCTTTTTCTTACTCTCACCTCCTCCTCCTCTCCCCCTCACGCATCTCAACATGCCCTCCGTCTTACAGCGTCATCCTCGCTATGCGCTGCTCTCTGCATTCCTTTTACTCGCAACCTTCCTTCTCCTCGCCTCCCATCAGACACCAATGACATACATCTACTCTGCCGAAGGTGCAGACTGGGTCAAGGACCGTGTCGCCATCTCAGAGCGTATCTATCAGAAGACTCTTATGGAGAGGGAGGGGTTGATCAGGAAATTTGGCCCAACGCCCGACAAAATCACTTCGTGAGTAGCAAACGAATTGCGAATGCTCGGTGGAGCCTTCGCGTGCTCTCTTTTCACCTGGCGACGCGCGGTTTCTCGTCGCGCTTCACTATTCTTCTGTGATCAAAGAAGGTACTGATGTGTGAATCATTGCAGTTTCCCTCCCGACGAGGAGCCTTGGCCTCCCTACACTCTATGTACGTCAAACATCTCATCTCACTCTTTCAGACAAGACTGAAGGCTTTGGCAGGGGACTTTTTCCCTGCGGCATTCAACTGTCCGCATGAAATTGAACGCATTGGTGCCCTCGGCGACGGTGGAAAGTGGGTGTGCGGGATGTCAAGAGTGGTGACGAAGCCGGACTGCATCATCTATTCCGTCGGCATCAATCACGAGTCCTCTTTCGAGGCCGAACTCCTCTCCCGCACGGACAACTGCCAGGTCTGGGGTTACGACTTCTCTGTGCATGAGTTTGGGCCCGAAGTCCAGGATTCTCCTGCTCTCCTCCGTCGCGCACACTTCAAGCCCTACGGGTTGGCGGGAACGAACGCGCACGGCCCTGAGGACACCAACAAGATGTACACCCTCCAGAGCCTTATGGCACTGAACGGTCACTCGCACATCGACATCTTGAAGGTCGACATTGAGAGCTGGGAGTTCGAGACGCTCACGACCTTGCTCAGAAGCTACATGGTCGAGGATCAGCCATTGCCGTTCGGCCAGCTGCAGCTGGAAATTCACGTGTGGGACAAGAAATTCCCAGAGATGCTCAAATGGTGGGAGACATTGGAGGATGCTGGCTTACGCCCATTCTGGACTGAGGTAAGTCTTCCATCACATAATACAATGGTTTGAACACTGTCTGATATCGTTTTACGCGAAGCCCAACTTGGTATATGCCAACTACAACAGGGGTGGATCGCCAGAACTTGCCGAGTACTCTTTCCTCAATATTCGCGGCAACAACATCTTCATCTCTAACGAAGAATTCGAACGCGCTCGGAAAGTTCGTCACGGTCCTCGCGAATAAATTCGAGTATCAAGATTTCAATCCCCATCCCCCTGCATCTGATGACACACGCTTTCCTCCAAAACAACGCGTATAGATCGCAACGCCTGCAACGCCTATACTGTAGTTTCCAAGTATTGACTGCTCTTACGTATGGTGCCCTATCCCACTCCCATCTTCTCGTCACGCTCAAGCGTATCGCTATCACTCCTTCCTCACTCTTCTTGCAGACATTCCGCACGGGGTCTCATGGACTCGTAGTGTATATCGGCCGCGCCGTATTTGTACTTTGGAAATTATCACTGAACATACCCATCCATTCGTTGACCTGAATTTGTCTTCCCGGGGAGATGAGATTCTTTTTCGTCATGCCCTCGCCTACCTGGTTAGAAAAAGAGCATCCTCTTCAAGATAGACTTAGCAGAGTGCCGTCGCGATTGTCGAAATCACGTTCGTCTGCGCAAAGAATAATTCATTTTTAGACAATCGATTTGGAACTCCGACCCGGCTTTTCCCGTGCACGATATAAAATGCGAATGAGATACGCATGACTTTGCCGTGACCTCTTCCCCACCCCGTGATCCAGGCGCGACGACCTGAAGCGACAGAGCACGTCGGGTCAGCCTGAACGCTCGGTCTCTCATCGCTCGCAGCTTTTCTTCTCTCCAACGCTTTCTGCTTCAATTTTCTGAACTTGGTCTCAGCGCAACCCTCGAGCAACTCTCGTTTCATCTCTCTGCGATAACCTCCATCATGTCTCCAAGTACCACGACGGCGTCTTCAAGCCATCCTGAACCGCCTGCGACGGCTTTGGACAGTCTCCACGCAGCGGCGGCGGCGGTATCGAGTGCGAGTAATGGTCCGCTAAGTGGCATGGATCCTCAGCAGCTCCTAAGTCTGTTATCTCGAGTCGTTCCAAGTCTGGTCAAGGTGTGTCGCATATAATTGCTTTATCGGGATTTCCAAGCTCACTCTTCGGCCTTAGGACGGAAAGGAGGCTGCAGCTGAGACTCTTTCTAACCTATCTCAATCATCTGGCCACACGCAACCAACAATAAATGGACAAACAGCATACGAATCTTCTACATCCTTGCTCGACACAAATATTCATCCTGGGCTGCAGGTCCACGAGCCTGGCCCAAACTCCCATCCAAATGGTCCTCCGTCGCTCAATGAATCTCCGACAATGGAAGACAGTCCGACACAAGAGGATCATCCAGACGGAGTACCACCTACGAGCGCCGAATCTTCATCTACAACCACAAGTACAGGGAGAGGCGGGCGGAGGGGAGGTTCTCAGCTTGGCCAGCCAGCGCCTGGTTCGGCCGAATGGCAAAGGATAAGAAAAGATAACCATGTACGTGTGATTTAATCAATTTAAATTATACACAGCTGACCTTGTCTTCACAGAAAGAGGTAGAGCGTCGTCGTCGAGGAAATATCAACGAGGGCATCAACGAGCTTGCTAGAATCGTGCCAAACGGTACCGGGGAGAAGGCGAAGGGTGCAATCTTGAGCCGAGCAGTCCAGTATATCCACCACCTCAAGGAGAACGAGGCGCGGAACATCGAAAAGTGGACTCTAGAGAAGCTTTTGATGGATCAAGCGATGGGTGATTTACAAGCTCAGCTGGAAGAAGTCAAACGACTGTGGGACGAGGAACGGACCAAACGAGAGGGTTTGGAGAAGGAGGTCCAATCACTGAAATCCCGAGTCTCTGATCAAGGATCTTTTAGGAAGAGATCTGTCGAGGATGGTGATGATCTGGATACGGATGGGTCCAAGAAGCAGAGGCTCGCTTGACCATCCACCAGGTTGCTTTTCTTACATTCCTACCTTATTATGCAGAGACGACACTGAACAACCCGTGGTAATAGCGTTTGTTTTTTCTTACCCTTTCGCTGCTTTCTTGATGCTTTCTTAATAACCGATAGTGGTGTATTATGTACCATATTGTATGATGTTTCTTGGGGATGTACAAATAATGTAAATATTCTGGATTTTGTCGAGTTTGACCTTTGAAAAGGCCATTCCCACGCTATTCGCCATGTTCTGTCGCTGACGTTCGAGCGCCGTGTCGACGTTGCGCTGCTCGACTTCCTTCCACTTCGGCCGTTTCGTCGTCGGCAACATCGCTGACGCTCATCAACGAGCATGAATGTCTTCCAAGATGGCGCGCTGCCTATTCCAACAGCGACGCCAGAGCCCATCGCTGAGGAAGAGGAGTACTACTCGTCGTGGTCGCTATTCCTGGTCTGCGTGCTCCTCATCATCTCCCTATGGACCTCCTACTACCTGCAAATCAAAAAAATACGTGCAATTCACGAGACACTGGTGTCCATCTTCGCGGGCATGTTTGTAGGATTCGTCGTCCGTCTTGCGCCGGGGCACTTGATACGAGAGATGTTGGTGAGCTACATTCGCTGCGTGCCTGCTGGTCTGGGCTTCGTGCTTCCTGAAGGGCTGCTTGCCCTTATCTTCTTCATGGACCTTTCCAATAGTACTGAACACGTACTGATCGATGGATATGCCTTCTAGACATTCAGACACACTCTGTTCTTCAACTTGATACTCCCGCCGATTATCCTCAACTCGGGTTACGAACTTAAACAGGTCGGTTTTGACGCCTTGCCCTTTCACGCGTATTCTCAGAATCCACCCAGGAAACGTTCTTTCGCAACTTTGGATCCATCCTTATTTTCGCGTTCCTAGGAACATTTATATCCGCCGTCGGTCTAGGGTGCGAATGCATTCGTTTACTTCAGAATGTTGCCTGAACTCAAGTCAGTACAGTGTGCTCGTATACATATGGTCTGCCCTTGGTCTGGAATCGCTGGAGTTATCTCTGCTCGAATGCTTGATATTTGGATCAACCCTCTCCGCGACGGATCCAGTCACGATTCTCGCAATCTTCCACCAATACAAGGTCGACCCGAAGCTCTATAACATCATTTTTGGTGAAAGCTTGTTGAACGATGCTGTCAGTATCGTTATGTACGAGTGAGTGCATTTCAGAAGCTATTGTGGCATTACCTTCATAAGTTATTTCAAGGACGCTTTCCCAATTCCACGGAACCGAAATTTACGTGGCATCGGTATTCCATGGGATAGGAATCTTCTTGTTGTCCTTCAGCATTTCCATGGCCCTCGGAATCTTCTTCGGTTTATTCATGTCTCTTACACTGAAGCATTCCGCCCTCAATCAATTCCCTCAAATCGAATCCTGCCTCGTAGCTTTGTGCGCCTACACTTGTTACTTCTTCTCGAACGGCCTATCAATGTCCGGAATTGTCTCTTTGCTGTTCTGCGGCATTACCCTCAAACATTATGCATACCATACCATGTCACGGCGGACTCAACGCGCAACAAAATACCTCTTCTCAGTCTTGGCCCAACTCTCGGAGAACTTCATCTTCGTATACCTCGGGCTTTCCCTCTTTACATCTCCGCCGTCAGGTTCCAAGTTGACGAGCTACTTCAAGCCGCTTTTCATTATCATCACGACAGTGTCGGTGATATTCGTGCGCTATGCGGCCGTGTTCCCGCTCTCCGAATTAATCAATTTATTCCAACGGCACGCGCGAGGACAACGAACGGATGAAATACCATACTCATATCAAATGATGTTGTTCTGGGCGGGTCTTCGGGGTGCCGTCGGTGTTGCGCTCGCGGCTGGCTTCCGAAGCGACAACGCGCAGGTTTTGCGGACGACGGTACTCGTCGTCGTCGTTCTGACGGTCGTTCTCTTCGGAGGTACCACGGCTCGCATGCTTGAGCTCCTTGGAATACGCACGGGAGTTGAGGATGATACGATCTCGAGTGACGAGGAAGAAGCCACCGTTCTTCGTAACGGCGGCTGGTACGGAGGGAGACGAGGTGGCAACGGAATCCTAGGGCGGTATACCGACGAGGGCGAACGCACATCTCGTCGGACTGCGAATGGGTCTCGGAATCAAACTCATCCATACAATCATCATGACCTAAATCAGGGAGTAGATGGTACCTACCCATCGAACATTTTCTCCGCGTCCTCCTCAGATTCGTATGATTCCGATAGCGGCGAGGTGTTACCTCTTGCAACGCCCACCACTCATACGCCAGATGCACGCGCCAGTGGCACGACGACCCCTAATGGCGGGCCACGGACTCCGCAAATCGGGGAGGATGGAAAGTGGTTCCAGACCTTGGACGAACGGTACTTCCTTCCCCTGTTTTCGAATGCAACAGCATCTCGATCCTTTCATGCACGTCGCGCTCGGCGTACGTCAGGTGTGCCTACCGGAAGTGCGGAGGGCAGCATAAACGCGACGCCCGCCGAGAGCGAGGACGAAGGGGGCCAAGAGTTGGACCTCCGTAACTCGTCTGCTCGCAATCGCGGGGGCGTCGCCTCTCCTGCGCCCTGGACGCCGCGACCGCAACCGCAGCACGCCGCGTCGTCCTCCAGTGACGCCAACGGGAGTGGGTACGACAGGCGAATGGGGAGTCCTGCACTGCGGAGCCCGCTGCCTACTTCTGACAGTAAATTCAGCCTTTAGATATTGATTGTGTGCCCTCTCTCTTTTGAACGTAGACTAGTGTAAATACTGCATGGACCTCCTGTGCTGACAAGGCGCGGGATATTTTTGGGATCTCGGAAGCAGATTGTCTGTTACCTGAAGATTGTAACGGGAACGGGTCGACCTCGTGCTCACCTCTCCGATGCAGGGCAAAGCCACGGCGGTGATAGGACATGCGATCCCAAGAGTGTTTTTTCCAGCCTAGAGCGCCAACGCACGCAAGGGATTAGAGGTTTCAATACGATTTGTGGGACTATGTGGGATAATCAACGCTGTTCCCTCCGTTATAATCCTTGTCTTTGCGATTCGTGCTACCGACAGCCCTTTAGACTGACGGATTTTTGGCGTCAAACAGGTGTTCACTAACTAGCGCCCCTTAGATCTCAGTATCCCCAAGCACGCAGGACTATCGGGATGGATATCGATATCGATTTTGACGACGACGCCAGGAGCGACTCTGGCATGACTGCAGTGTCTTCCACTAGTCAATCGCCAGCACCATCCATGTACTCGTTTACCTCCTCTCGAGACGGTCGAACACTGTACCGCGAAATCGCAGGCCGAAAACTGAATGCCCAGAATGATCTGTACCAACTTCCGTCTGGTAAGACAATCCTTCAATATACTACATCGATCGGAATACTGACAAGTGTATGGGACAGACGACAACGAGCATAACAGACTGTGAGACTCCCAGGGTTCAAAGATACGAGAGTCGCGAATAACATCCCTATTTTCTAAGGGACAAGCAGCATTTAGTACATCTATTATCCGTCGGACGTCTTTATACGGCAGTCGAGGAAATCGAGGAAGTATTGGCTGACAACGCACCCTACCAAAAAGCAGTCCTAGATTTAGGTGAGTGATTTTCCAGATCATAGCTCATCTTTTCCTCATGAGATGTAGGCTGTGGAGGAGGAAATTGGTATGTAATCTCATGTTTCGAACTTGATGACCTGCCTATATGCACATTGAAGGGCGTCGGCCATGGCTCTGGAATTTCCTCACGCACAAGTCAATAAATTATTATCGAGCAATGAATTCTTCTGATTTCATCAAAGATTGTCGGCGTGGATCTGGCACCAACGACTTCCAGGTATACAGAAATTGACCAGCATCGTCGTGTCTGATATTGACGGATTGGTTTGCAGGCCCCCTCCACCAAATTGTCGCTTCGAATTTGACGATGTAAGTTGAGAAGATTGCTATTCATAAATATCGAGCACTGACCAACATCACAAGTTTACGCTTGGTATGCAACATTATTACAATTCTTTTGATGTTGTCCACTCTCGCGCCGTCGCCAATGGGGTAGGTAGAGTCCCAATTCTCTCCTCTTAATTTTGTGACGCATATACTGATCAAACTGAATCGCGGATAGGTGAAAGATTTTGAATGGTTAATTCACGAAGCAGCGAAGTGCCTTCGCCCTGGTAATCACCCTCTCATTGAATCCACGACCTTCGATTAACGATCTGCTCCGCAGGTGGTGTACTTTACTTCATTGAAGGCAACATGGAGCTTCGAAATTCTTTCCGTGAGCCCGCGGAAGTGGCTTTTGGTCAAGGTGGTCCAGGGCAATCGTGGATGGCCCGCATGTGTTTCGGTAAATACTCCCAATTCAGGCAGAGAATTAATTGAATGATGTCTTGTGCCCAGAGGCGTATAATACGATGAAGTCCCGAGGCAGCGCACTAGATGCCGGAGTCATGCTGGAACGCTGGATGAATGCAGAACCGGAGATCACAGATGTGAAATACGACGTAAAGTGGATTCCGATCGGCCCTTGGGATAGAGGTGAGTCGCAATTTCGGTCGATTTGAGGATGTATGCTCATGATCACGAAGGCGTGACTCCTGAGGAAACCCGACAGCTTATTCACTTAGGAACCCTCATGCGTCAAAATATGAAGGTACGTCCTCGGTATCAGAGAAGGTATTCATTTCGTCCTAAGACTGAAATGGCAGGAATACGCACGTTCTCTGGTCCCACTATTCCTCGCGAACGGATTTGCGCCAGACTTGGTTTCGCGATTCATCGAAGGCGCGGACAAAGGTGAATACGTGTCTGTACACTATATCTAATCGATAATATCTGACGCTTCAATCGGAAGAACTCGACGACCTCAGCGTTCATCTGTATTTGACTTACCATCATTGTTGGGGTAGGAAAGTCGGGAGCCCGAATGTTTCTGCGGCCCAATCTGCGATCTCTTCCATGATAGGCTCGCCTCGAACAGACGCTAGCAGCGATGTCGACGTGGACGACAATGATTCCGTTCGTGCAGCATCTGACGTTTCAGCTCGGAGCATGTTATCACCGGGACCAAACGCCATACCTGTCGTTTGGGAAGGACAATCCCCGTATACCTCGACCGCCCCCGTACGGTTCGACGCGGAATCCGTTTACAGTGGCTCTCTGGGGTCGGTTAGTATGAGCATTTCGGATGACGTTCCGTCTTGATATTTCTATGACTCTATTTCCTATACTTGTTCAAAGTTATGGCTAAAGTTAAGGCGGACATGGATTTGTTTCAGTTTTTCTGTATCCTATTGGTCGTATTCTTTCTTGACTCAGATTTCGCCTGTTTCTGGCCTGTTCTGTATCACGTCATACCGTACAGCCTGAGGCGGGATCGACAGGGTCTTGGAGGTGATCGGTGCTTCGAATTCTGCGAGTGCTGTCAGCGGATGTGCAACTCTAATTCAAGGCTAAATCGCATAAAGTAGGAAGGACATGCAGAAGGTGCCGAGCTTACATGAAAATTCTAGGACATTTTACTCTTCGCGGTCTGTCTGGTTAATCTTGCCGAAGTACGTACACATTACCCATGTTTTGGGTGATCAAGTCAGCTCCCACGCCCTCGAAACGCATACAGTCCGTTGAAAGCGTTCCCGTGCTTGCCGCAAACCACCATGAGCACGGAAGAAACGACCGCAGATTCCACAGTTCCCCAGCTGCCCATCGACATGTTCGATGCCATCGCATCGCATCTCGATCGGCCAGCAGATCTCCTGTCACTCGCGATCACCTGCAAAGCCCTCGCGCAAGTCGTACTGACGAGGCACATCCAGTACAGAGACGTCGCGCTCGTGCAGCTGGATGCGAAGGACGAGATGATCTGGAACAACTTGCTCGCCCACCCGGATAGGACAGCAAATGTCCGTCGATTGGAGCTCAATCTTCGCGGGTGTTGCCCAGGATTGGACGGCAGGACATTCATTCCCTCCTTCACGCAGCTCATCACGCTCATGCGACGCCTCACATACTTGAAAGTCTACGAACCTCCAGACAGTACTAATATCATCGTACACAGCTGGGAACTCTGTTGGAAGATCTTGCAGTCCCATAACAGTCTAGTCACACTCGAGATTACTATAGGCCGTATGATGATGTCGTCCCAAGTTCTCGGTTTTCTGCAGGTTGGTCTCCTCTTCATGCGAGTTTGGCATATATGAGTGTATACTTGACTCATCATCAACAAGCTCAGAAACTTAGAAAACGTCTACCTCGAATACGTCTCGCATAGTCGTCACACTGGCCGTCACGATAGACAAACAATGGATAAGATGCACGAATTATTCACTGCATTCTTAATTCCAAATCACTCTCTCGTGGTGAGTTGCAAATCACTTCACTTCGAATTTCGTGGCACGATACTCACGAAACAGATCAGCACATTTCCCTTCTCTTTCCCCACATGTCCTTGAATATAAAGTCCCTACTTCGCGACGGGACGTTTCCAAAACTTCAGGGCCTTCGATGGAGCTTTCGAATCACAAGCGAGAGCGCAAAATACATCCATACTTTTATGGAAAGGCACCCAACCATCGAAATCCTCCACTGGGGAGTTACATCAAGAGTAGACGCAGCAAGTTTGGTGTCAAACACGCTTCCAATGCTTCGAGGATTATCAGGGAAGAGCAACACCGTTTCAGCGTTTTTGGAGGATAGATCCGAAGCACCTCGCCCACTGCAATCGATTAGTAACATCATTATTGATTCCAAGTTTTGGTACTCGGTGCGCCCCGGACTTGACGCAGAACGGATTTTAAGGCTGGAAGTCGAACAATTCGGATGTGTCGGAGACATCTATCGCTTCGCCAAAGAATTCCCTAACCTCGTGTGGCTACGTGTGGACTTGTCAGACATGATATGGGATGATGCAACACAGTCTCTGAGGACGATGAAGAACGTCAGTGATTTCAATGTCTCCAGCATTGTCCTTGACACGACCCTCTTTCATTAGGCGGAATGGGGACACGTTTTAGTACATTTCCCGCGACTTCGAGTAATTCGCGGCATCGACTTCCTTGAAGATCCCGAGCTACCAAACGAAAATGCAGAGAGACTGCTTCTGCTGAGTAATTTGATGCCCAACCTTCAATTCCTGGATCACTGGAGCTCTTCGCGGCATGTAGTGAGGATCGTTAGGACGGATGGCTCAGAGGACATTCGATGGGAAGTCACCGATGCGTATTATGCAGAAAAAATCGGCATGAAGCAACCCTGATATGTACGAAACCTTTTGAATGACTTCATCATTGCGCCTAGATCGTAAGCCACTTTTTGTAAAGTGCTTGTGATAACGAAGCGCCTCCTGTTGTAGCATAGATTAGGCTCAGGTTGTAAGCGGCTTCTCTTTCGATACCCTTAATCTATACCAAGGATGGTATTAAACCGGATCAACATCACGAAGTTTAGCATACGTACTTCGTTCGTTTTCTCCATATTCTTCTCAGTTAAACGAAGAGAACGTTCGTAATGTCTTGCGGCATGGGAGAGAAGGCCAAGTTGATGAAAAGCTCGACCAAAGTTATATTCGACCTCGTCCGCAAAATCGCCATCCTCCGTGCTGCCTCTAAGACTCCTGTAACGGGCCAAAAATCCGAAGGCCTTTAAGCCAAGCTGTCAGCTTAGCAATGAACGCGGGTATACAACGTGCTATCTTACCTGCGTCACCAGATAATTACGATTGTCAGCTTGGCGTTGCATCGCACGTCCAAGAGAGGCTACGCAAAGGCTCAAGAGCACGAGAGGATCATTCGGATACAAATCAAAAGCCTGTAGCAGGTAATCTGGGAACGCTGTCAGCGAAGGAAACATTGTTGATTTTCACGAAGCCCCCAACATATTGAGCCTTGAAATGCCTTGGACGCATTCATGGTTTGTCCATGTATCGTGATCAACACAGGGTTAATTCGCGTCGGCCGTTTTGGAATGTTTCCTTTCTCTGGTTGATCTGTGTCACCTTCCTCTGCAGGCAGAGGCTCGTCTTCATCGCCATTCTCCTCCGCGTTCTTGTTTGATGTCACAAAGCGCCCGTTCGATTGGCTGTACTGTACGTTCCCTTTGACAGCAGCATCGGAGACCCTCATTTCTCGGAGAAGGTATTTCTGTAGGGTATTGCTGATGAATTGGTCGGTGGGCTGAAGGCCGCTGGCTAGAGATGCAAGCATGATTCGGAGCGGTTCGTTGTTGAATTGATGAAAAATTAGTATCTTCCGACATTGTTCCATGACAGTCGAAAAATGTCGTGCTTGGATAGCACAAGCTACGTTGAAGACAAAGTCTTGGTCATTATTCTAGTAGCAGCAAAATAACACGTACCAATCGTAGCAAGTCGAAGTCTGTCTTGTGCAGCCCGAGTCTGGTAAACTGTCGAAAGGATCACATGCTGAAGGACCTCCTCTGCCGATTCATACTGTCCTCTCTTCGTCATCAAGAAAGCATACTGCAGATTGAAGTCATGAATTGGATGAAATCGTTCGCTCGATGTTAGATAGATATACCTGAACGAAGAGAATAAGCCAATCGTCAAAACGAATGCCTCTGAAGTTGTCGACGCCAACCCTTGACTTTCTGGATCTTGCCTCTTGGCCTATCCCATGTTAGCTGAAGTCCATGTTCTTGATTCAAGAAAGGCACCTATATTCAATTCAAGTCTTGATGCCATGTCATCTTCCTGCGTCTCCTTGTTCTTATTCAGGTTTCGGGGTCGTTGGATAACCATTCCACGGAACGGCAAGGACTTTGGTTCTGAATAAGCCTTCAAATCAGACGATAAGACCTTAAGAACCTACGCCTCTCGATCCGAATAAATTTCGGGTCTCTCTGAACATATCAATGAGTTTCTCTGCCTCCAGGAGCCATTCATTGGTCGCCGACTCTTCAGAATTGAGCATTGCGTCCCATATCTGCTTCAATCTTCCATACAAAAGTGATGCTTCAGCTTCTTTTCGTTCTTCGAGTTCGATGAGACTTTCTTTAGACATCTTCGATCCGGACTTTGAAACAGCTTTCTGTTTGCCTTTCTTTCGTTTTTCGGAGAAGAGCGAAGTCTGAGCAGCCGCAACACCCGATGCTTCCAAATCTTTATCTGCGGATTCTGCTACGTTTGTCCGTCTTCGAGAGTCAATAACTTATCGAGAATTTTCAGTATGAATCCACAATACAACGAGACAAGGTTCTCACCTTGATAGACTAAGTCCAGGGCTCTCCTTGGATTATCTTGCGCTTCGTAGATTTCGGCAAGTTTCATCTTTGCGTCGTTGTTTGTCGGATCCACGGTAATTACTGAAATGATGTCAATAGAGCACAGAACATCGAACAGGAAGACCACTTACTATGCTCATAAACTTCGGCGGCGTCTTGCTCATCCCCGAGTCTACGCCGGCAGGCAGCAGCCTGCATAAGGATGTGTATGCTGCTCGTCTAAAGGGATAGGTTTTCAGTGAACTGATGAATAAACGTTGGATATGAAGCTATTCACAGCGGCGTCTGCTCCTAACATTTCATAAATTGGTCTTGCCTCTGCGAACATACCGTTCTCGAAATATGTGTCGGCTATTTCAGTGAACAGAGGCGAAAAGTTGACGATGCTTTGAGAAAGAACGACGTCGACTTGCAACTAAAGAGATTCTTCGTTAGTTGAAATAAAGGGTGATTGTTAATTACTCGGCGTACGCGGCCTTCTTGGAGATCACCCATTTTGAGTCTTGCAATTCCTAACCTGTGACGAGCGTTCACGTCGAGCGGATAGAAGCCTTGTCTGATTCCAGCTGCGCCAGCACGTTCTCCTTCACCCGACTCGCGGACCCAACCTTCCAGGTCGTATTCGCGATCATCAGGGCAAGCGTCCCAAAACTTCTGGCGTCCGCGACCTTGTAACCAACGGCATCCGGTTCGTATCACTTTGATGACTTTATCATACGCGCCCAAGGAAACGTAGAGATCCGCCAGTACCAGAATCTCCATAAGCGTAAACTCTCCATTCGAACTGGAGGTCCCTTTATCGCCTTCTTGCATTAATGACGGATCGATCGATGCATCTGGAGCGCTTGAAGGATTGTCCTTCGAAGTGTAAAAATCGAACGCTTGTTGATAAAGCTGAGCGCATTGAGCGAAATCCTCAGCCTCAACAAGTATGTGCCTGAGTTCAGTGAGCACTATGACATCGCGGGGAAAACGTTTAAGAATCCCCATATACGCTGATCTGGCAATTTGAATCTCTCCGACTTCTTTTGCTAAGGAGGCACGTTCCCACAGTGCTGATACGTTTGACGGGTCAAGGCTTGCTGCTTTCCCATAGCAATAAAGAGCCTGCTGATGCAGCCCAAGCTCTCTTGAGCATACATGAATGAATAAAGCTTATGCAACGGAAATGGGTATTAGATACTCACTGAGACTCTGTCGCAAGATTATACCACTCCTCCGAGTCGTGCTTTAGGTGAGCACTCATGATTGATAATTGCAATGCTTTAGGCTTGTCGTCCATGGTTCTGTAACAAGTGACCAATAGATTCCAAGCCGATTCCGCTCGAGGTTCGATACGGATGACTTCCATCATGACTCGAATCGCTTCTTGGAAGTTACCATCAAGATAAGCTTTGTTCCCTTCTCCGATAAGAGAAATAACTTCATGTGAGAGAGGAGGACCGCGCCTGCGATTACGTCGCTAAACACAGTCCAAGCATAAGTAGTGACCGAGCTACTTGAACGAGATAACTTACCTTGCGCTTTACTTTCCCGATACCGGATGCTTCTCGAATATTATCTTTAAATTCTGACTCTTCTTGTCGAAATGACACGTCCCATATTTTGTTCAATGAGCTTCCGGACTCGTTCGTGTCATCTCTCATCCCCTGAAGAAGACGTCTGTTGAACGATAAATGATTACTGACGTATGATGGTCATCTTCAAAAGAACGTACTGGAAATCGCCATCTATCTGATTCTCCACGCCATCTCCTAGTTCTTCCACCTCTCCCTCTTCTCCCTCTTCGTCGTCGCTCCCTTCATCTCCGCTTTCGTCTGTTGTTTCCTCCGACCCCGACTCAGAAGAGCTTTCAGGAAAGTCAAGACCGTCATCCATGCCTATTCGAAACATCAGAGTCTTTGAGAGCCGTATTCAGTAATATTGGCCTACCCATTTCAAATGTCATTTCCAACTCTTGTTAGACTTGTCGTCAACGTTGTAATCGTCATATGGTTTTCGTTTTCGTTCGTTTTCGTTTTCGTTCGAGGTTGAGTGGCTTTGTGGCTGTGAGGTCCTCCAAATGGGACTCGTGGGAGCGCGCCTAAAGAGGAAGGCGCGTCGATCTTGCACAGCCACACATACCCAGAATCTCAGGCTTAACACAGAACCACTTATTCCTAGTTGTATTTGCTCATATAGCAGGTCAAAAAGCTACCTCAATGTCTTATGTGCTACGTTTTGAATATCCTTTACGAGGAACCAGCCCCGGAAATCCATTCGATCAAGCGTAACACCGTTTAGTATCAAGTGTTTTCGATCCGTTTCGTGCCCGGACTTCGACTGGCTGTATTCATTTTACGTTGTCGCGCTGGGATGTGAAAGATCGCAAGAGCAAGAGTGCTCTACTGGTCCAAAGTTCCTTGTAAAGTAATGCATGTACTAAGAAAGCTCAGAATATGCTACAAGTTTCTGGTCCATCTTCGCCTTTTCCAAGTTGTAGTGATCTCACCCAATTCATCCTTGTCACGAGTGGCAATGCTCTATAGAGATATAATTGATACAGTTAGTCTAAGCGATTGCAAATTTTGACTTCGATCGTATCCTGGATCCATATTTGTAGAAAATAAAACTATGAGTTGACGTCAATTCAGCTTGTGCGATCGGGTAGATAATAATCGGTCACTGACGGGAGCGGCGCCATTAGAGTCGTCAGGCCAGCGAGCAGCGCAGTAGCTCCCACTGTACCCAGCCGTGCATACATTTGAGTTGCGAATAAGGGAAATCCAGCAGCGAACGCACTGCGAAGTGCGCTATTCCCCGCCATTGCAGATGCGGCCATTGGCCTGTATGCAGTAACGAGGTAGGTAAATGTCGCCGTGAATACGTATAGGATTCCGATCCCAAATGGAATAGATCCGACTATGGGTAATATCCAATGGACGCCTTTAAACGTAGTGAACGCAATCCAATAGAGTCCAAGAGAAACAAGTATTCCGCCTGGCATGCCTATCAAAAGGCGAACTTCAGGAGGGCTTTCACCGTCGTATTTCTGATATTCCCGGATATAAACCCTGATCGCTATAAGATACAATTAGCACAGTAAGGAGCAGATACTCGCCTGTTCCAGTATGGCTGCGAGGCCAAAGCAAGGACCATTCCAAAGCCTATTCCCAAGAACGACATCCCAGTGGACTGGACGTTGAACCCGTGGCCTTGCTCAAAAATGATTGGAAACGCCTGGAACGCGAGATATAAAATTCCTAAGACTAGAGCATTCCTAGAGTTGCAAACCGAAACATTGGTATACAGTGATTCACGGGAGAAGCAGCGCACCATAAGTCAAGCAATAACGCCATTCTCTCGTAAGCAAGTAGTTCTGGAAATTACTATCAGAAAAGTGAGAGAAGACACAGCTTGGGTAGTACTCACGAAACGGCTTGTAGCAGCTGATCAAAATCGAGCGCAAAACTCCCTTATCATGCGGATCGGGGGAGCTGGACGCCGGGTCTTTACCCGTTTCTTTTCTAATTCTTGTCCAATCTTTGAGCACGGGAGCTGGGGGATTATCCGCATGTCTGAGACTAACCTCGCAGCTTTACGCTTTACAAGGATAGGCTCATAAGTTTCCGGTACCAACTACATGTGGTTGAATTAGACGCAGTTCGCGAACCACCCCGAAAACCTCGACGTACCAGGACCAATGCAATCATCTCGGAAAACGCCCAGATTAATTGGACGCGATAAGTCCATCTCCAGTTCAAGTTCTAATCAGGGAAAATTAAATAAACCCTTGCGTTCGAGGGTATCTGCGCCGACCTGATTTATAAAGCTGCGCCGGCGATTAGGGATTGCGATGAAGGGTCAATTGTAAAACTGACATACCCCGAGATGAGCGGCCCTACCACAGGGCCAATGAACGGTGAAATCGTGTACACTGCCATAGGACTAATGGACATTTTTTCGGACATCGGGTACTCATGATCACGAATGAGACACTCACTTCGCAACGTGCTCATTCGTGAACAAATCGCTAACACTACCACCTGCGACGCTCAGAAATGCGGCTCCAGAGAATCCGCCGAGGAACCGGAAGACAAGGAACACAGCTGCGGCGCGATGGGCAAAACACGAGTTTAAAAATGCCAGTCTTGAGCAAAAGTTTTGAAGGGCTTACCAATGTTGGGAGCAAAGGCGACTGGCCACGAAAATAACCAGAAAAGAGTGTATGATACCCAGTACACAAGGTTCCTACCGTAAAACTCCGACAATGGTCCCAAGAGAAGAGGGCCCAAGCCAAGACCTGAAACGAAAAGGCTGACACCGAGAATGGTTACTTCCTTCGATACATGAAAACTGCCAGTTTCTCCCGTCTCTGCTGAAGCAGCCTTAGATTGAATCGGTCAGTGGCGGATGAGAGATAATGGAATGCTTTGCTCATGAGAAAACTTACAATTGACGAAGTGCACGTTACGCAGAGAGCAGCCGAACAAATAACAAGACTGAGAAAAATTTTGCCAATGATTCAGTACAATGTCGTAAAGGGCAAAGTTATGACAAACACGTACACTATTATCCATTTTCTCGCTAGTGGTAAGCTCTTTGGATCCTCGCTGGGATCGAGTGTCACGATCGAACTTTCGTTATCGCCCTTTTCTGCATTTCCCATATCCGCTCCCGCCTTGACCGTCGTTTCTACACTTTCGCCCTTAAGAATCGGAGAGTCTGCCCGACTTGACATCTTATACACCGGCAGTGGCCCTCGCGCACGATGACGATATGAAGCGAGCTATCCAAGAGGATAGTCGTGCGGGACAAGATCTCGACAGCAAGCAGCTCCTCCAGCGCATGCGAATATTCGTCATGTGTAATTATAGCGGAGAAACCGGCCCCTTTATCGGAACGCTGACAGACTCCCGTTTTATAAACGCGTATCTGCGGTTTGAGACATTGTAGCGTTCGTGAAGACGAAGACGGATTCATACCCACAAAGACTTGAGCTCTTGAGAGGTATATGGTAGTCGTGGTTGTGGAAGAGAGCTCGTGTGGGTCCTAACCCTACTTCGTTCTCCTTCACTTCTGAAAGTAACCCTAATCGTTGACTGAACTTCTAATTTTACACTTCACTGTGCTTCACTATTGAGTATCAGAAGTATCATGGCGTCAGTAGTCATCGGCACCATGGGGAATTGATAGCAGAAAAACAGACAGAGGAGCACTCTACTCTAGATGAGGGGTTCGACTGAGGAACAATCTATGAAGAAACAAATGGAATGTACATAAACTGCGAGTCGGGATTATAAACCACAACACGGTGACCGAGAAAATCTATCGTGAATGTCACGAAATCCGTCTATCCCGAGCACAGAAGTCAGGAGGTGATTCTATCGTAGAATGCGAGAAAGCGTGAAGGACCTATGAAACAGCAAATTTCGACTGCGATCGTATCGCAGCTCCATATCTGTAGAAGATAAATCTGCGATTGATGTCGGTTCAGAGTCTCAAAGCAGAAAATTATTCGGTCACTGACGGGAGCGGCGCCATCAAAGTCGTCAAGCCAGCGAGCAACGCAGTAGCTCCCACAGTGCCCAGCCGCGCATACATTTGGTCAGCGAAGAGGGGGAAGCCTGCGGCGAAGGCACTTCGAAATGCGCTATTTCCCGCCATCGCAGACGCCGCAATCGGCCTGTACGCAGTGACCAGGTAAGTGAAGGTTGAGGTGAAGACGTATAGAATTCCGGTGCCAAACGGAATAGACCCCAGTATCGGTAGGATCCAATGTACGCCATTGAACGTTGTAAATGCGATCCAATACAGGCCGAGTGAGACCAGGACTCCGCCGGGCATACCTATCAAAAGATGCGCTTCGGGGGGAGTCTTGCCTTCATATTTCCGATGTTGTCGTGCGTAGAATCTTCGTTCATGTCAAACGTTTTCTGGAATTTCGTTACAGAAGTGACCTGCCTGTTCCAATAAGGCTGGGATCCTAAGGCGAGAATCATGCCCAAGCCAATTCCGAGGAATGACATCCCTGTCGCCTGCACATCAAATCCATGACCTTTCTCGAAGATGATCGGAAATGCTTGGAAAGCAAGGTACAAGATACCCAATACCAGAGCGTTCCTAAGTTTGAAGATCGTAAGAACCGCGAAGAAACCAACTGAAGTAAATATCATACCACAAGTCCAGCAACAAAGCCATTCGTTCATAAGCAAGAAGCTCTGGAGACACCGTCATTATTATTGTAATGCGAAAAAGATAGATGTAGCTTACGAAACGGCTTGTAACAGCTAACGATAATCGAGTGAAGGACACGTTTGTCGTCCAATTCAAGAGGTGAAGGGATATGTTTACCCGCCTCTTTGCGAATTCTTGTGAATCCCTTAGCAATGGTGTGAAGATTTGTCCCTCTGAAACAAACCTTGCAGCTTTACGCTTCACCAAGATTGGTTCATATGTCTCCGGGACGAACTGAAGCTCATCAATAAAACATGACACCGACTTCGGAGAAGATTGCATACCAATATTAAAGCAACTAACTCAAAAAACGCCCATATTAGTTGAATTCGATAAGTCCATCTCCAATTCAGATTCTTGTCCCACATTGAGCGAATATTTGACATCAATGCGAACATACTAACCTGATTGATAAAGCTGGGTCGGGGATCAGCATCGCGCTGGAGCGACAAACTTAATAAACTGGCGTACCCCGAGATGAGCGGTCCAACCACAGGGCCAATAAATGGCGAAATAGTATACACTGCCATGGGGCTGGAAGGTCTATGATGGGATATCTCGCGAGAAAGTCCAAACATGAGACACTCACTTTCCAACTTCCTCATCACTAAATAAATCACTAACACTCCCACCCGCAACACTCAGAAATGCGGCCCCTAAGAATCCTGTGGCAAATCGAAAGACCAGAAAGACGCCTGCCAAAAAAATACCGACACTTAGTGATTAAAGTTCGAGACTTCAGTAGACCTTCGAGACCGTACCGATGTTCGGAGCGAACGCAACTGGCCACGAAAATATCCAAAACAGCGAATATGACACCCAGTACACGGGATTTCTGCCGTAAAACTCCGAGAGCGGTCCCAAGAGAAGAGGGCCAACTCCTAGACCCGAAATGAAGAGACTGACACCAAGAATCGAGACTTCCTTGGATACTCCAAAATCGCGTGACTCTCCGGCCTCAGCTGGTGCCGCCTGTACGGAGAGTAGAAAGGTATTCAAAAGCATTCGGTGCCGGGTGAGTAGATTCCAAAAATTGCGACGCCTAGAAGGTGCTCACGATTGAAGACGTACACGCCACGCAAAGCGCGGCCGAGCAAATGACAAGACTGAAATGAAAATTCTTGTTGATCTTTTTTTCTTCGGCAAGAGGTGAATTGGAACACGAACACTGCAACCCATTTTCTTGCGAGAGGAAGGGACTTTGGGTGATCATCCAGGTCGAGCTTCAATGTAGACGTGCCTTCTTCGCCCTTCTCAAATGTTCCCGTGCCCAGTTCTTCTCGGACCGTTGTATCAATGCTTTCGCCGCCTGGGGAATCTACCATACTTCACCGATCGTCGACAACAGCAGCAGGAGGTCGGGTCGGGAGCGCCGTCGTTATGCAGAATGCGACCCCGATGGCAAACGGACCTTCAGCCCAACCCCAAGCCACGCCTTCGAGGCCTGCGAACGACTCGTCAATGAAAACAAAATTAGCGAAGAAGCGAGCCCGCATTGCTTGATAAGCTAGGAAAAAACATAGCGTTCACCATGTTTTTTTGGAGAGTTGAGGACGATGCATCATATCATGGCAAGTCCGCAATACAAAGATATAGAGGTTTGAAGGACTCGCAGTCCGACTACGGTGGAGGAAGGAGGCGAACATGCAACGGAAGCAGAACTAAGGTTTGACGCGTGGACCCTATGAAATCCAGATCAGGAAGTAGGCTTTCCAAAAAAGGAGGTCAACGTCCTTCTCTGAACCGACCAACCGAACCAACGACGACTGCAAGCTTTTCTGCCTCGAACACGTCTTTCTTCTCTTCAAAAATCGATTGGCTGGGCAAAACGATTCGAGGATGCATGTTCTCCGTGAGTACACGTCTTTCCGATTTTCAAATCCACACCCTGATTAACTTTATGCCCCTCTTGGATTTCAAGTTGAGCCTCGAGGTGGAGGTCGCCTGGCGATACAAGGAGTTGTTTGCGAAGATGACGATATTGTCCACAAATCTCTACCAGATCTGCATTTGATCCGTTCGGACCATTGTACCCCCCTTGGTCTGCTAAAAGTCGTTGCAGGGGCAGTAAACTCCATGTCTTCATAATTAGACTGCGAACATTCGGATCTGTTTTGCTCGATGGACAGGTGAGTGTCAATCATCTGGATGCATCGTTCCTCACCCTCCATCTCAGAGCAAGGAAAGCACAAGACACTTCCACAATCTCATTCCCGCTTCACGCCGACCCTTCCTATCCAATGTTGGTTCATGACCGCATGTACGTCGCCTTGCGATCTCCTCTCCCTCTCTTCCAAAACTATTCTCTCTGTCGGTCTCTAGATATCCTCCCGGCGCGTTCCATCCCAGTTTACTCGACCATGAGGTGCGGGAAAGCTTTTTTTCCATCTTACGTTTCCACCAGCGTGCACATCCTTTCCATCCCTTTTTTCAGCAGGTCAGGTCGGTCAGGTGTGGCTACGAGCTGCTAGCAGAACCTTTGCGCCGCTGGAGCGAGTATCACGAGAGCCGGCGCTATTATACACGAGTTCTGCGATTCTCTGTCTCGCCTCATGTGCGGTCATTGAGGGCGCGTCATTGCTTGTACGTCGGAATTTGTTCATCGTTTCTGACACTCATATGTTTGCACCAGAAAATTTGCAATAAAGGGGCAAGATTCAGCGATCTACACTCTTCAGAAGTTCGGCCTATCGTTTGGGCTCGATCGATCAATTTGCGTGGCAAAGGAACCTCGTGGACAGGGCGAATACGTTTGGTATATTGACTTGTATTGGCAGCGTGTCCTATCGTTGCTAGTCTTCGCATCCTTTCGTATATCGGGTTTTTGGATGGAGACCGAGGTTCTGCCACTAAACGGCTTGCCCCCGAGTTCTCCGATAAGGGGAATTACGGCCCATATCTGGGGGCTTTGGACTTCAAGTGAAACTCTGTCCCTCCTTGTCCGGGTGCAGAGGGGCTTCGAGGGTACGTTCTTCACTTCTCCAGCTCGTTTCTCGCGCATTTCACGCATACGAAGAAAAAGTTTTTCTCTTCCCTCCGTCTCGGTACTGAGTTGAAGGCTGGCAGAATATTTGATGGAAGCTTTTCCCTCGAGGAGGTCGCAGCAGCTCTCATAAGCGATCAAATTTGAGGTGGCTGAACAGGAAGACATCACCGAAGATCGTAGTCCTACTCGTTGGCGGCTCTGGTGACGTTTCCCAGGGCATTTATTTGACACGACTTTGTGTGTGCCATCAACGGTCGCTCGCGAGCCGCTAAACAAACAACGTATGAGCACCCGCTCGGGGATCCTCCGCCGGCAGTCTAACAATCGATCAGCAAGCAATCCTCGATGGAATTCGAATCGCGCTCTGGTGCTATGGAAGCTTATTGAACCTCATTTCTCATCAGACATCCGAAGCAGGACGACCCGTCGAATATTTGGGGCTACTCAAGCGTCTCCTTATGCTGCTTTTGATTCCCCAAATACGCCAGTTGTACACGGCAGCCACGAAGAGCGAAGGGCCTAGCCTGACTTCGATGTACGGATGGTGCCGTCGGGAAACATACGTTACGCCTCGCCCCCTAAAGAATTGCTATCGTTCAAGTCCCATATCGATTCTTGAACGCAGGGTTTCTTCTCTTCGTAGCCTTACTGTCGCCGAGGATTGCGTATTGAAATGGTCTGGGAAGGCGGCGGACTTTGTGCAGCTCGATACAGCTACGTTCAATCTGGAGGCCGATTGCTGCTCTCACCACAGAAACACAGTTCGAGCCAGCCAAATTCCACCAACCCGTGGTGGAAAGCTTGGAGATAGAGGGTGCTCTGGTTCATGAGAGCGAAGGACAATTTCGCAGCGTCTAGAGGGATATTTTGGCTCAATTCCCGTATCATGCTATATCGATGCGATCTCTCAAACCTCCGAGGCTCATTCTGTTTCTTTGGTCCTAGTGATTCACGACAGCCGCCCGAGGTCCCAGAAAAGACTGCCTTAACTGAATCTGACTGAGAGTTACGGACTCTAATCGAACGAACGTGAGTGCGAGCGACGAATAGTGGGGTGATGAACTATAGTTGGTGGGGTCAATTCCAATCTTTGTGGCGATTTGGCTAACTCGAAGCACGACGCCGCTGCATCTCACCAGGTCTGTGGTCGGATACGAGGTCCCTTTCATTAATCCATCCAAGAGATCAGGGGAGGAATCCCATGACACAAACCCACCCAGGCAATAACAGGGCGCGATTCAACTACACCCCGAAGTCTCAAGCAGATAGCCGGGGAGGCATCTTCCCCCTTCTTCCCTGTCGCAAAGAAAATGGAGATACATTTTACAGGGCCTGCTGCCGGGTAATTACATTGGCAAGATCCAGAGACGACACTCGGGTACGCTTTGCAGTCGGAAAACGCCATCGTCGCTAAACGCAACATTCATTGGGTGCGCTTCTCTCCATTTCGCCCCTAAATTTGACTTTTAGTGACTGGCCTTCCACCGCGCCGGCGACTAACGTACTTGCAGTCGGCAATCTAACGGTTGAACACCGACATCGGAAGGCATTGATTGCACTGGCGTCGGCTGGCTTGAAGCGCTGAAGCCCCTGAATTAGGCCAAGGAGACTGTCGGGTGCGTATTATTCCGTCGTCTGTCAGGAATTAACAAAGATAGTTTGTCATGTGTACGGCAGGCCTTCTGTAACGCCGCGAGGGTTGTGTCTATCATTGATCTGCCAAAAACTCAAAAATACGGCTCTCCTGAAGTAGGAGTCCGACTGCACTCCTCATGGGCTCCCGTTCGCATGGACTCTCGAATTAGCAAGTCGCTTCGAACAAGCCACGAAGCTCGTCTACGACGTTCTGAGTAGGTCGGCCATCTGGACGAAGCCCGGCGCGTCGAGACGCTGGGAAGTATCAGAACGTCGGAAGAAGCTAAGGCGAGTCTTTAATCCTGAACTCACAGGTCATATGCTTGTGATGAGCCGCCTATAGCGTCAGAGGGAGTGGCAGGCACGTCGTACATTTACGTGACGAGCAGCCGTCTTCCGTTTCGCACGTAAAACTTGAATGCAAGCAGAGCTCCAAGTTCGCAGGATGCTCCGACGCCTTCTCTATCTCAATCTGGGTGCAATGTTTTGGCACGAATCAGCCCCCCTCCACTTTGCGACTTGCCCCCTTCCGCGAAAGACGGTGCGCAATCATCATATCCCGACAGAAAACTTTTGAATGAGGTCGGTCACGGTCGTGGATGCGCGCAGGAACGGACGAATGAATCAGTGGCATGGTTAAATGAAGGAATACAGTGTCGCAGATAGCGAATCTGTTACTTGCACGGCTATTGTTGATGCGAAGGAGAAGAAAGAAAGAAAGAAAACTGATGTCTTCTCCTGTTGATGTTCCTTGAGGGTGTTCAAAGAAATTTGCATGTGCAGGTGCGTGTGTGTGTTCCAATGGCCGGAAACGGCAGGCTTGTTGGACGGTGGGCGTTGGCAGTTCATTTCGTCGCTCGCTGAGCCCCAACCACCGTCGAAGAAGGCCGGGGCAGTCATGGTGGTCGCGATGGCGAGTTCGATGTTGTTGGAGAGGAGAAATCGCCGAAAGTACGTTGAAATGAAACAATAATATTACATGTGATGAATTGCGCGAAAGTACGTGGCTAGAACTGAAAGCACTCTGCGTTCGAACTACCCCTCGAGAACGGAAACTCGACCCCCCACACGCCCACCTCTTCTCGACACTCCGCCAACGCCAGTCGCAGTTTCCGTAGGCCCGCGCGGGCTGCAGCCGGGTCGCGCAGATGGCCACCGACGACCTCCTCCTTGCAGCTCTGGATCGCCTGGCAGATGTCCGTGTCGACGACGGCCAGCACGTCCGCCAGACTCGCCGCAGCGTCCCACCGCACGCCCGTCGCAGCCCGCACAATGCCCGTGAGCACGTCGATGCTATCAAATCCCATCCCTGCGCCGTACAGCGAGCGCGTATACGCGAGCAGGCTGTTCAGCTTCGGCGTCGCTGCGACGTAGCAGCGGCCGCGCTCTTCGCGCATCTCGAACAGGGCGGGCTGCTTCGAACATGGATGCCCCTTGTTGCTCAGCGACTGGCGCAGACACCCGCGTGCCGCGTCCACGAAGGAGGCGGAGACATCGGGCGGGCTTGTGGTCAAATGACTCCGGATGATGGAACGGAGGCTGCATGCAGACGGTCAGCGGAGGGCCGGGTGGAGGAGAGACAGGCCGGATACTTGCTCGTCGATCGAAGCATTGGCAATTAATGTGTCGACCATTAGGCTGCTGTAATGCAAAGTGAGTCGTTGTCTGTTCTCGCGGCTGTTCTGGATGATCTACGCACACATGGCCGACGGCTGGATAGAGGCCCTTGACGAAGGGGTCGACGTCTGGGGCAGGCATAGCTCTGGGTGGATAGGAGCGAATATTGACGCTGAGCGGTCTGCGAGGAAGAGCGTATATATATTGGCTGGCAGCACGTTGAGCAGCTGTATAAGAAGCCGGAGGAGGGACGGGCACTTGGACAATAACGTTCACCCTTGCTATTCCATATTCGCAAGAGACCGAGTGCTCGGCTATTGCGTCCTATTCTTTGCTCGAAGTCTGCTGCTGCATGGCGGGCCTTCGCAGTGCCCACACTCGTGGTGCTATATTAGACTGAGCTCGCGTCGCCAGATACGCTTCCTGGGCGATCGTCCGCCATAGAAATCCTATTTGATTCGGCCTCTTCCCCTTTCTTTCGCATTTCTTTCTCTCTCTTTCTCTCTTCTGATCGAGTCCTGATGCTGACATTCGGTGTGTCCTTTTCGCCCTTCCCTGGCCGCCCGGCATCTGGGAATCAAGCTCGCCCCGGTCCGAGCCGTCCTCTCTCCTCGCGCCTTTCTGCGCTTCACGGCCTGTTTGCCTTCATGCATACACACTGGGCCCTTCGGCGCCTGACGCTCGACGTGCTTCATATCCTGCGCGAGGCCTGAGCCCAGGAACTTCCACGCCGAACGGATCCCTCAAATTTACCCAATAGGGCCGCCTACGCATCTTGTATCCGCTTCGCCGGAGTTTCGTCTGAGTATTAGAAATTAAGGGATTCTCTCCGTTTCAGCACGGTCTCTACATATAAAGGGCGCGCGGACGAATGTTCCCCCCTCATTGGCTTCTCTCCTCCACAGATCGGCTCTCCCCCCCTCTCTCCTGAGCACCTGAGTCCCCCACTATGGAAACATTCAAGCTCGGATCCTTCGACGTTCCCCGGCTATTTGCTGGTCTCTGGCAGCTTTCCGGGAACGCATGGGGCACTGCACCAGCAGTCGCGATCCGTCAGGAAATCTCTCGCCATGTCGAAAAGGGCTTTTTTGCATTTGGTACGCGTGATACTGCTACACTATACTACTCGTAACGCAGTCCAACTGACGCACTTAATAATTACCCACTTCCCCCCCTTTCATACAGACATGGCAAGCGCCGTTATCTTAGTCTTCATCTCACAAACCCGCTAATGCCCTGTATTTGATTATTGAATAATAATCTCCAAACCAGGGTGAGTGCAACAATAAGCTCGTATACGAATACACTCTCTAACCTTGTTCGCGCAGCCGACCACTATGGGGACGCTGAAATCCTATTCGTAAGTAGTGAACGGCCGACGCACTGACCCCACCTTGCTAACGACCCATCTTACGCAGGGGGAGGCAAGGGCGTCACTGCCTTCCGGTACCAAGGTCTTTGGGGCGACCAAATGGTGTGTCTTCCGGCGCATCTCTCCGACAAGGGCAGTTGTGGAGGACGCTATCCGAGAGCGGCTCCTTCGTATGAAGGGGACGACTGTCGATCTCCTGCAGGTACGAAGCCCTTGCTCGCTCGAAGCTTTACCGCGTCACTGACAAGGCGGGATGGCGGCGGCGGCGTCCGTAGCTTCACTGGCAGGATTACTCGGACGGAGGCTACATGACGGCGGTTCAGCACTTGATCGACCTCCAGACCGAGGGGCTTATACAGACCATCGGCCTCTGCAACTTCGACACCCTCAGAACTGATCAGATTTGCACCCAATTCGGGCCAGGTGCTATCGTCTCGAATCAAGTGCAAGTGAGTCTCCATCAACTGTTTCGAACAATAAATTTTATTGTGTGCTCATCTGGCGTATTCGTTTTCAGTTTTCTCTGATAGACACGAGGCCTTTGCATGGCATGGACGAAGTCTGCAAGAAGCACAACATCAAGCTACTGACGTATGGCACCCTGGTGCGTGTCTATTTATTTAGACACCTTATTTTCGGTTCCATTTTTATTGATCATCATCCTCATCAGTGCGGAGGCTTCCTCGCTGACGAGTGGCTAGGCAAACCCGAGCCGGGAGCCTACGAGAACTCCATGACGCCTTCTCAAAGAAAGGTGAGCGTTGCTTCTCGTGTTGTGGGCGCGGGCGGGGGGCAGCTCAGCTGATGGCCTATTCTTCTCTCTCCAAGTACCTCTACATGATCATCAAGGCCTGGGGCGACTGGCAACTATTCCAGGAGCTCCTGTCCGTGTTGCGCCGCATCGGGGACCGCTATGGTGGCGTTAGCATCGCGAATGTTGCAACTCGCTGGGTCCTTGATCATCCATTCGTTGGCGCTGTTCTCGTCGGTACGTAACGCGGAAGAACCTTACCTCTTCAGATGAACTGAAGTCTGTTGATCTTGGGTCATTTCATTCATTCTTTTTTGTGCTCCTGTTACGTTTGTGGAACAACGTTCGCGGATCAAGGTACACGCTTGGGCATCTCGGAGCACATGGACGACAACCTGCGCGTCTTCTCGTTCCACCTTGACGCAGACGATCAACGCGTCATCGAAGCAGTGCTCAGCCAGTCCAACGGTCGGAAATTAATCACTTCCATAGGAGACTGTGGTGCTGAATACCGCTGATGTATAAATGTCGCGGTCGCGTTGGCTTCGATGCTGTACTATTATTGAGGGGCAAATCGGTGATGCGTCTCTTGGTTGATGTTCTATTCTGTGAAACGGTTCCTTCTTCTTTCTTTTTTGCGAGCGAGCTTGATGCCAACAGTTGATTTTTGTTGTATTTTGTATCTAATTTAACCCGAATTGATCGCATCCCATTTCCTCCGATTCTCCAGAACTATTACCGCGAGGTTTTCTGTCTTTTCGTCCGCGACGCTAAAGAGCTAGAATGATTTGCAAATGCTACCGAATGCCGTACAAGTCAATTCCTGAATGATTCTCAAATCAGCGATGTTCTCGGGCATTTCCTAGACCGTTTGTAGGGACAAATGAAGGATGAATCTGATCTTGCATGAATACACACTCCAGGGGCATGAATTTCTATCAGTACAGAATTATTCGACGTTGCACATGTATACAACGTCTTCTGAGCCACTCAGAGTAATTCGCGATATCTCGGATAGAGCACCCCACTCAAACGTGAAGATGGCGCTGGGATTGGAACAACTTTTCTCGTCTCGATCTGTGTGAATGCCTCGGCATGTGGGTATGTGGGGGACATACAGGGCACGTAAAGTGCGTCATGAAAGTGAGAATTTGTTGAGTATCTATGCGTTGTACAAATGCCAGTGGATACGTGATACAGTCGCGGGAACGATAGCGTGGATGTGGATGCGGATATGGATTCTATACGTGCTTCTCTTGTCCTGTGATCAGCGGAGAGTTACCGTATTACTATGCTACAACTTTGAAGGTAATTTTAACCTTCGGATTGGTTCTAGTTTGCGCTTTAGATCGCGAAGTATTGTCGTTCGAGGCGTCCAGTCGTCGAATTGGTCTCTGAGCTCCGAAAACTCCTTAGAGAACAAATAGACAACGCGCTCATCGGCGATTAGTTCGCGCAATGCCCAAGGGATCTGGTGTAATCGTTTTAGTTGAAGAACCCCAATCGTTTTCACATGCTTGAACCTAAACCGAGCTTACCTCGTAATCGTTCAGGGCTGACCTCGCATTGAAGGGCTCGAAGTGCACATCGTGAAAATCGCCACTGCCCTCATCAGCCAGGAAAAGATATTCAGCTGCAAGTCTGGGAAGCAAAAGTGAATACGTGAGAAGACTTGGAACATCAAGGTTGGTGATGCACGTACGTGAACGTCGCAAGTTCTTCGTAGGCGGTGGAATGGCCAACGCCACTCAACGATCCGGCCGTGGCTTCGGATAGGTGCGCAAGTAAGCCACCGTCAGGTAGATTTGCGTTGCGAATGCGGAGCAGTAGCACCAGAAGGTTCGAGAGGAAGTCGGAAGAGCTGCAAATGACACGGAGGTCAAACCAAGACCTTGGATCAAGTATAAGAACGCACTGATAAGCATCACCGTCAATATAGAGGGCTCGTAAAATGAGAGGATGACTGGCAGACGCAAACGAGCCAGAATACACTGGAACGACTTGGTCGTTCAGGGATGCAATATAAACCAATTTTACCTGAAAAAAATCAGAAAGAGCATTCGGATAAAGCATTACTGTACTCACCCTATGATTAGTGACGTGCTTTACAGCATCCACATATTCTTTTGAGACCTGGGAATCAGTGTCCTGTAAATAAGACGATTGCGGACCGTTCTAAGCAGGAAACATGATTTAATGTACCGTTCACTACCGACCTGAAATTCAAAAAGTTCCGCAGCTGCTTCGGATTCAAAATACTGCGAACCAAAGGTAAGTCATGTGCCGGAAATATGCCGGCGATGGGGCGTCGACAAACTCGAGCTTACCTGGATGTAAGGCATCACCAAAGAGCTCTTCTGAAGGTAAGCAAAGGGCCCAAGATGAATGCCACAAAGGGCCAAGCAGCATACACGCTGGGGTTTGCTTCTCGAAGGATTCGCCGCGGAGGATGATACGACACCAGATACAAGGGAAGAGGAAATGCTCGTCGCCGCATCGGCGACGGCGGACAACGCAGATGACACTGCACTTGTTTGAATAAGACCGTCTGAGATCAAACGGCTGATGAGGTGAGTGGAGACGATGGATCCTTGCGAATGAGTTGCGACAAAGATCACGTCTGCTTCCCGCAGCGCTGAGACCCACTCGGAATTGTTCGTCAAGTTGTCGTACAGCCTGGGTCACCAACACATCAGAATCCAATAACAACATTGCCATACAGCCACAGATGCGCGGAGAAATAGCTGCAGGCCAAAAAGCAGTGCTTACTTTTGAACGCGATGACTGATTTTTCCTTCTCCTTCAAGTGGGATCTTAGTTATACTCTCAAAGTCATGACCGTGCTTCCGACCGAATTCTTCTACAGCCGCGGCCATCATGTTTGCAAACTTCGAGCTGGTGCCGGTGGGCTATCAAATTCGAAGTTTATGAGACGTGCCTATTTTCCACTGTAACATAACTTACTTCACCAAGCATTGTTCGCATCGCGAGACCTGTGCATCAATGTGGGCGTGAGTATACAGAGCATACGTAGAACTCCATGGAACGAAAAGTGAGGTCAAAACTGTCAAAGGTGTAATTGTATGAGATGTCCCTCAAAGTAGTGAGAGTGACAACAACAACAAATGGAATGAGGGCACCTTAAGTTCCCGAGGCCTTCCGATCACACCAAGGGTGAGCTCCTCGACGAAAAATAGAAAAAGTAAGATCAAAGTGGGACGGAAGGAAGTGCGATATTGCTCCGTTGGAGCATTGAAACGAAGATGAGAAAAGCAACACAATCATAAAACTTACCTGGAAACCATCCGTGAACCCCAATTACCACTACTCGTGAGCAGTCTTTCAGGAACAAGTTCTCTTGGGAGCCCTCAGTTATGTAGGTCCAATCTCGAGGAAGCTCATGTCCAAAGTGCTCTAAGTGGTCTGGATCTGCTTTCTCCTTCCCTTTGCTTGAACGAACTGTTTCAGAACCCTTCGTACTGCCATAAAATACACTCGAGACAAATCCAGCAAGAGTTGAGGTCAGCGACGCGCTCGTGCTGTTATTCTCTTGCGGGCGAGGTCTTGATCGTGGTAAATTGTGGAACGTGTCTTTGAAAGTTGGAAGAACAAGGTTTGGGGGACGAGGCGTCGGAGGCACAGATTTCTTAGACTTATTCGAAGGCGTCGGAGAAGCAGTCCTTACATCCCCAACTACCTTTCGCTTAGCATTATTTGATGTTGTCAAGGGGGCTTGAGGTTCAGTCATCGGAGATTTAGAACGTTTATCCCCCGTTCGAGTACTTGGGGGTTCCTCGGGAGGAGAAGATTTGGGCGCCTTCGCATTGGAGGCTGACGCGGTGGTGGCGCGTTCTTCGTCTTCATCAATATCCATCACTTCCATCCCATTCTCATCTCGTTCACCTTGTGCCGTTATCGTTTTCGTCGTTAGTAATCGCGAAGCAGAGAAAAAGGACGCCCATCCCGCGCTATTCCACGCGGCAGAAGTCGCGATGGGATTCGCCAGTTCTGGAGGAGGCGAGACGGCAACAGCGGCTGCGTCAGTGGCTGGAGAAGCTTCCTCGTGACCTTCTAAACGGGAGAGCGCTTCCTCTTTCACGAGCTCTGCATCCGTTTTCGAGGTGTGGGGTTCATCGGATGTTGAAGTGCTGGTGGCGCCTGGTCGAAATGCGCTTGTCCATCCCCACGGACTATACCATGCCATAGCACTAACGTCGGTATCAGTGTGTTCTTGCTGCGAAGCTGATGGACCGGGCAAGTCTTCAGACTTCATTTCAGGTTCCGGCGTAGAAGGTACGTTGTCGCCTACGTCTTCCTGGGCGGCGAGCTTGTGTTCTTCTCCGGCATGTGACATATCGACGTCCTGATCGACGTCGGTGTTTCCCAGCTGTAGAGATTGAGGGGTTTCCCCGGAGTCGCCTAGTCCTACATAATCCCACCACGATATTGATTTCTTCACAGGAACAGAGTGTATGCTCGCCGCAGAAGTCTTCTCCGGAACAGGAGGAAATGCGGCATTCGCGTCTTGCGTATCTGAACTCGCCTGTGCGGGAGTATCCTCAACTATAACAGTAGTCATAATCTCAGTCATAAATGATCCATCAAAACTCATTACGAACGGTACTTACCGATAGAAGTTGCAGTTTCCACTTCTGTCGCGAGTTTGCTTTGCTCTGCCACTTTGTCTATAGGTACTTTAGATCTGCCTAGTAAGGGTACGCTCAAGGTAAAACGGCTCGTGGAAGGGTTTAATGAGGACAACTTTGGCTCAGAAGAATGGGTTGAAGTGACCGTAGGGAGAGGTGGGGCAGGTGGGGAAGACTCAGGAGTGGACGGTCTAGATGGATCCTCATCTATGGAAAGTGGCATGGAAGGAGTGTGTTGCAATTGCGGAAGAGGAGGAGGAGTTTGCGGTGTGAACCAAATGGAGCGACGTTTGGATGGTGTATTAGAAATCGACGTTGTAGTTGGCGACTCTACGGGCGGTAAAGGTTCGACTGCATCCTGCTGTTGAAGGTCATTAACGGGGGAAGATTTCATTGCGGTGTCTTCCTCGATAGGCTTATTTGCGGATACGACTTCGTCTGCGTCAGGAGATGAAATGGCACGTTCCAAAGAAGGACGTCCTGACGTCGGTGCTGCGTCTGTTGTCGTTGTGACGCCATCCCGGCCTGGATCCTCGGTATCTGCAGGCCATTGTCGCGAAGAGTTTCGAGATTTGAAGCTGAACCACGACGACTTTCTGCCTACCGGCTCCCTTGAAGCCAGAGATTCATTTCTGAGAGCGGAAGGAACGCCATCCTCGTGCCCGATCCTTTGACGTTTGCCAGACTCTGCCCCTTCGTCACTCCTTTCGGGTATAAGCTCGCTGCACTTGTCTTGCTCGTTGTATTCTGTGCGCGTGTCCGTGCTTTCCGCGATGGAGGTAGCGTCGTCCCGGTCGCGCTTGAGGCTGCGAGGCATCCTTGGTGCGAGTCGCTGAGCAGCAGACCCTGATGCAGGCGTGCTCTGCTCTGGCTCTGCAAACACGACGCTGATGCTGGGTGCCTGCGACGACTTTCGCGACAACGGGAGAGTAGATCGCCACAGGGGAGAATTGGCTTGTCGACGTTTGCTCATCGACACCGTTCGTCGTCGTGGTCGCTTCATTGCCTGCGCGCCGGTGACGCGCCTCGACTGCGTGATGACTAAGCAGACCAATTTCGGTCTTTGCCGAGCCAATAACGAAAACAGCTCACAACAGGACGAACTCGGACACGCCCTTGGCGCAAATGGCTCATGCCCCGAGAGTCCCCCTTTCCCTTCTCCCACCACGTCGCCCGCACGACGCACGTCCCTCCCCTCAACAAAGCCCTCAACATACTACATTTCGCACCTTTTGATATCATGTCGATCCACGCGATGTATGGGAGAGCGTCGTCCTCATGAACCATACGTCGTTGTCAAATGTGATTGTGAATCAGCGCAGCATGCGTTTTCGACGACAGGGATACCTCGACGACAGATCCTTCTGGCTCTTGGCTTATCGTCAAAATCGAATTGAACCTGTTAAAACTACTGGGAGGCTCATCAAAAGATCTCGAGGAGCATGCGGCGATCTTGGGACACAACTAAGGCCTTCGCGGAACCCATTTTTCTATGTTGACGTGCACGAAACTCGCCCTCTACGCCACCAAGTGCACGACGTGCTCAAAGCTGCTGTAATCCAAA
This sequence comes from Schizopora paradoxa, assembly GCA_001020605.1. NCBI lineage: Eukaryota > Fungi > Basidiomycota > Agaricomycetes > Hymenochaetales > Schizoporaceae > Schizopora > Schizopora paradoxa. Next base: position 113,996 of record KQ085892.1, read on the forward strand.
AGTCTCTTCGCTTGCACTCGTATATTTGGCAGATCTAGTACAAACTCCCGCTTTTGCGATTTCTGTATTCATCGGCCGTTGAACTTGAAGAGGACTCGATATACCCGGACGCCGGTGTGACTATGCTCTGGGCCTTCGTCTTATCTGGCCTGGCTCGGCCACTACTTCAGGTTTACTCAACATATGGGGTGAGAGCGTAGCCTCATGAATCCCCTTTTTTTCAAGATTAACTGCAATGCACCGGTGATCAACTCTTGTGGTGGCAGAGTGCTGAAGTTCTCTCGTACGCCTCAGGTCACCTTCATGGGTATCTTTCTATTTCCGCGCGCCTCCACGTATCACATCTATCACGATGGACATTTGACTGGGAACTCGATGACGAATATCCCCGAACGTTACACTGAACAAGGTGCGTTTTCTCCTGGCTTGCGCAGAGGTTGTGAGGACTTGGTAGTGAGTTTCGCCGGCCTTGAAGCTTCCACTTGCGTCATTGGACACGTTTCTTAACGCATTTGGTGCCTCTGGTACGTGTAGAGAAAAGCTTTTTGACCCGCCAGGCAACTTCTGCGTCTCTCGGCGACTTGTCGAGAAATATTTGGAGCTTGCAAGCGGAGATGGCGACCTCGCGGCGATTTGTCGTTGTGGGGATTGTTTCTCACGCTCGGTAATAGCCGAATGGCCGCTTATCGGACTTGTCCCGCTCGTCCCCTCTCTCATCGCTCTCACAAGTCGACGATCGTCAGTCTCTCTGTGCAGTTCTCTTCAAACTCGAAACGTCTTTGCGCATCGCTCGAGATTTGAAGATGATGTTGGCTGTTTTTCTTATGGGATTGGGGCTAGCAGTTCAGGTGTCTGCAGACTCGAATGGAATGGATATGAGCATGGACGGGCCAATGTACGACGAAGTTATTAGTCTGAACGCTCGTCTAGAAGCTGATTTTGATAAAGGGCACTCGCAGAAGGGCAAATGCTGCCGTATCTGCACTTCACGACGGGTGATAATCTCTTCTTTCTTGGCTGGGTTCCAAAATCCACTGGTGCAATGATTGGAGCTTGTATCGCGCTGTTCTTGCTGGCGATCATTGAAAGATGGATCGCTGCGTGCAGAAGCCTTATGGAAGCCCATTGGCGCAAGAGGTAGGATTACAAGCTCAAGTATAAAGTCTTGGATAATGAGACTAATCTTAATTTCTCTACTTGTAGATCAAAAGCTCGTTTGGAAGCCAGGCACGCTCGTACTTTCTCCACCGACTCAGATGAGAAGGACGAGAAGATGGAAAAGGATGTAGAAGTCGTCGTACCAGTACTTCCCCACTCGTCCGGTAGTATCCTGAGCAGACGAAACATCCCGCCTTTCGTACCATCTCAGGACATCGTGCGAGGGATCGTTTTTGTGGGACAAGCTGCGCTGGGATATGCCTTCATGTTGGCAATCATGTGAGTGCCTTGCTCATTCTGCGACGACTTCTTTACTCGGAGACTTATGACCGTCGGATTCTCTCCTAGGACATTCCAAGCCGGATTCATTATATCAATTGCAGTCGGCCTTGGAGTTGGGGAGACGCTCTTCGGTCGATACCATGAACACGCCCACCTGTAGGAAAAGAATTTATTGATAGTTGCCAACGACTTCTTTGTACGATTTATGATACGGAATATGACACGAATTGTCCGCGAAATCCGAGAGATCTTGTTCTGCAACTTTGGATGCCGTTGCACGCACATGCTTGCCGCAGTTGTCGGAGATTGAAAGCGTCTCCCCAGATGGCAGTATGAAAAAACTTTTTCTCCTTACTCGATTCACATGCACCCTCGTAACACGCATCTCTCCCCCTCTTGACTCTTCTCTCACTTCAACTTCCAAGGCCTGAAGTTGGAACGGGCAACTGTGAAGTAGCTAAGGGCTCTGCGTATCTTCTTGTAGACACGGCGCAATGTCGGCCCCTGATGCTCCTCCCCCAATCCCTACTGAATTCCAGATTTACAAGTTCGTCCGATAACTAACGGAACGCTCAGATAACTCTCGCTAACGACTTCTCTCATGCAGCTCATACGTAGAAGATCCTAAATGGCAGCGGAAATTTACTGCTATATGGGCTGCGGCTGTTGGTGTCGCTATCATCGTCACTTTACCTCACCTGTTGAAATCGATTCGCAATGGATTCCTGCGAAACTCGCTGATGGGAATTCACGAAGATTGGGACAAACATTACGAACGGGTTTCTTCTGGAGAAGATAAGAAGAAGAGCGTCAAGAAGTATTCAAAGATCGACAGATTAACTACGCTCCTTAAATCACTGTCTTTATGGTCCGTTCCTTATGTTGGCTTGGACCTTGGACAAGGTCGGTGAATTTGTAGGAATTACTGACGAAACATTATAACATGATTATCATAGTGGTTCTCGTCGTCGCTTACTATGCTGTCCTACTCTGTTGTATCACCATCCAGGCGCCTCTAGTTGATAATCCTAATCGTGCTGGTACGTCAACGTAGAGACTTGTAGATCTTCGCCACTTATCTTATTCTTGACAGGTTTCCTCGCGCTCGCGCAGCTTCCCGTAGTTTTCCTTTTTGCAACGAAAAACTCACTTCTTTCATTGGCCCTTGGCTCTGGCTACGGATGGGAAAAGATTAACTTCTTGCACCGGTGGTCGGGAAGGGGAATGTTTCTTGCGGCAGGCATACACGGCTCTTTATGGATTCGAAACCATCTTCAATACGGCTTGCCGATTCTAGGACAACAGAAAGAAGGCAGCGGCGTCGCGTCGTTCAGTCTTCTTTGCGTACTGGTTCTCAGTTCGTTAAGACCTGTCCGATTATGGGCGTATCAAGTGTTTTTCTACGTGCAGTGAGTGAGACATGATAATGAATTGGTGCCTTTATCTGAACACACCTCCGTAGTGTCCTCGGATACGTCGCATTCTTCATCACGGTGTGCTACCATACGATATATGCGTCTCCGTGGATATTCCCTCCTTTGGCATTCTACGGGCTCGACCTCCTTCTTCGGATGGTTCGCGTGCGCGTGAAAGACGCCTCTCTTCACGCCTGCGATAGCCAGATGACTGTGGTATGTACTTCGAGATCTGTCAATGACCCCAGCTTATATCAAAAAAATTAGATTCAAGTGCACGACGCCAATGGCGGCTGGACAGCCGGGCAACACGTCCGATTGAGAGTGTTCTTCAACGGTCGTATTTTCGAATCTCACCCACTCACAATTCTGTCGGCACCTTCGAAGACATCCTGCCTTTCCAATGGACGCCTGATCCTCGGTGCCCGCGTGCAAGGTGACTGGACAAGGGCTCTGAACAAATATGCGAAGTCCCATAGCTCGCCGGCACCCGCTGCGGAGGTCAAGGCAACCAAGACTGAAGTTATCGACATTGAGGTCATCGACGAGAAGAGAAAATCGCTGGCGACCGTCGACTCCGAGTCGGTCATGGTGTGTGATGCACCCGACTGGACCTTGGAGACAGGAGCGCCCGTCCAGGTGATGGTCGACGGACCCTACGGTGGAAGTACCGTCGACCTAGGAGACTTCGAAAACGTCTTTCTCGTCGCCGGCGGTTCGGGGATTACATTCACGCTCGGAATGCTCGACGACATTGTCGGAAGGTGTGTTAAATTAGCAAGGCAGGGAGGCGAGCGTACTCGTCGGATTGAATTCGCGTGGTGCATCAAGTCCTACGGTGAGACATTGTTTTTAGAACGCTTCTTCGTGTCTCTGCTAAAGCGTTCGTTAGCATGCATGAACTGGTTCTCTCCCATGCTACTTGAGATCGCGCGGACTGCGAAGGCCTCGTCCATTGACCTACACATGTCTATCTTCGTGACATGCCTGTGCAACCCCGAGGCAGTTCCAAACATTCCAAACTGCGACGTCACTATCGAGCGCCCCATCATTCACCGATTGTTGCACGACTTTGTCTCCTCCGCTGGGTCACCGGAATTCGGAGGCTCGGAGAAGGGGAAGGCGAAAGTTTCTTCCATTGGCTCAGGAGGGGATCTTGCTGTTTGTGCTGCAGGGCCCGAGGCGATGACTCGCGAGGCAAAGAACGCCATTGCGCGATTGACAATGTCGCGGCGAATGCAGCTAGGCAAAGTTGCCTGCCATACTGAATTGTATTCTCTTTGAGTTTGCAAATGATTTGATAACTGACGTACGAAAATCCAATCATGTATATTATCGTTTTTTGTTCCGAGAAGCGACCCCGTAATGATAGTCCATGAAGTTCTTGACGAACAAAAGCCTGAGCGAGGGAAGAGGTCGATTACGTAACTTTGACAGAACTTCGCCGACGCGTGGCAGGTGTCCTATTGTTGTTGATGGCCTGCTCTTGTCTTCTAACCTTCACGACACGTTGGCTGCGCGAGCTGAAGAGCGTAAATCCGCTGTGCAAAGCTACTGAACCGCTTGCAGACTACACCTCAGATGGACAGAACGACGTGCTTTGGACCACCACGCGTCGATCTAAGCCTTGCATTTCGAGCAAAAACCGCGAAACATGGACGAGCTAATGTCGCGTCTGGCTAATTGTCTGCCAGAACCGCGCCGATTATTTCCACAGCCCCATTATTGTCCGGAAACTTTGACTCGCTCTGTGAAGCCTTCCCCCTCGGAGGCTTTTTTCGCCTCGCCGTACGGATCTTTGACAATTGGCGCTCTCGAGCCTTGTCTCGCCGAATGATATGGAAGTGTGAGCTTTCCACCCAACAATACGAGCTGCTCCGTCCAGACGTCTATAAGAACCCCCACCCAGATGCCCTTCGGTAGTTCAAGTTCTCCCTCATCCTCTCCAGCGCCAATAACTCGCCAGGATGTCGCTCGTCCCAGGTAATTCGCGTTCTCTACCCGTGCTTTTGCTTCATACTGATATTGTTGTTCAAAGCCCTTGATAGCCTTCTCACTCCCCTTCGCCAGGCCATCCCACCAATGGGCCTTCCGGTCGCCTTCGGGCTTCTGTTCTTGCTCGATTTCACTACTTCCGAGCCCGAGCAGAAGAAGACCGACCTCGGTGATCGGGATGACAGCGACCTCGAGGAACTCTTCATTCAACCACAGGCGAAAGCCTCTTGCATCGCCCGCCACGGGTCATACCTTTCTCGCACCTCGTCGTTCGTCAGTCTCGACGATTCAGACCGAGACGATGAGGGCGAATTCGATATCGACGAGCCGATTTACTTCGAGCCACGAAAGCGGAGACACACCATCTGATCTCTCTGCCCCCATACCCGCGACACCCTTTCTTTGCATCACAATACCCTTCGTCATCTCTCCATCTCTCCACACCAATCGATCATCAACATTCAAACTCCGGATCGACTTACAATTATTTCTCGCATTTTCTCTGCATTGTAGAACACACCAGCACGTAAGTCAGAGTTCTTCGTTCGCCGCCTTCCATGCGTACTGATTTAATTTCATTCATAGTTGCATGAATCCGCCCATCCGCCATCGGCGTCTGTCATTTCCCTATCTTTATACCAACTAGATCGCACGAATGCATCGAACACGAGGTATGTCCTTTTGTCTTCACTCTTTTTGACCAACATCGCTCATCGCGTTTCCACAGTTTATGAAGCAAAATCTTTTCACTTATTCATTTCGTTATTGTTTTGTCATCGTGGCGCCCCTTTCTGGGCCCTGTCCTTGCGCTTTGCTCCTCCGTTTTGTGCATCGGTGATTGTACCGGGTACTTTCGCCCTCTTCGTTATTTATCTTCGTTCACTTTCGCAGATTGCGACCTTTTTGTGATACCACACTTTTTGATGACTCATGAGTTACGCTTGACTTTGTGTAACATATACCTCAACGACCTGGAAATACGAGAACTTTTGACAAGAAGCTATGGCGTGACGCTGTTTTACTGGTTACTCGAGTAAGACGCGACCAAGCGTGCATGAAGACAAAAGAACCACACGCTCTCATACTCCATCATCCATAGCTTTTCGTTCCTGGAAAAAAGATATTGATGGCCTGAAATTACGACAATCAAGTCGAATGAACAATAATGTGTCACGACATGAAACGGCGCGGAAAAAGAGGTCGCAGAACAAAATCAAGCAGTCTCGACCTCGTTGGAAGCTTCTTCCATCCGCACCCACAGTCCTCCCTAGAATGATCGCAGGTAAAGTGAGCGAGTTGTGAGGGAAGCCGTGTCTGATTTTGTTCGACTCACATGTGAATAGAGGGACAAATGACTCTTGGGGAAGATGCGCTCGATGGCTTGACGACCCCCAACGTTCTTCCAACTTTCTGGAGGGCGGGTGTCAGGCGGTTGTGATTTTGTGTCCAATTGTATTGTCGAGAAGGACTGTAAAAGCCGAACGAGCATGAATGACACTTCGTTGTACGCGAACTGAGGTGATGAAACTCTCAATAACGATGAGACTATAATAATAGAGAGAGATGCGCACCTGTTGCCCGAGACAAATGCGAGGTCCTGCATTGAACGGTACAAAAATGAAAGGATTCGGTGTTAAATATTTATGTAGACGCTCGTCGATAAACCGGTCGGGGTCGAACTCCAAAGCTAAACGGTGAACAGTTGAATTGTTATTCGCCGGAGATTGCAAAGGCGCTTACCATCTGGTCCCCACAGATCTTTGCGACGATGCGTCATGAACACTGAGTACGCGACACTGGTCATATCGATCGCTCAGCCAAATTCAGTAAAGAATCAGCAAATGCTCACTTGGTTCTCGCGGGAACATAGAACGGCCTTCCTCCTGGTATCGGTGAAGGAAAGGTAGTGCACTTGATTGAGGTCCTGATAACAGTTCAGTCTTTTGCTACGACGAAGTGTCAAACACAATTGACCTAACATTGAACGGACTAAGCGATACCCGTCACGTTAGTTTCATTGGCAAGAGATTAATGTAATAGGAACTCACACAACAGGATATAAACGCAGAGTTTCTGTGCGCGAAGACGGTTGAGAGACGTTGCATAACTTGTAACTGGTTTCTCACCATTAATAACAGCACGTAGAAATTTCATTTCCTTTATGTCGTCGTAAGAAGGTGGTCGCGCACTGCCAACCTTCCCCAGTATTTCTTCGCGAAGACGCGAAAGAACGCCAGGATTTTCTGAGAGGCAATATACGGCAAACGTCAAAGTAGCTGCCGTCTACATGAGCCAGTAAGAGCATGCAGATGATATGCGCCCATCCGTTCTTGACTTACCGTGTCACGCCCTGCAATCATGATATTCAAAAGTTCGTCCTTTAGCAACTTCCTGTCTGGAGACGTGTCATTCAAAAGATTGTGAAGTCATGGATAAGGTAGCTTACCGTCTGTCAAGGTGGCGAGATGATCTAGCAACGTCTCGTCCTCCGCAATTTCGTCCTTGTCTTCTGCCGTCTTCTTAATATCCCCTTTCTTCGCCAAAGCTTGTTGGAGGATAGGCTGTAAATAAGCGTCCACTGTCTCCATTTCCCCCCTCGTCTTGTCCTCGAACAGCTCCCACAAAGGCCAATTATCTCCCAGACGCAACCGCAACGAAATGGCTTTCTGTGCCTTCGAAAATGCCTCCGAAAAACGCGCTGGCGCCTTGTCCGCGCTGGAAACCGAATTCGCTTTCGTTGAGTGGAGCTGCGCGGGCGCGTCATGAGGGTACGCGAGGCCCAACTCTGTGGACTTCAGCGAGTCCACGCACGCGCCGAAGAGGAACTCGGACGCGCTGTCGAGTGTGAAGCGTGAAAAGACATCCTGCACATCGAGCGCGTAGCCTTCGCAAATGCGCTGCTTCATGAGCCCGATGGCGGAGTCGGCATGCCGCTCGAAGAGCTGGAAGTGAGAAATACGATCCCGAGAGAAGAAAGGACGCGTCATTGATCTGTGGAACCTGGAGACGCGTTATGACTAGAAAACCAAGAGCAGCACATGTGTGCTTACTTCCAGAGATCGCCTGGTCGTTGGTAAGTGATCGAGTTGGTAAGGAATGGATTATTTTGCACGTACCATCTGAATTGAAGACACCCGTACCCAGAACAGAAATTGTTGATTTGTTGAATTCTTCGCCTAGAGAGAACTTTTAGAAGTTAACCCTCATGTGAAATGGCGACTACGTACCTTTCTCGAAATTATTGAACTCCGTTGCAAGGACTTGCTGTTCGGATGAAGTTCAACGGAAGATAAGTTTCTACAGAAATTTTGAAGAAACATATGCTCTCACCTTGATGTGCTCCGGCTCCGTAGTAAATAGCTGATCCTGACCGAGTATCTTCAAGTTGAAGAAATGTCCAACCCTTTCGGCAATCTCCCAGAATGGTTCGGCTTTCAAGATTCATAAAGCAAACATTCGATCTCATCTCGTCCAAATCATGACAAGGAGACGTACCTGGGTAGCCATGCTCAAACGCATCCATGAGGAACAACAGTAAATCAAAATTGCCCGGCCATCTCTTCTCTCCACGCACGACTGGGATGGGTACCGCGCCCATACCTCTTGCCTCCCGACGTTGAATGTACGCTGTCCATGCGCCCTTCAGCGCGAGGAGCAGCGGGTTGATAGCGAAGCAGGCGCCAATGACGACCGCGCTTGGAACGCGGACACCCAATCTGAGTTTCTCGACGATATGGGATAGGCCATAGATTCCTGCGACGGGAAGGGAGAGGCGGAGGAAAGCGCGAAGGAGGAAGTTGACGCCTGGAGGAGGAGGCATTCTGGTCTCAGAGTTTCATGGACACTTGTTGGCGAACGTAGAAGAACAGCGACGAGGAGCAGTGGTACATCATACATGTATCCCCAGTTGTGCTTGATGCATTCCTGTTTGCTTGACGTCGGTGAGACCATCGTGCCTGTTCGTGATCAAAGCTCGGAAGGGCCGTCAATGATCGGCAGGCCAAATTTCCGGGAAACCCCGCATCTGGCGTAAAAGAAATTCAAAGTCGTTGTCTGTATGCTACTCGAACTGAAGTTATAAACCAACGATATCAACAGACCGTAGGGCCCGGTTTCCTCTCATGGGGACAAGGGTATCCATGTTAGCGCCGCCAGGCGTTTGATACAAAAAAAAAAGGAGACCACTCTCGAATGTGAAGATGTCTGGAGGACTCGACGGCGGAGAAAACGAATGAATGATGATTTGGAGGCCAATATCACTTATAATTCCTCTACCATTGTCCGTTCCTCCCCATATGTTTATGATCAGAGCCTAAGCTCGATTGTTCTTCTGAAATCGTAGAAGTTAAGATATACGTCGCCCTTTCGTCATTCACTGTCTCCGATCCTTCAAGTTGTCCCTCGGAATATGATGGTGGATCAGCGTCATCAGACAACGTCGTTTCGCTCGTCATGCTCGATCTTGTTCTTCCATTGTTCGTTCCGCCTCGCGGATTCGTCCGCATTTTCTTGCCCAACAATCTCGAAATGACAGAAGCGACTCCATTTCGATGAATGACTTCGTCCGCATGAGGGGGGAAAGGTGTCACAGTCGTATCATATCTCGGCGGCGGGTTTTCCGCTAGAGACTCAGAGCGATGTCGCCGACGGCGCTTCAGCCAGATCACGGCGACGACGACTAAAATCATCAACGAAACTGCGCCGACCGAGACACCCACAATTTCACCATCGGAGAGAGACCTAGATGTTTCGCTCTATCAGAGATTTAAGAAAAAATAAGATCGTGTGGCTGTTCACAAATTGGAAGATGAAGTGGATGTAGAACTTGCGGGGCCAGAAAGTTGCAGACTGGTAGAAACTACGGATGACACCGCCGTGTTCTGCTGTACGACTGGGAAGAAAATCGAAGTTAATTCCCTCGCAGCTGAAGTCTGAGATGCGCTGATGGACGTTGTTGAGCCCGTAAGGACGTTGTGCGCAGTGGATGCCTGTGTAGGAGTTGTTGAGGGGAGTAAAAGTGGAGAAAGAGAGGGGGTTTCAAATGTTTTTGAGACGATCGAGGACCTAAAGAGTAGATTGAATTCAGTGCAAAACTCGAGAATTGAAGAACGCTACATACGTAGTGGCTGATATAGTCGAAGAGGTGAGCGATGATGTGCCAGAGGTGTTACAAGCCTGACCATTAACGACACCAACGCACTGAGAACCAGGCTTATCAGGAAGAGTCCCCTGGGTTGTTGCACTGAAAGTCTCCACAGGTTCTGCAATGCCTGAGCCGTCTCCTTGACCTCCATTGCCCCCATTCCCTCCATTCCCTCCAACGACCCCATTGCCTCCATTGCCCCCATTGCCCCCATTCCCTTCAACACCTCCGTTCCCCCCATTCCCCCCGTTCCCTCCAATAACTCCATTACCTCCATTACCCCCATTACCCCCTTGGCTTCCCCGAGTTACTTTGACCTCACTTAACTTTGGTGTTTCTAGATTTCTAAGGGGCAAATAAGTCGTCAGAGAGGTAGCAAGAGATTGAACGAACCTCCTAGATCTCATCAACGAGTTCGGTCGAGAGACACACATCTAAGTACGGAACGGCTCGAAGTCGTCCCACTCTACGTCACGGTGTGTAGACATAGAACCACGCTGGACATTCTCCTTAAACATAGGAAACCTAAGCGCACATCCAAAGGAATTCCCAAATTCCATTAGACAGACAATAGATGAGATGAGATCTTCTTGACATGATCTTTAGCTTCTCTCGCGTGGTCGGCCTTGTGCGAAGGGGTGATCTTCATGATAGTATCCTGGAGACTAAAAACAACAAATTGCCAACAAGATCCACAGTCACAAGCGCACGCCCTGATCGTCGTTTGCATCGTTGAAGAAACTTGATCGTCGCAACATCTAGAAGCGAGGCAAGGATATCCCTTGTGAAAAACATAGATTGTGAATGTGATCAACATTCACGAGGATCCTCCTCTCCTGGGACTTCCTGTATTTCGTCAAGTTCTCAACCGAAGAGCAAAATCTGCATCCGCTTTGAAACATACTATATGATGAAGATCTGTCAACGGATAATTTTATCGCTCGTTGTTATGGCGAATACGAGTGGCTTTGTTCGACAGGATTTGCAGGATGCTCAGGAGTATTCGTGACATGTTGCGAATTGAATTCGTCGACGAACAGACACGCCATCTCGAACGACATCGCTTTCTCGCCTTGTGTGAAGTGTATTTCAAGTCAGATTAGTATTCCGTCTACCCCAGCCAAAAGTTGATCTGTGCAAGTAGGGGCCTCGGTGCAAAACTTTCACGTCCACCAGTGCTCGATGGTCGTCGAAGTCGAAGAGAAAGAGAAGTTCGGCTTTTACCGAGCCGCGTATGCCCTTCATCCGCAACCACACCATGCTCTGCTTTCCCTTTCCGCGTCCTTTCTAACAACTCAAGTGGACGAGTGTTATTTAAATCCTCCTTGTGTTTTATTCAAAAAGAATGAAACTACCGATGTGAGCAGGTGTTGAGTTAAATTATCAAAAATATAGTCCATAAATACGCTTCAGCCGCCCTGACTTCGGATCCGGAACAGAAACCGTCCTCACTCATCCCCAGCAAAAGCTTCACGCATCCTTACCCACATACCACCCTATAAAAAGAATTCAGCATTTTTGACCAAAACATTTCGAATTTGTACACGTACAAATGCATAAATCGTAAGGTTCGCCTTGGGCCAAATCCGTTCCACAGCCTGTCGTCCGGGTGCACTCCTCCACGACGGGGGAGGAACAGTCTCGGGCGGCTGCGCGCTCACATCAAGCTCGAAGCGGTCGAAACGCTGCATCAGGCGGACGAGCATGAAGGAGACCTCGTTGTATGCGAACTGGGTGTAGATGTAAAATTAACGCAGTGTTTCATGAGGCAACGAGGCCATTGAAGACGCACCTGCTGTCCAAGACAGATCCGAGGTCCAGCGTTGAAGGGGAGGAAGATGAAGGGGTTCGGCGTAAGGTATTTGTGCAGACGCTCATCGAGGAAGCGGTCGGGGTCGAACTCCAAAGCTGTCAGGAAGAACGATCAATGAGCACCTCATAATATGCTCAGATGAGAGGCTCGTGGATAATCACCGTCTGGTCCCCACAAATCTGTTCGACGTTGCATGATGAAGACCGAGTAGCTCACCCTATCAGAGTTTGTTCTCTCAGTTAGAAATTTTGAGGCAAGATAGAACGAAGAAAGCATACCCTGTCTGAGCTGGTATATAGAATGGTTTAGCCCCGGGGGACGTAGCCTTGAGGGTGGTAGCTTTGCTGCCGCTTCGCCTGTAGTCTCGTTGAAAAGCTGCGCATAGGTAGTAAATTTGACCACAAACCTGCCATTGAACGGTCTAATCCGATGTGAATAAATCACGATCTGGCTGTATGGGAAAAATTTCACTTACACGACAGGATAGAGCCGCAGAGTTTCTATGAAAAGAGAGGATATATGAAATTTGCCGTAGAGAGCAACAGAACAAAATTTACGGACCATTAATAAACGCCCGCATGTACTTCATCTCTCTGATATCATCATACGTGGGGCAACGTGTACTCCCAACTTTCTCAATGATTTCTGCACGGAGACGTTTCGCCATTTCTGGATGCATGGCGAGCATGTAAGTGACGAAAGTGAGCGTGCTTGCTGTCTATAGTAGAAATTGTGTTAGATCAACAGATTGCTGGTATTTTCGTTCGCGACGGACCGTATCTCGTCCGGCGAGCATCATGTTCAAAACCTCATCCTTGAGAAGCTTCATGTCTGTATAGCCATAAGGTCAGACGACAAGGTTATAAGAGATGCCAATCAATGGTACCATCAGTAACTTTGAGCAAGTGATCCACGAGCGTTTCGTCCTCTTCAATCTCGTCGGGATTCTCCTTCGCCGAGGGGTTCAGTTTTCGGTGCTCGTTCCTCCTTTCTATTGCAGCGGAAAGGATTGGTTCGAGATACGCATCGATGACCTTCATCGGCCTCGCGGTTTTGCTCGAGAACGTCTCCGGGAGCGGCCAAAGGAATCCGAGCTGAAGTCTCTTAATAATTGTGTCCTCCACCTGTGTGACAGCACGCGCAAAGTCCTCCTTATCCGAAGCGCCTACCGATATACCCGAACCCTCCTGCAATGATCGGACGTGCTGTGGATATGGCAGTCCATCGTCGATGGAGTGGACGCAAGAGCCAAAGAGGAACTCCGAGGCGCTGTCGATGGTGAAGCGCAAGAACGCGTCCTGGATATCTACGGCGTGGCCTTCGCGCAGGCGCTGAGCGATGCTGTCTAGAACGCGGTCCGCGTGGCGCTCGAATATGTGGAAGTGAGAAATCCGGTCGCGAGAGAAGAAGGGGCGAGTCATTGAGCGATGGAATCTATGGGGTTCATCTTTAATTGGCCGGTCGTGCGCGCAAACAACTCTAATAAGCGTACTTCCACATGTCACCTATAGAGTGTCGGATCCGTGAGTGCTAATTGGATGCAAGAACGCGGTGGGGATCACGTACCATCTGAGTTGAAGACGCCTGAACCCAGAACGTCTTGTAGAGCTCCAACAATCAGCTCCCCTAGATACGAAGATATGAGAACCGTTTGCTGGTCGTTAAAGGGATAAAATACCCTTCTCGAAGTCATCGAAACGGGTCGCGAGAATTTCCTAGGTGACGAGTTAGTGGACCTGACATGGATGCCGATGATTGGAGAGAATAAAGACCTTTATGTGTTCTGGTTCGACTGTGAAGATAGCACCTTTCCCAAGGACGTTCATCCTCCACGTATAGCCGAGGCTCTCAAAGTAAGGAGCGAATGATTGGCCTTATGGTCGTTGAGTGGGCTTACTTGAGTGACCGGCGTCGAGACGTACCAATATAATTAGATTTAGTCTCCTCGATGACTTTCAAGAGGAGGTCGATATTGCCTGGCCACTTTCCCTCCCACTGCGGGACCTCGGTTGCGCCCATGGATTCCATCTCTCTGTGCTGTGACAGCGAAGCGCGTTTCTTCCGGGTGAAGGAGAGAAGGGGATAGGCAAGGGCGACGCATGTCCAGACGAGTCCCTGGTGCAGCTGGATGCTCGTCGCGTAGTTGAAGAGGGAGAAAGCAGCATAGACGGAGACAGGCGGTGCGAAAAGCTTAGCAAAGACGTTGAGGAGGAAGACGGTGCCTACGGGGAGAAGAGGCATCGTCGTCGTGGTTGGTGAGCAGAACAGAAGAGCGTTGTTAGGCGCTGGCTAGCAGACAGGCGCCTAGAGGAGTGACGTGTTTGGGCTGTGTCATCGGCGCCTGTTTCCAGAGTTGGAAGTCCGCTGTCGGAAGTCAAAATACGGTGGAGATAGGCCTGATTTAGCCTCGACAGGCACAGGCACGCCCATTGCGATCGGCACATTCCCCTTGTCCAATTCCAACCTGCTTCCGAGCGCCTTTCTCCTCTCTCAAACATTCGACGACGTCCGTTTTCTGTCTCTCTTTTTTCTGTCGGAATCCAGCCAGATTCGGTGCAGATAGCTCGAAATGGCGAGAAAGTGCCGACGAAGAGCCGCATGCGGAGGCGGAATTTGTTGAGAATTTGTCGTGGAAAGACGGGGGCATGCCTTGAGGCGGGACGGAAAAGAAAAAGAAGTGGGTGGTTGCCTGGTATGGGAAGTGTGCACCAGCAGCCCGTTCCGCCTGCACTCGCTTGTATGCAGCCCAACCTTGTCCGCAACGCATACACTTCCCTCCTCTCCTCATCGCCCACTCACCCCCGCACACGCCCTGCACGACGCTAACTGCCATTCGGCCCTCGCCGACCACGCCTTGTCTTCCGCCATATAGCTCGTGGCCATCACACAGACGGTGCTCGACGTCGTGCAAAGTCTCCTTGCTCGCCGTCGTGCTCCAGCGGCCATGTTCTCCTACTTTCTCTCTTTCTCGCCGTGGTCCGTCCTAGGCGATATCCTCGTATGTTCAACCGCGTTCACGATCGCCTCATTCTGGCCCCTTCTGCGCAAATATCTCCACCGATCCCCCTTGCGCAAGGTCGCTGGTCCCCCCAGGGAGTCGTTTCTCAAAGGTGCGTTCAGTATCTGTCGTTCGATCCTTTCCTATCTTTCGTGCGCAACCCAACGTGCGCCTTCGCGGTCGATTCGTTCGCGCGCGGCTCCGCTACCCCTCCTTCGCTTCGATTCAGCGAAAAAGCTCTTCAATTGCCGGCTCGTCAAAGTTCGCGGTCATGGGACTCTTGCTTCCCATGCATCCGGCCGTGACGTCGCACTCACAAATTCGCATTTAACCTCTTCAGCCAGCTAACTAACGCAATATCCCTCAGGTAACCTCGGTCAGCTCTTCAGTCCCAATGGCTGGGACTTCCATCGCAACATGGCTCGCACCTTTGGTGGCGCGGTGAAGATCTACGGACTCTGCGGGGTACGTCTAAACAGCCCAAACTTCTCTGCATTTCGAAGCGAAAAATGGAATCTCTGATGCCGTGGCTAACGTTTGTTCTCGCGGCGCTCCTCCTCTTCCGCAGGACGAGCAACTTTATGTGTCGGACCCGAAGGCACTCTATCATATCGTGCTCAGGGATCAAGATGTCTTCGAAGAGACAGAATACTTCATCAAGTGCGTTCCCATTGCCTGCCCGTGTAATTTTTCTGACACACTTCTGTGTTTTAGGTCCAACCTTGTCTGCTTCGGCGCAGGCATGCTGTCTGTCGTCGGTAAGGCGATTCATGGCTCACATCACATCCAATCTGACGATATCCAATGTATGCACTTTTATTTTCAGGCGAACAACATCGCAAGCAGCGCAAAATGATGAACCCAGTCTTCAACATAAACCATATCCGCAGCCTCACACCCATCTTCTACCGCATTACAAATGATGTGCGTCTTTCGGTCTATGCCTTCTTCCGACTTTAGTCTTTTCAAAGTTTAGGAACAAAGAACTTACACGCTGATCTCATGATTTATCCGTTAGCTCCGAGAAGTCATCCTGAGCAAGTTTACAGGCGCGGAACCAGGGGCGTCAGTCGAAATCGAAATGATGCATTGGATGAAGAGAACCGCCCTTGAATATATCGGTCAAGGAGGCCTCGGGTACTCGTTTGGTGCGATTGGAGACGAGGCGACGAGCGAGTATAGTAATTCCGTCAAGAACTTCACGTTAGCCCCCTCTTTTATTTCTCTTTGAAATAATTGTTTACACGACCTCATCCAGGACCGTAATCTTCCGACTTTCGATCCTCCGTCAATTCGTCCCCTTCCTCTCCAAAATCGGCCCTTCATGGTTCCGACGAGCCGTCGTGTGCGTCACCCCTGTCAAGCGTGTTCAACGACTCCGAGAGATATGCGATGTCATGTACAAGACCGCTTCCACAATATTTAATGAGAAGAAGGAACGACTCGCGCTCGGGGACGAGGCCGTCAAATTGCAGGTCGGTGAAGGGAGGGATGTCATGAGTATCTTGAGTAAGTAATTCCAGTGGGGTCTACCGAGTGCGAGGACGGGGGCTGATAGCTCGATATAGTGAAGGAGAACATGAAGGCGGATATCAAGGATCGGCTGCCTGATAACGAACTCCTGGGCCAGATGTCGTACGTACCCTCATCCGCCCCTTCATCCACGCATGAAGTGGCGCTCCCCCTAATCAGTCATCGCAACCATCGCTGATAATGACCTGACCTGCAGGACGTTGATCTTCGCGGCGCAGGATACCACTTCGACCGCGCTCTCCCGCATCCTGTATGTGCTCGCGGAGAACCCGGGCGCTCAGGCGCGCCTGCGCGAGGAGGTGACGGAGGCGCGGATACTCGCGAAGGGGGACGTCGCGTATGACGAGCTCCACGCGCTGCCTTTCCTCGATGCGGTTGTGCGCGAGACGCTGAGGCTCTTTCCGCCGGTGTACATGATCCATAGGACGTACGTGCTGATTGCTATACTTGCTTCTTAATTTTATTTTTAATTCGCTTTTACTGCGAGCCTCATACCACTCCCCCCTTCTTAAATCACGTATTCCGTGTTTTCCGCTTCTTTCCCCATATCCGTCGATGTCAGCCAACAAGACCACTCACTGACCATATGCTCATTCCGAACACAGGACACAGCGCGACGTGACCCTGCCCCTCTCCACGCCCGTCCTCGCCGCCGACGGCACCACCGAACTCTCCTCCATCTCCCTCCTGCGCAACACGAACGTCATCATCGCTATCGAGGCCGCCAACCGCCGTATGGACGTCTGGGGCTCCGACGCGGGGGAGTGGAAGCCCGAGCGGTGGGCAAAGCTCAAGGAGCACGAGAGGAGCGAGACGGAACCGAAGCTACCGGGGGTGTTCATGAATACGTGCGTACAGTGAAGAGTTAAAAGAGAAGACTTGTGAAATATTGACGATGATGAAATTTCTAGGATGACGTTCCTGGGCGGCGGGAGGTCGTGCATTGGCTTCAAGTTTGCCCTACTGGAAATCAGTGCGTCTCTTTGGCATTCACAATTCGAGAGGGTCTCCTGATTCTATTCTGATTTCCGTTGCAGAGGTAGTGCTCTCGATTCTCCTAGAGAACTTCCAATTCGACCTGTGTCCCGACAAAAAGTACGCCTGGAAACTGGGAGGCATCACTACACCTGGGATCGAAGACGACCCCGTACCGAAACTCCCAATGCGCGTTACTCGAGTGAAATTATGATAACGATAAGTTATTTTACTTTTCTTGGTTTACCGGTTTTCTATATCAATGAATCTTCACGATCATCTCATCTGCATTTCCCCCACTTCGATCTTCTCCTTCACACGGATGGATGCACAGATTTCCTACCATATGTTGTATAATTTCACCACATGTACCTCTCTTGCTTATCGTAAAGCTTTCAAGCCATTTGTTTGTTCGATTTCGGGTCTGCTCGTAGAAGACTACCACTAAATTGCTGTTAAAAGCATCGCTAAGTACTCGACAGAGGATATAGGTGATGAGGGTCTGCTAGAAGATATATATTTCACCGCTAAAGTAAGAAGTGAAATAGGGTATCAAGAGAGAAACCTTCCAATACACGACCACGCTGGGGCGTCCCGGTTTACCGTACGGAGAAAAGAAACGAAGAGGGGGGAATCGTAATCAAGAGACACCATGTTCCGCAATGCACGAGGTGCCCAAACCAGCGTGCACCGTGCATTGAAAATCCGTCGCTACGATCTCAAATCTTAAAGCAGCGCAGCGAGGCCAGCACCGACGGCAGCAAGAGCAGCACCGAACGATGTAAGGACATCAGGAGACACGCCCATTGCTCCACCGAGGAGACCGCTTCCAAGACCACCTGCAGCCTGGACGGCGCCGCTCATGAAGGAAGCACCGCAGGTGGAGTTGACGGCGGTGTAAAGGGCATTTTGGCCGCTGATGAGGGGCGAACTGGCGAGGCCAGGGCCGTAAGGGACGGTCTGCTCGAAGTTCATGTACGCAGAAAGAACCTGGCGCGTGCATGAAACGCAGAGCTGGTTGGCGGTCATGTCCGGGGTAAGGAAGAGGAACGCGAGACCAGTCGTGGCGAAAGTCGTTGTGTTAGGGACGAGGGCCGCAGTGACGTTCTGGGTGACGGTTGCTCGGCGGGCGAAAGGAGAGCTGGCATCGGAGGCAAGGTTGTTCTGGACGAGAGCAAGCTTGTCGTTGGTGGAAGCCACCGACTTCGAGCTGCCGGTGGTGTTCGACGAGCCAGTCGAGGATTCGATCTCGGTGACACAGTACTTGCCGTTGTCATCCTTAGAGCATGCCGCGGTGACGAAGGGCGAGAAGACGTAAAGCCAATCGTACGTCTGGAGGACGTTCTTGTTGGCGCCACTGCCGGTCAACTCAGCCGTGCACGCGGTGTAGAAATCGGACAGCTTTCCGCGAATGGTCTGTTCGCAGCTGGCGATGCTGCAGAGCTGGTTGAGAGCAGCGGTCACGGCCGAAGAGGATGCATTCGAGGTGCCAGAAGGACCGAATTGAGATGTGGCAGAGAGGATGGGTTGGATGCAGGAAGTGATGGTCGAGTCCGTGTTCAATGAGGTGAGGAAAGTCGAGCACTGGGACGAGATTCCGGTGGGGATCAACGGGTTCGCGGTCGACGACGCGTTGGCTGCTGAGCTTGTCGAGTCCTGCAAATCGTCGTCGTCAACATGAAAATACCGAGAAAAAACGCGGATAAATGACTGACAGCAGCATTGACGGCAACCACGGTCGCAAGGACAGAGAGTAAAGCGAATGACTTCATCGTGATTGACGAGATTGACGTTCAAAGCAAGGAGCGGACTGGTTTCTGTCGATGTCGACGAGGAAGAGAGGGCGACAACGCGAGCGGCGACGAGGAAGAGGTTGAGAGCAGGACAACGCCGTCCTCAAGCGAAGGGAAAAAACCAGGTTTATTTGGCGTCTGTTTGCCAAGCTCCCCAGTTTAGGCACCCCATCAACGCGGCTGACTCCGAACCTCACGCGGCCAAATCAAACCGCCATCTTCATTCAGTCCTCCTCCTCTTCTCAGCGACAACGAACTCGAGTTTATCACGTCAAATCGACGGAGACAACATCGACATCGAATGCTAGGAGCTATCGCTCGAAAAACTTGAGAAGTTTCTGCGCACTTGTACTGGTGCGAGTAACGCCACTGCGACCTTCAAGAGCGCGAATGCTTGGGTTTTAAAAGGCCTTGAAACCGTCTTGGGTGCCAAGTCTCTTACTGGGCTTGCATATGGCGTCGTAGGCTCGTGTCTAGCCGTCCTAGATATCTGGCGGAAGGCGGACGAGTTGGGGGGAAGAGGGATATCGCCTAATGGCGTCGCTATGAAAATCATTTTCGAATATTTAAATCTTGAATATCGCGATTACGGGGACTTTGGGCAACCACGATCACGAACAGCTACGCTCTGAAGTTCTTGCTGCCCGACAAATTTACAACTCGAGGTCGTTCGACCTATCCGAATGAGATTCGATGAATCGAAGAAGAAGACGAATCTATCTTTCCGATCCAAATGGTTCCTTTTTTCAAACGTTCAAATCTTCGAGTGGACTACGGAGCCCATTGCCACCTTTGAGTGTCGATGTCGTTCCGTTTGGCGCTGAAGAGGCGACTCTACACATTCTGAACGAAGTTTCAACGGCAGATGCATTGAATATAATGAGAAAGAGTAGACTTAAGAGCTCGTCAGCCCAATGTCACATCAGTGGTTCATTGCGTGGAGGGCTGACCATTCAATGGTATATCTTTCGTGTTGTCGAACTCGTATATCAACCAGCCCTCTCTAGTGCTTGCTACCTCCCCTCATCGTCTATCAAAAATGCGTGTCCTCTCCGCCGCCATCCTGTTGCAAGCAAGCGCATTGACTGCATTCGCCGCGACCGCGGAGCAATGGAGATCTCGATCCATCTACCAGGTGAATGACCACAGCTTTCTTCAAGCACGGTCGATATACTAAAAAAAACACCTTCTGTAGATTGTGACGGATCGCTTCGCCATGCCAAATGCTACCCTTCCTGACTGCGATCCGGAAGCGCGTCACTACTGCGGTGGAGGCTGGCAAGGCATCATCAATAAACTCGATTACATTCAAGGTATGGGTTTCGACGCCATCTGGATTTCGCCAGTCGTCGAGAACACAGTAAACCGTACCTCCGAGGGAGATGCGTACCATGGGTATGTCCCATCCAGTGTAATCAATCGTTTTGGAGGCTTAATCGTATCTAGGTATTGGACGAATAACTTTTACGGCGTGAATGAGAACTTCGGCTCCACCTACGACTTGAAAGGACTCAGCTCCGCTTTACACGCTCGTGAAATGTACCTCATGCTGGACGTCAACGTGAACAACATGGCCTCAAACTCCTCGGTCGCAAATGTCTCTTGGCTTTATCCCTTCATGAACCAATCGAACTTCCACCAACGATGCACGATCAACGACCCCTCGGACCAAAAACAAGTAGAGCAGTGCTGGCTGGGAGACGCGGTCGTTCCTCTCCCTGATTTGAACACCGAAAACTCGACGATCGCCGATATGCTCTATACATGGGTTAGCGACCTCGTGAACACCTACAACGTGGACGGTCTCCGAGTGGACAAAGCGAAAAACATTAGGAAGGATTTCTGGCCTGGTTTCACAAAGAGTGCCGGTGTCTTCACCATGGGAGAGGTTAATAGCACAGACATATCCTATGCCGCCCCATACACAAGTATGTTCACCTCTTGTCTATGGATCTGACGGACTGATTCTATTTTCAACCTCCAGCGGTCCTTGATAGCATTCTTGACTATCCGCAATACTACGTTTTGCGTGATGCTTTGTACGTTCTATTCTTCTCTTACTTTCCACTGTACTGAAAGATACGTCCCCGTAGTGCGAGCAAGAAAGGGAATCTTTCTGCGCTTGTTCACGCAGCTCAAAGCTCTCAAGCACTGTACCATTCGGGAGCGTTCTCGTCTGGTACTTTCCTCGAGAATCACGACATGCCCCGTTTACAATCCCTCACGAAAGACCAAGCCGTGAGTTTCGCCCGAACACCCATCCGTCCAATGGACTCTAATTGATTTTATCGTATCCCAGCTCGTCCAAAATGCAATTGCTTGGATCTTTGCCGGCGACGGCATTCCAATCATTTACTATGGCCAGGAGCAAGGTCTTAGCGGTGCTGGTGATCCGAGCAACCGCGAGCCGTAAGTGCTCTCGTATTCTTAAAACAATTTTTTGAATATGAAATCGGTCCAGCTTGTGGCCAACGGCGTACAACACCAACAAGCCCCTCGTCTCCCTCATTTCATCCCTCAACACCGCAAGAAAGGCAGCTGGATTCACCTCTACGTCCTTCCACGAAAACCAAATGAAGATGGTACAAGAAAGCCCAAGTACCCTCGCCGTCCTCAAAGCACCTTTGCTCACGCTCCTCTCGAATGGCGGTAACACCTCGACACCGTCGTGGAAGGTGGCCGACACGGGCTACGCTGGCAACACTACCCTCGTGGATGTTTTGACTTGCGATGAGATTATGACGGACGGCGATGGTAACGTGGAGACGAGCACGGAAGGTGGTATGCCTCGGGTACGTCGTTTGGCCACATTGTGCTTTGGTTGCGCACTTCACTGACTGACGTTCTCTTTTATCTACTCGCAGATGTTGAT
The DNA here is from genome assembly GCA_001020605.1 of Schizopora paradoxa. Lineage (NCBI taxonomy): Eukaryota > Fungi > Basidiomycota > Agaricomycetes > Hymenochaetales > Schizoporaceae > Schizopora > Schizopora paradoxa. Next base: position 135,973 of record KQ085892.1, read on the forward strand.
TCCTCAGTCGGCACTTGCGAGGTCAGGACTGTGCGGTGTCAAGATGGTCGCGACAATGAGCGGGTCGACGAGGACGGCGGCGTCTCCGTGGTTCTGGACTGTGGTGTCTATGGTGTTCGGTCTGTATTTCGTGTTGTGAGAGGGTTCCCAGGAAAACCATGCATAAAAGCCCTAGATAATAGAAGGGTAGAAATTAGTTAGTCCACATTTTGTTGCATTTTATTTATTTTATTTTGCACGATTTTTGTACGATCAATGAGCAGCGCTTACAGTAAGTGGCCAGCCATCAATGCGGTTTGAAGCCCGGGATCTGCACAATCATTGACAACGCGTCATACACGATTCTCTTTGACTCCTTTTCGTCATTGTCTGCACGCTTTGGCCAGGGCCCTTTGTGGCCTCATAACGGGCTCGAGATACGCTTGCGTGTACTGGCCACTCGCATACTGGAGCCACAGCCCAAGCGAACGGCCGCTCACAGTATATAAACCCAGCGACCTCTGCCTCAATGTCAGTCAACAATCAAGCTCCCCCTCGTCTTATTTCGCTGGAACGAAATCTCTCCTCAAGCCCCCCAAGCCTCCAACCCGACTTTCAGGCTTCAAGATGGAAACCGACCTCAATCTGATTACTAGCGGCAGGCATGGCCCGATCACTGCGCTCCCGCCACACATGGATCCGTACCGACAAAAGCAGGGCACGTTCTTGCAGAAGAGGAACGGCGCAAAGGGCGTGCCATCGCCGCTGAGGCATTCCATGACGCACTTTGCTTGGGAGTCGGAGGATGAAGACGATCCTATGGATATCGATCCCGAGCCTATCACTGGCAGCTATATGTCGCAGCGCGTTTCTTCGACGCCGCCGTCGAGTCCGTCGAAGCGACCGAGAACCTCCAGGTAATTAAGATGCAAGTCCTTCTGTCCGTCCGGATATTGACGATCCGTTAATTTAGTCCACTTGCTCGTGGATTTAATCTTGATCCAATGGTGGCCGAAGGTACGTGTCCAATTCTTCTCATCCTCTCGTCGCCTTCCGTTGACGATGCTCTTTTCCTCAGCTATCCAGGACTTCAACCAAATAGTGTCGGACGTCCTTCGCAAGCGAAAAGTACCTTCGGCTCTGAAGAGACTTCGCATGTGTATATCGACCATCAACCACCGAATCCTATACCTCTCAGGCATGTTGCGGGACGACGGCTTGAGCTCATCCATGGAACGCGAGCTGGATTTCCTCACTGTAGAGATAGAAGGGCTGAGCAACCTGTTTAAACAGGTCAAACCCTCCTTGAAGCGACGCACTTGAATTTAGAATTAGCATAGATATCCCTTGGGCCATTAGACATACCCTTCTTTTGAGCTTCACTCGTTGGTTATGATTATGCCTTTATGAACTAGATCTATGCATGTATATGTCGCAACAAACAATTCAATATTCTCTAGATAGCACGAGCGATGAGTTTCAGAACCCATTTAGAGGTGAAATTGAGTCTTACCTTGTTCCCGACAAAACCTATAGCTGTTAGGATGCCTTTGGGAAAAGTAGAGTAAAGAATTTGCGAGACGAAGCGTAAAAACCGACATGAAGTTTCTGAGCTCAGGAGGTACATGGCGGAAGACGGTTGGCTCTGGACTCTCATCGCGGTATTCAATATGGTTTTGGAATATTGCACCGGAATATGGATTGAAATCGGGGCTTGCTTGCGAAATGGATGCCAGCTGTGGACTTTGAAACAAAAAGTGAGAGTGTTGACGGAAGGAGAGAATTGATCGTCACAACCACGAACGTCGAACGCCATCAATACAAATGATCCGAATGATTGCCGAGAAAACCAATTTCGTGAATCGTCTTGAGAGAACGCGCTGCGATTTCAAGATGAGCTCGATTTCCTCCCATTTCAAAGAGTAGATCTCTCTCTGATGAGGGGGTGAAAAGAAGAAGAAAGAAACGTCGGATTGTCACGGTCAAATCCCACCAGTACAACTTCTCGCTTCGGCTAACTCGAACCAACCTTGTCCACGCTTTGACACCGACGACGACCACAAATTGGACGCCTCCATTTTCTTACGACACTTGATGCCACCCCTCTTTACCAATGTCTACCTTAGCGCTCGGGGAATGCAAAGAAAGGATATCTGCTCTGCATCTTAGGCTCTTCTGATCCAGAGCTGTCGGGTTTCACACCAATCGACATCTCTTCTGATTCTGTGTACGTATAAATACTACTCAGATTCATGTCACGTCAATATTAACACAGTCGTAGGCTCTTTGCGGTGCAGAATAGGTCTGGGGAAGGCTTTCTTCATCGCGATATGACTTTGGTGCGTGTTAAATATTCTAACCGGAAGTCGTCGAAGATTCATATGAAGCGAATTTCGTGCAGTGAACGTGACAATTGGAGTTGCATGCCACGCTCTTTCAAATTCCTGTGCCGATGAGAAATCTTGTACGCAACTGATGATTTCATGGACGGAAATTGTCTCCTTTCTTGTGCCTTACATTCTCAAGTCCACGAGGCTCGATTGAAACGAGACGGCCTCCCAGAAGGGACGAATGTGTCTCAGTACAAGCAGAGCACGAGGGGTCATCTGGTGAGTGAACCGGTACTAGTTGGAGATGAATTATAATAAATGCGATCGTATAACGTAGCGAAAGACAGCGAGGGGATACGAACAAGCGTTAGCGAATATCCAAACCAGGGATGACGGCCTGTGCTAGACGCGAAGCCGACGCGGGCATCGCTACAGAAAAAGATATTGGCCTCAACGTGTTTCAAGTCTCACGCATTCTGGATTCATACATAACGTACGTCCTTGCGCATGCTCCTATGAACCCCCTACGATGTTCACGACCGCTCTGACCTCCGTGTTTCTGCTCTCGCTGGGCCTTGAAGCGAGTGCGCAGAGCACCAGCGCGCGAACCGCGTACACTCCATCGCGAGGCGCGTGCCCCGCTGACTTTCAGCTCGTTCGTTCGGCAGGAGCATCCAACCAAACATTGGGCCAAGACGAGTCGAACTACGTTTCCACCCGCAAAAGTCAAGTACAACCAAGCTCATGGAGCACGTACCTGCAGAACGTGCAAGCGAAGAACTTCACCCTCCCGGACTATGTGACGTCCACCCTCGGAAATGGGTCTAACAATGGAATGGGTCTACCGAATCTTGGAATCGCGACTAGTGGAGGAGGTTACCGAGCAGCGATGTTCGGTGCTGCTGTCCTCAACTCGTTGGATGGTCGCAATGCCACCAGTAAAGATATTGGTACGGGAGGCTTGCTTCAGGCAGCAACGTACCTCTCGGGCCTCTCAGGAGGGTCGTGGCTGGTGACGTCCTTCGCGCAGGCAAACTGCCCGACCTTCCAAGATCTCGTCTTCGGGCCCTCAGGATCGAACAATTCTACGACTGATTTCGGAGGTTGGAACGCACAATTCGACTTGTTCCTTCCAAGTTCGAATACGACAGAAAACTTGCTGTTCATAACGGAAGCCATCAGCGAGACGGGTGGCAAACATGCAGCTGGGTTCCCTATCACAATTGCAGACCCCTGGGCTCGTCTTCTCGCGAGACATTTCGCGAATGGCACAAATCCAACCAATTTCTTTGATACCTCCGTTCATGGCGCGGGTATTACATTCTCGGGAATCGCGAACCAGTAAGACGATTTTATGATCTGCTTTCTTCACGACCTGGTTTCTAATAATACGGTTGGCAGATCTTGCTTTGCAAATCATCAACTACCGCTTCCCATCATTGTTTCTGACACCCGGAATCCAAACGACAACGAATCAGATGTCGTCACTGCCGAGGGGGACGTGGTTCCCTTGAACAATGTTATTTACGAGTTTACGTTCTGTGAGTACAACGCTATTTGTGTCAAATTTAAACAACCATCTGATACAGGCCTCAGTTGAAATGGGATCATACGACCCGCCTCTCGCTTCATTCACGCCTACACGCTTTTTAGGAACTACGAATACTTCAAGCTGCGTGACGAACTTCGATCAAGCTACCTTCATCTGCGGAGCGTCTTCGGAACTTTTCAATGAGTTTAATATAACGGTGCGATTCTAACGCAGATATTTATACGATTAGACGCTCATGAAACTTTTTATACTTCCAGCTTCAGTCATTCCTGACGTCGAGCGTTGGGCCTGTTATCAGCATTTTGAACAGCTCACTGCCTGAAGATGATTCTGTTGTCGAGCTTGACGTTACAATGGTGCCCAATCCGTTCTTCGGCGTGGCGAACGGCACGTTCCCGCAGTCAAACCAAGCTTTCCTTAGACTGGTCGATGGAGGTGAAGACGGACAAGTTATTCCTCTGCAGCCCCTATTAGTCAAGGCGCGAGAGGTCGACGTTATTCTTGCAATCGACGGGGTACGTTCCTGTCTTCGAATTATGTGTCTCCTAAACTGACGACTTTCCGGCGATAGACGAACGATATTAGCGGCTATGCTGCGGGTAGCTCTGTCATCGTACGTTTCCCATTAAAATTTCTTTACTCCATACAATCTCTCATACTTGTCGCGCATGTGCATGACAGGCAACGCAAAACCGCACGTCGTTTTTCCCATCCGCGTACTCTTTCCCTCAGGTGCCAACCGATATCAACACGTTCGTTGGACAGAATCTCACACATCACCCGACGTTCTTTGGGTGCAATGAGTCCGCCCCTGTGCCGCTCCTGATTTACATTGCGAACGGCGCTGCGCCTCCGGGTCTGCCTCCGATTACGAATGTCTCGACAGACCAGTCTTCGTTCACACTGCCCAATGCGCAAGCCTTCCTGGACGAAGCGTATGTCATTGCTACTCAAGGTTTCCCCAATGGCTCGCAGACCAGCGATTCGGAGTGGCCCGCTTGCTTAGCGTGTGCTGTCGTTGACCGCGTTCGCGCGAAGCAAAATATTACAAGGAGTGGGATCTGTTCTGACTGCTTCAATCGCTATTGCTGGAACGCTACCCAGAGCACCTTGTCTACGAACAACGGTGGTTCCGGTTCCAGCTCCAGTTCCTCGGTCACATTGCATGGAAATTTGAAGAGTACGTACGCGTATGGAATAATTGGAGCTATGGTAATACTTTCTATGGCCATACTGTAATTATAAGGAATTGGACACTGACAGTGGTGTACGATTATTGATGAGGATCTAAACGTTCAGTCCGAAAAGCTAAGAGGAAGATAACGTTATTAGCGAGGGTCTCGAAGCCACCCATTCAAGAGTACTTACATTCGCAATTTCACGCGCAGTCATCCGCTTCAATTTGCCAGAGGTCCCCTCTCCGAGAGCCGCGTCAGAAAAACCTTGGGGTACAACCGATTCATTTCCATGGCATTGTTGCAGGTATTTGAAATCAACTCACCTTGCTTCTTCGCTTGAAGTCTAACAAGTCGCTCTTCTATCGTGTCTTTGATTATGAGCCTGTGGACGACAACGTCTTTGAGTTGTCCAATGCGGTGGACGCGGTCATAAGCTTGCGCCTCCGTTGCGTAGTTCCAGGCCAAGTCAAGGCTGATTATCGTTTAGTGAGACGAAGAGATAGCTATAAATGTGGGCATACTTTATGACGCGGTTCGCGCAAGTCAAGTTCAAGCTGTACGTGGATAAGAGTCTCGTTCGACGGTTTGTAAATGACACTACTCACCCGACTCCTCCACACTTTAAGCTGTCGAGAGAAGTGTGTGAAGTGACTATCCATTGATTATAAGTCCAGACGACATACCTGACTAGTAAAACTGGAGGACCATTGTCATCCTTGAATTTGGAGATCGCACTTCGAGAATTGATTAATATTTATAGTGATCAAAGAAACGAATGACTTACTCGGCTCGCTCTATTCTGTTCATTCTTCCGTTGTAAGGCAAGGTCTTGACACCATTCGCTCTGAAGAGTTGATCGACCACTGAAAATTAAAGTCATTAACAACAACGATACCAAAGCAGGAGCTCGTTATAGGTACTAACAATCCAGCATACTTGTCCCTAGAATCATCGACAAAATCGTGGGTCAGCCGATCCCAAGGAACGATAAAAAATGCTTACATTGCGAATAGACGATCGTTTTATCATTCGGATGGCTTTTCAGCGTGTTGACAACTGTATCCAACATGTGCTTCATCTTTGTGCTTGGCACAAGCTCCTCGTCAAGATCGGTTTCTTCTTCGAAGATGCGGTCTACGTCATCCATTTTCTGACGCTTTGCAGGACGATCGTCGCTACCGCTAGCTACTTCTTGCACGGGTTCGAATATTGAACTGTCAAAGTGCTTTGACGCATCGAAAGGCTTTCGACACATTGGACCTGCAGAAATGGATCAATGCATGATGCCTCAGAACCTCAGGTAACATACATTGAGCACCCTCCTCTTCGCTAGATGCAAAGAAATTTAATTCAGTCCATTCCAAGCAAGGGGTTAAGAACGTACACTTCTCTTCCTTCGCCACCGTGCAGAACTTCGTTTATACAGCCTATGATACCCTTCAGTATTTTCTGTAGAGAGTATAACCAAAGATTTTGCGCTGACCAGTGCAAAACTCGTGTCCGCACACTACAACTCGGTGCTTTGCAAGCAGAGCTAGATGACAATTAAAAGATATAAGTAACTGGAAGGAAGGTAGAAGCTGCTTCAGTAAGTGAAAGAGACTTACGTTCGAAGCAAACCGGGCATTCTTCGTGTTCAATCTCAGCTTGCGTCGCTTCAGCGCGAAGCCTGTTGTTGACTCTATCCCGGAACCTATGAAAGAATGTTAAGCAATTGGCTTTGATGTTGACCATCCAGGTGACGAAGCATACTTGTCCTGGACCTATATCGACGCTATGTTAGATTGTTCACATTGATGGGAGTCTGAGGATACAACGCACGTTCTGGAATTTACCCGCGTCCATGAGCCTCGTTGCTCGCTCCAATTCGGACTCTCGCGTCTTTCCGTCCATAGGCTTATTCGCGTCCTCACCGTCCTCTGAACGCTCCTGAAGGAATTTATTTCAGCTAAGAAAAGTATGGGGATTTGGAATCGCAATTAGCCCTACCGTTACTAAGAAAGGGTGTCCACACAATTGCCTGAGACGTAGAATCATGACCAAAATCATATCATAGCTAATGTAAAATGCTAGTGAGCTCCTCTAGTTCGCGAAGCGAGAAAATCATACTTACTGCTTCATAACCGTCTTTTCCTTGAAGTACTTCGAAATCAACTGCTTGCTCCTGCTCTCCATGCGATTGTACATCTGAAGATTTTATGAACGATTAGGAACGACATCGAACCAGAATGATCTTACCTCTCGTTCGTCTCTATCAAATTCAAGCTCTACCACCTCGATGACTTTAGGGCCTAGCTGGATGAGCGGTTGACCGTCCTGTCGCGCAATAAATCAAGATGGTCACAAAGAAAATATACACGAAGAGAACTTACAATCGTACTGTCTTTGGTCCTGCGCAGAAGGTGCGGTTTGAGAACTGCTTGGGCTCGCTGGCCTACAGATCGAAACATTCAACAAGTAATACATGAAAGTAACCCTGTATACATACCAGCCCTCGCTGGATTGCGCTTCTGTACTTTGCCCTATTTAAAAAAATATATATATCTGCTGTTTATTCGATTCGATGAACGGAGTAATACGTACAATTTGATCATTGAAAGTCTTCCAATCGTTGTATGGCTTGAAACCCAGAAACCTATAACACAGCGCGGTGTCAGAACATGAAGTTATTGTTAGGATGATAAACAAAATATATACCGAATCAGACCGTAAATGTCGCCTCTTTATCACCCGACTTTTCATCAGCAAATAAACCTCCAGAAACAATGAACGACTGACAAGTTGTTCGTGACGGGTGTACCGGTGAGAGTCCATCTGTACTTCGCATCTAACTGAATTGAATTGGATGACATCATTGATCTGCAAGAAGCATCAGGGACGAAGTAGTCCATACCTCTGTGACAGCAATGCTAATTCTCGTCCCCCTTCACAGAATGTTAGTTCATCCTGCACAGTCGTTCATGACATATTCCTTACTTGTTTCTAATATTCTGGGCCTCGTCGATCACGACTCGAAGCCATCGTGCTTTGATGAGCGGCCCGCTGCGGTAATTGTGAGCAATTAACAAATCAATTTCTTGGGCGCGAACTTACGGCTGTGTATCGAAGTCGTCTTTGGAGTGTTTGGGAGCATCCATGAGCAATGTATGGTACGACGTTATGATCACCTAGATGTCGGAGGGTCAACAATTTTAAAATCATCGGATAGAATTGACGGACATCATAGCTCTCAAGCTGCTTTACTTCTTTCAGCTTATCCTTTCCGTGATGAATGTGAACGCGGAAGACTCCCTTCTGCGTCTTGTCGTTGATCTCTTCGAACCACTATTAAGTGAAACGTGAGCTAGAAGTTGTGAATGCAGAGCAGGATAGACGTACTTGTTGAAGAAGAGAAGCAGGCGCGAGGATGAGGGTCGTACGCGGTTCTTTACTAACATTGCTGGTGGTAATCTCCTTTGACTTCCCTTTGTCAAAAAGACCCAAGGTATCTTGGCCATGCGTCTCCCAAGGAGGTAAAAGGGGTCGGCTTCGCACAAAGGCATTGGCATCGCGAGGCCTGTTCTTCACCATTGTCCCAATCATCTGCACGGTCTTATATGTAATGAAACGTGAGCACCAGTGATAGTCCTCATTCTAGATATGCATACCTTCCCCAGCCCTGCAATAGACATTAAGCTCTGAACGTCAGAGGCAAAGAAAAGGAACCTGCTCACCCATCGCGTCCGCAAGTATTCCGCCTCGTTTCTCGCGATCATTCTCTTGATCCACCATCCAACAAACACCAATGAGTTGATGAGCCATCAGAGTCATGGCCATGCCATCTAGCAATTCCCTTCGGTCGTTAAGCCCCAGCTTCTGAAGCGCGTCGGAAACTGTCACATTATTCTCAAACTCATCGAGTGCCTTCCGCATGAAATTCTTGAATCTTCGCGAAACTTTTATGAAAACGGAATAAAGGGATCTTATAAATTTTACTTACTGCTCTTCCTGAGAAGCCTCGTCGACCGGCGCTTCCTGACGCAACGGCCTTTCCTCGTCATAATTGATGGCGAAGTCTCCTGCTGCAAGGCCCCGGCTATGTTGGCCATGATACCCATCCCACTTCGCAACATGCATTTCATCAAATGGACGAACAGTAGCATTCGTACTGCTTGATGGTAAATGCTGGCCTTGTGGTATTCTAGGGTGATAACCATTCTCGTCATTTATTTGTGCTTGAGGGAACCTCGATGGACTGGCAAACGCGGGTGCATGGGCATTATAAGTGTTTTGAGGAGGTGCAAATCCAGAATGCATGAACGGCTTGATATCGTACTCGGTTTCCTCCATCTTTCGCTTTCCTAACGAAACCGGTGTCATTGGATGTGCCATCGTGTTCATCGTCGGTCGAACAGGAGTGAGGGAGGATGAAGGAGTCGGAGCGCTAGGATAAACCGGCATGCTTGATTCTCGTACATACGGACCTCCCTGCTGGATTGCTATCGCCTCGCTTCTCTTGCGTAGGTGATGAGGCAGATCCAAATGTTGCTACACGAGGAACATTGATGAATCCGTCAAACACGAAGACTATGGATGCTCTCACCTTATAGACGCCCATGCCTTCCATGATGGTATCGAAGTTCTGTGTTAGCGAGCCTGAAGCGGGTAAATCGACGGAAAAGTTACACGTGCGGCATCGGGCACTTAGAATGTTCGAGCCACTGGGAAAGAGAAGGTACGAGCCTGCATCCTGAGGATACTCTGCCATAATTCCGTCTAACTGGGCTCTGTATATTTCGTCGAATGGAAACGAGTCAAGCAACTCTTCTCCTTCGCCATCGTTGGTAAGATCGATCGTTTCGGCGGGCATAGTGTACGGTGTTTGATTGTAAGAGTTCATGTTGCCCTCGGCCACTTGACGATCCTGCTCGTCCAGTTCTCGTTGGAGGCTCAAGGCGAAGAGGTAATCTTGGTCTACGTCTTGATGTTCCAGTCGGCCACTTGAACTGCTCGCACTCGAAGACGAAGCAGCAGATGAGGTCGAGGTTCCAGTCTGAAACGCAGGTTTGGGTACAGTGCGTGGTCTCGAGTCTAATGAATGGGGGGTGGACAACGCCTCCTGCGCTTTGTTCATGGGTGTAGTAGGAGAAGAGCGGGTCAACACCGGAGATGGTTTTGCGGACACATTGTTTGCACGAGTTCCCAGCGTCTCTTCATTTGCTGTCGGCTTGAATGATGTATTAGTCTCACTGCCTCTTTGAAAATGAGCAGAGCCCACCGGTGCAGGGGAATTTATCAGCTTTGAGCTCGATGCACCCGCCGTCGATGCTCTTTGACCCGCCGCTGGTGTGCGAGCCACGACGTTCGGTGACTTTGTAATGGAAGATGTATGCGTCTTTCGCCGAATGTGGACGTCAGTCTTCAAATGATCCTGAACGTTGAAAGATGAAACAGGCGCTCTGAGCTGGATTTGGCAGGAGTCTAACTAACCTGGTAATTAGCTATGGACCCAAATATATCGATACCATCTTCCTCGGGTTCGCCATTACCTGCTGGGATATTCCGGTTACAGACTAGGCATTGAATACGGCCAGCTGCGGGGAAGCAATGAACACGGCACTATGCGTTACATAGGAATGACATACACCGCGAATCCAGGCCAATTCTGAAGTTGTCTTCCGCCGGAAACTCAGCGAGAAAGTGCCTCAAATGAGCCAGATACACCGCAGAAATGGGTCGTTCGTCTGAATCGAGTCGCCCCAGTGTCCTCTTCGCCGTCCTCCTCAGAGTGTGTCGGTCGCCGTTCATCGTCGTCGTCGTTGTCGAAGTGAGACCACGAAAGACGAGAATTTGACGCGAGTCGGCTCTTTCCGCCGGACCCGCTGAGATTGGAATGGGGCGTGACCCGCATGATGTGTGACTCATCATGCCATAATCCGTGACCGAGCGCGTTGCCGAGTTTGGGTTGTTTCCCTCGTCGCTGCTTGTTCAAGTTGAACTCGCTCTCCCAACTCGTAAAACTTACGTTTCGCCATTTCAGCAACAATGTCGGCGTCGGCCGTGTTTTCGGGAAATCTTGCAACCAAGAAGAAGGCGGAACTGGTCGAAATCGCGCAGGCGCTGGGTGTTTCCGACTCTGGCGTGCGTGAAGAGATCCAGCAACGCGTCAAGAAGCACCTCGAAGACAACGCGTCGGACCTCCAGGATGACCCCGCGTTTACGGGACTTTACACAAGAAACATGCGCCAAAGATCCCTCCAACCGCAGTCCTCTATTACAAGCACGACTTCGCAGAGACCTGCGAGCACGCGGGGATCGTTGGCGGCGATTCGTGAACGCGACTCTACACCGGTCGCAGAAATGCGCGACGTGTCCATGATGCTTCCGAAGGAACCGATATCGCCAAGCTCTATGTCGCCTTCGCCCACCAAGTCGAAGGTGCTGTCTCCAAGCAGTCTGCCTCCGCTACCCCCGTCGCCCGCGAAGAGCATCCTTGAGGATGCTATGGCTCAACCGGAGGTTCAGGCCGTCGTCGAGATGGAGCGCAGCTTCATGAAGAGTTCATTGCATATGTATGCTCAAACGCGCGCAGTAGGTCACTAGATAACGCGTTCCATGTGTTGAAAACTGAGCTCGCATTAGATGTTATCGAACGGAAGAAATATTTTCGTTCTTACCGCAATATTAGACGTCCTCTCCATCATCGTCACAATCAATAAGGATGCACCATACCCTATTCCACCCATTACAGTCCAAGCTGCACCGGCACTACACGCAATGTCCATGGCTATCTCATCTTGGGCCGGTCCCACCATCCTCCTACCTGCGATAATAGGTTTCCTCGTTTCCTTCACGTCGTCCGAATCTTCATCGTTCGATCCTTTGTCGGCGTCTATCATTCGAGTTGCGGCGAATGTTGCATACGATTTCCCATACCTTCGACTATCCGGTGCAGATGGGCTCAGTCAAGGGGACGGGATGAGAAGTCTGGACGTCCTTGGTTTCCAATGGCGCGTCGTGACCTCGTCTCTAACACTTGCATTTGCTTTCGCCGAAGCAATCGGGAGTGCCAGTCGTGTACAGAAGTCAGATTCTCGTCTTCCAATTCCGTCTACGCCTCAGTGATCGTCGACGGTGATACCTCATCTCTTGGCATGTCGTGTACTATTAATTGCGGATGTTTCAGTATATCTCTATATCCCACCGCTGATGTTTTGCATAGACACGTTCCCCTTGATTCCCACTTTCGATTCCTTCTCATAATGTGTTACTTTATACCCAGATTGATGACCGTGACGACGTACGATGTATTCCTCCTCCTCCTCGCTCTCCAGATATTATTATCGGCTTCTCTATTTGCTTTGTTGTAATACTGCCATGTAACCTTGGTCCTGTACTTTTGTGTACTTTTCGCTGTATTTTTCTCCTTACCATCATGATCATCAAGTTATCAGCAAAGGCGGCGTTGACAGCGCGAGGCGGGCGTGAGAACGTGTCCATGACCACAGGTTGCTCGGGTTTGTCGTTCGTCGTCGCCTTCCAACTCCTTGAACTCGACGTTCACCATCTCCAACTCATTTCATTCTTCTTTGTCGTCTCTGGTAGACTTCTCTTGTTTTTACGCAATGAGCCGCTTCATGTTCGCCGTTTCTGCACTCGTCTTGCTTGCTGGTCAAGGTTGGTGGTCGGCCTCCATTGCTATGCTCTTCAAGACAATGACACGCCCTCTTGAAAGCCCTTTCTCTAAATGTCACCCTTGGTTCGACGAACTTCACGGTGTTGCAGCTTCTGGAGGTGCCAACTGGTACCTACTCGACGCCCTGCGCCTCTCTCTGCAACACTGCGAACAGCACGATTCAGGTGCGCCATCATAAATATCACAAGACATGCCTGGACTGACTGACGATTACCATACAGCAATGCCAGGATGGCGACGATGTTTGTCTGTGCACGAACACAATTGGGTCTCAGCTTGTCATGTGCGAGCAATGCATGATGGACAACCTCGTTGAGTTGAACCTCAAGGCGCCTGATGTTAGGGTTGGGAGCAATGCTGCCATTTCCGGTGAGTGCCTCGCCGTTCTTGACCGACTTTTTCTCGGTTCTTAGCTGTCTTTTTTTCCTGTGTTATTAGCGTACAGCACGGCTTGCAATGCGTCGCAGACTGCACAATTCGTCTTCGCGCCTCCCATTGCGTTGACGCAGTCGCCTGCGTTCAACACCATCCAGGAACCGATCCTCAACACACCGGAAACCGTGGTTGTGGTCGGGTTCGGCGCAATTCTCGGCGCGAGTGCACTGTTCCTCTTCGCTAATATTTGAGCTGCATTCGAGGTGATATTTGTATAGAAGGTGGCGAGATTATGTTTGAGGCGGTTCTTAATCTTTTGTTGCTTATCATTGTATGTTTAGGCATTCATGTTATTGAAATGTGGATGATTGGAGATGTCACCTATTTTCATGCGACTGATAAAGTGAAACAACACGTGAGAAGGGGGCTGAATTGACATTTTCTTGGTTGCTTCACAGAATTTGAAGGCAGTGCGCTTGTCGACGATTGGCAATCACATCTTTGACGAACAGTTTCCACACCGGAACCGCAATTCTGTCTGTGACGAGATCGGGCGCTTGTACTACGAGCGAGGATGATCTTGTGAAAAGCATGCCTTCTTGACATAAGTCGCCTTTGTGGTATACTCGTTATATTTGATGCCTATATCAAGGATTCATGATGAGCCGATGGTCACGTTCGCAGCTTCTGTTCTCATAGATTCACTCCTATACTGACCACAGTATTTAGCGTATGCCGCTTGGACTGAATACACAATCATAAACGACCAACACGTCAACAGTTTACCAGGACTCCGATGACAACCTTCTTCGCGCTGGGTTTCCTGCTTTTCCTGGCGTTGCATTTCCTTCGCACTAGCTGTCAATCGTCATTTATACCTCCAGCTTTTCCACTCGCCGTGAAGAGCCCATATCTCAACGCATGGGCACTGAAACGAGATACAGTCAACGTCGACTGGCCTTTATTCTGGAACACACAAATTGCCAGGGGGTTTACTATCATTGGAAGAGCCGCTCACTGACTATGTCTCATTACAGTTATTGGGCTGGTACACAGCTATAATCGTAGATGGCGTTCCCTTCCGCGTGCAGGGTTCGCCTGTTGGTACTCCTCAAATAAACGTCTCGGCACAGTCAACCATTTTGAACAGGCCCTCATCGACCGTATTTACGATGGAAGCTGGGGGAGTTTTTATAAATGCAACGTACTTGAGCCCTTTTACGGTCAGTAGCGTTTATCCCAAATTCCCTGCACGCTGACTGTTTGTAACATATATGATAGCCTAGGGATCTCATTCAACAGTCTCTACCTTTATCTTATTTTTACTTGACATTCAATTCATCGGGGACTCTGCACTCGGTGCAACTTTATTCAGATATCGCAACAGGTATGTTCGTCAACTCTCACCTTACTTTTAGTCGTCAACCTTGCATTCCCCTATCAAGAATGGGTTGCTACTAACAATGCCAGCGCAATCGTAAATGCTTCCAGTATCAATGATCCAGAAATGATTTGCATGACGACACAACTGCAAAATCCTGTTCGATTCTCCGAGTATCAGGACCTTGCAGAGGACATCACAGGTATCTATGCGATCCGCAGTGTATGTTCATTACTTTGTATCCCGAATTAATGCTTAATTTTTTTTAAAAAGACATCTCAACAAAACATCATTGCGCAACTAGGGAGTGTCTTCGACGTCCGTTTCTCGGGTGTAAATGGAAGTGATCTGCGAAATACGACAAACTCGACCTTCTCGAATCATATTCAATACAGGTGAGAGTTGCCGTTTTCGGTTTTGTTCCACTACAGACCGTCCTTGCCTTGAGACTATTAGTCCTCAATGTGTCTTGGCCTTTCTTGTAGACCTTGGGGAAATTTCGGATGCACCGTCAGAACCACTCGTTTTTGCAATTGGGGCTTTACGAAACCCGTCTGTGGAGGTCTTTAATTCTTTGGGAGAAACCAGCTTCCGAAGTCCTTACTACACGTCAAATCCCGAGTCAGAATCAGTAAACCAATTGGTGAATTACCTGCTATACATTGCTATGAGGTTGTCTGACACTCTTCTCTCATTCTGTTCCAAATGATTTAATGAACCCAGGTCTCATCATTCCTTCAGAACTTCACGAGCGCGGTGTCACAAGCCGAAGTCTTTGATAACAATCTAATGGATGCCTCGCTTGCTATATCGCAAGAGTATGCAGACCTTATATCAATCTCGTTGCGTGCCGCAGTGTCAAGTCTTGAGATTACAATTCCTCAGGAGGACCAGGGTCAATGGAATTCTTCGGAAATCCAGGCTTATATGAAGGACATGGGAGGCGTTGGGAATGGAGGGTAAGATGTTCTTCAATATGTGGTATTCTGTGATACTCATGTTTTCCTTCGTCATATCTCTAGTGTGAATGCCGTGGACGTGCTCTACGCTTCTTTTCCGATGTACCTTTACCTCGATGCAGATCTCGGAGGATACCTTCTTACTCCGTTACTGGAAGCCCAGCAAGACGTTGCGTATAACAGTAAATTCTCGTATGCGGCATCGAATTTGGGTTTGTGCCTTTTTCACATTTTGACAAGCCGCTGAAGTCATTGATCAAAATAGGAAACCATTTTCCGAGAGCTCGATTGCAAGCGGATGCTCAAAATTTAGGCATCGAACGTACGAGCCACCATGCGATGTCGACAAAGACATTTTTAACTCAGCCTTCAGAGTCATCAAATATGATAATAATGACCCTTGCTCACGCTCAGGCGACAGGGAGCATCTCTATCGCATCTACCTACGTAAAGTTTCAATATATAAGTTCGCAATTGCTAATCTTGACTTTCGACCCTTCCTCCTCGTTTCAGTATTCTTTACTTAGACAATGGACGGAGTATCTGGTCGTCCATGCACTTTCTCCCGATGCACAGTGCGTGCACTCGCCTTTCACGTCATTCACAATTGATTTGATCGTCTGTCCAGAACCACGTCTCAAGCGGATGGAATCACGTACACCAATCAAACGAACCTTGCCTTGAAGGGAATTTGTGCAATCGCCGCCATGGCACGAATAAGCTCAGCTCTACAAGTGACCGATGACCAGTCCAGATACGAGGCTAGTGGTACGAAGTTGACTACCATGGATCGAGACTAATGGTGAAAAAACAGAAAGTTTCGAAGGAGTACATCTCTCAGTGGCTCACACTGTCTATTTCAGAAGACAGCAGTCATCTACTTATGTCGTATGGCATGCAAAATTCCAGCGGCCTAGTGTATAATCTATTTGCCGACAAGCTTTTGCAGCTTGACTTGGTCCCCGAGTATGTATGTGACAGCTTGTCTACTGGTAATGATCTGCATTTTGGCCTTGCATTGATAAATTTATTCAGGTATATCAGATGCAGACAGACTTTCATGCAAAGCAGCTCGGTGCGTCTGTGCTCGTAGCGTAACGGGCTTCAAGTTGGAGACCAGAAGGGAAAATATTTATTTAATTCTATTCAGGTGAAAGCACATTTGGTTTACCTCTCGACGCTGGGAACCCGGAATTAGGGAGAATTGGTACGAGCTTTGGCCGAAGATGCTATGCTTCGGAAACGTTCTCAAACATTTCGCTGCAGACTGGGCTATGTTTACCGCTGCAATTTTCACAGATAATGGGACGCGAAATAATTTGATTGAGCAAATCCATCAATATGCTGGCACCTTAGGTAGCAACGTATCAATGAATGCGCCTCTCACGACGGTCTATGATCCAACCACTGGCAATACAACATCTGGCTCCAACAGGTATGACATGCTATCAGACCTTATAGAGTGCCAATTGTAATTATCATTGAACACAGCCCAGGACTCGGAGCAATCTTCTCCGTCCTCGCACTCCAGTACGTATGCTCACTCTTTTTCAAAAATTTCGCCAATGCTGATGTGTGTCCCGTATTTCCTACAATCTCCACTTTGACCATCGTTTATTCACTTCTAGGATGCCAATAAAGAATATCTCAACTCCTATCTCTCCAAATCGTCGAGACAGCATGTCGCCAGGGGTCATCACAGGGAGCGTCATTGGAGCGTTTGTCGCAATACTCATAATTTCGTTCGGTTTGCATCACTTTTTCTCGAGACGCGCGCACGAAGTCGTGTATCGCAGTGCTCCTCATAGAGCTGAAGATCGCCCGGATGTCAGTCCTTTCATCGCTCCAGATCGAAAAGCGACTGCACACCGGGGGGAAGGCGACGCAATGCAACGGGAGGTTCTAACCCCCCTCCGTCGACTCCATAGCCCGATAAGTCGGTCTGACGCAACTTACGAAACAAGGACGACGACAGAGGGGAATGATGCGGGTTCAACGAGAGAAGAAGGATTCTGGAGACGTGAAGCGGAAGCACTCAGGCATGAGTTAGAATATTTGGAACGAGGAAGAAGAAACTCGGAGGAGTTGCCAGGGTATGAATCGCAAGTCAGCAGTACAAGTTAGACAATCTTGCAAGGGCCCCCATTCCTGTTGTATGCTTGACTTGTAAAAGAGTGTCGCGGGTGGCCACACCTATACTATGTTTATGGGATGCACAAACACAGCTACATAAACAACAACAATGTGGCGGTGCTGAAACCAGAGTTCGGTTGGATCTGAAAGAGCGCTGTGCTTTCAAGCTTTGACCGTTGACGCCCTCGACCACCAACCATCATCCTATCATCCATGTAGACCGCCAGAATCGTTGTATAATATCTTTCTTCATGCTAGGGTACGCTTTCCAATGCAACTGTACGTCGACCTCCTTGATATTTCATTTTGGGCAAGGAGGACTTCTGGAGGAGGCTGCCTCTTCGACTTCTATTCTCATGCTGAGCTGTACAGCTGAAGGCGAGCTTTGAGATTCCGGATAAAGTCCGGATCATGGATTTTCAGTAGATCTCGGTCAACCCTTTCTTTTCTCCAGGCTACTGATCAGCTATTTGACTTCTATGAACGACTACTAGTATCACCATCGCAACAAGTTGCGAATGAAACATCCCGGTGAGCTCCGTTTCAGTCACTCTTGTTTTACGCTTTTGACGTACGTTGTTTCGAGTCCATAGTCAAGTGACTGAGCAGAACCTGCTGGTACGTAGCTCTCAGGTCGCGTTTTACGAAATATACGACTCACTATTACAAGTTTCAGCATAACGACGACCGCGATTCGAGTACTCCATGATGCTCTATCATCTGTAATAAGCTGAGCTGTTTATCCAGTACGTCCCTTCCTCTCACAACAATCCCTATGACGAGAATCGTGCCATCTAAATTGCTTGCTCAATCGGTTTTCCCACTTCGAAATTCGAATGCCTGAGCAATCGTAAGATCTCCTTCGACCAAGGTCATTTCGACTCTGCATTTTTCTTACATCTGATTGTTATACAGATAATTTTTTTATGTGGGTGCTTGACTCTGAGCTCAATCAGTATGATCGTGTTAATGAAGGTATGATGCAGTGACGCGTTAAAATCTGAATACCACTTCACGACCTACAGCAAAATTGGACTTTAAAGAAGCATCAATCTCAGGCCTTTCTACAAAGCCTGGTCACTGTCGACGAGGTCCATGTTGCGAAGAAGACGGAATTGATTCCATCTCCCCGAACACAAGATGAACTTGAAGGTCAGATGAGCAGCAGACGACGATCGAAAGCGGCGCGGCGTCCAAAATTTGCACTGCGCAACATCTCCTTGGCGAGAGAGGCCATTGGCCCACATGGCGGTGCTCCGTAGGTGGAGGAGAATCCGGGCTGATCGCAAGGCCGTTCATCATGGTGTGGACGCTTCGAGTACGATTTTTAGTGCAACTATATGTCAACCTCCTTGATGTAATCGGCAGAACAATTCTCTCTCTTGTTCGCATCTACAACATTGGCAACTCCGGAAGAGCGCTGGCGACCTCGGAAATAGCGGAAATCTCCATGCGATTCAAGCAGAAAGACATAATGGGCAGATTTGGTGAGGCACCTCGTCATGCCATGAACGACATTCCGAGCCTTGGTATAAATGGGACGTCAAGTGGTTGTCGACGAGAAGTATATGGAAAGAAAGCATCTTGGACTGCGGCGTAACCTGAAGGTATACAAAAAAGCGGTGTTGTGTTCTTTATTCTTTGACGCTGATGTGTATGTGCAGCAAACCACTGGCAGGTTCCCATCCAAGTAAGTGAATCGATCATTGAACATGAAACTCACAGGTCTACGATTGAGCGCCAATCGCTGGAGCTTACGACCCACGCTCTGAAAGGAATTTACTTTCGTGTGCAATGGTTTGAGGCCACGATAGAGCTCCTGCATCTCCCCTTGCCTCCCCCACCAGCGTTCGACCGGTCCAACGCGACATATTTCATCTGGATCCTGTAATGATGCATCCCCTCAGTCCAACCATTTGGTTGCTGCTATTGCTAGTCCTCGCAGCATGCCCTCATTCAACAGTATCTCAAATATCTTCCAACTTCACGCCTCCTGCTTTGCCTCTTGTCGTGAAGGGTCCATATCTGAATGCTTGGCTTCTCAGGTCGGTTCCGGACCTAAAGAATTGGCCAACTTTTTGGAACGCGAAGACTGTAAGGAGTCAATTTCGTCTCGTCGTAGTGGTTTTCTTCTCTTACAGTTAACTTGTTTCGTGTAGGCTGTTGCTTCGTTTACGGCAGTCATAGTGGACAATACTTCGTACGGATTACAAGGAACATTTTTTGGGACCCCAGCTTCGATGAAAGCGGCTTCGGAGCTAAGCTCCAAGTACACTCCTACGTCTACGTCGTTTACAATGCAAGCAGGACCAATGCTTGTCAATGCCACATTTCTGAGTCCCGTCACGGTATTTACCAACAGTTCTCTGAGAAAGAAGATTACGCTTAAATATTCATATTTTAGCCCCATGACCTTTCGCAACAATCTCTTCCTTTGTCGTACTATTCTTTAACATTCAGTGCTACCGACGGTGCATCTCATGCGGTTCAGATATATTCCGACTTTACATCTGGTATTTATCAAAGCATCTGGGTAATATTTTGACTGAAATCCCCCGTTTTTAGAATGGATCGCCTCGGGCGATCTCAACGTGGTCACCAATGGATCGACCATTGCAGATCAACAACTGCTCTGCCTCGAAGCTCAGCTTGTACAACCCATACCCTTCTCTGAGCTTGACGACTTTGCGCAAGATTCTACTGGAGTTTACGCTACATCCATGAGCAATGTAGGCTTTCTCTTCTTTTGAAACCTTCGACCATCGTACGCGCCTTGACTGTCTGTTTTATAGACTAAAGGGATACAGTGGCAAATCGGAAATTTCTCGGACGTGCGCGGCTTGGGGATAAACGGGACTGGCCTCAGTAATACTATTGATCCAACCTTTGCGGCGCATGCACAATTCTTGTGCGTGACGATTCCTTATGTTCAAACGTTCTAATTGATTGTATCCCATTTCGCGAAGTCCTCCAGGTGTCCTGGGAATGCTGGCTGACTTAGGGGAGGTGGAAACGACGACATCTACTCCGTTCGTTATTGCATTTGGGGCCTTCCGCAATCCATCCGTTCAAGTTACCGACCTCGCTGACGAAGAAAAGCTTCGAATTCCGTTCTATATGGCGAATTCCAGTACCAATTCTATCCACGATATTGCAAGCCTCCGTTTCTACGCACGAGTCGCGCTACATTTACTGATATTTCTGATTCAGACGCTTTCTTTCCTGCAAAATTACACCAAAGCGCAAGCAGCAGCGGAAGAATTCGATAACAAATTGATCAACGACACGATTGCAGCGTCTGAGTCGCAACAATACGCCGATCTTGTATCACTGGTGGTTCGAGGAGCAATGTCGAGCATTGAAATAACCCTTCCTCAAGGCAACCAAGGCCAACAGGACCTCTCAGATGTAGATGTGTTTATGAAAGACATGGGAGGTATGCAACCAGGGGTCGGAGGAAGCAACGGAAAGTGAGTTTGTGAACCTTCACGTTTCACCACCCGTACTAATTATCTCAAATTTGATCTTGCAGCGTGAATCCAGTGGATGTCCTTTATGCGACGTCTCCGATGTATCTCTATCTGAATGCTGACATATTGGGATACTTGTTAAAACCATTGCTTCAGGCGCAACAAGATTCAGCTTATAGTGGCACCCTAGGGTTCGCGGCTCAAAATTTAGGTGAGAATGATTGGTGAATAATATCATCTATAATACTCACGACGCGACGTATTTACCAGGAAGCCAATTTCCAAAGGCACAGCTGCAAGTTGACAATCACAAGCTTGGCATTGAGCGTAAGAATTGCTTGAACGATCAGCTGGACTGACTGAATAATTGGACCGACTAGAATCATCCAATATGCTAATCATGAGTCTCGCGCATGCGCAGACATCTCGCGACGGCACGTTGATCTCGACATACGTGAGAAAACCTTCCTCTCATTTGTCAAATGACATACTAGTATCTGATTCAACACGTGCCAATTCGACAGTACACATTGCTCAAACAATGGGCAGAATATCTCGTTGATAATGCATTGACGCCCAACAACCAGTACGCTGCTGATATGCGGGAACTGTGACCAGACTCATGTACTAATTTCACGAAGGTCTTCTCCCCTAGCAGATGGAGTAATGTATTCAAACCAAACCAACCTGGCGTTGAAGGGTATAATCGGTATAGCCGCCATGGGCAGGATCAGCTCCCTAACGAATAACGATGCTGACTCAAGTAGATATGAGGTGAGAGAAATTAGATTTTCAAGACATAAATTCGATGATGTATCTTTTTTGAAGGGTATATCAAAGGATTATATCTCGCAGTGGCAGACGCTGTCTGTGTCGAGCGACAACACGCATTTATTATTGTCGTATGGTCAACAGTCTTGTGCCGGACAGGTTTACAATCTGTACGCGGATAAACTTTTACAGCTCAATCTAGTCCCCGACCAGGTACGCTCACTGCAAGACCGTTCCGAATATTTTGGAGTTGTTCACACTTGAAATATAGATTTATGATATGCAAACGGCGTTTCATAAAGGACAGCTCAGTGAGTTTGGGGGTTCAGCCAGGCTTCTTTGTTCTGACGGTATATGGTCATGATCAAGATTCTGGATCATTTACGTTTGGGCTTCCGCTTGATACTTGCAACCCAACTTTGACTCGTGTCGGTGAGCAGTAGGCCGTTACGTCGAGACTTCCGGTTCTCATCACGGTTTATACTTCAGACTGGACAATGTTCACGGCTGCGGTCATGACTGATAACCTTGTCCGAAACGGCATGATATCGCAAATTCATCAATATACAGGGAACATGTTCAATTCATCAACAAATGCCCCCTTTTCGACTGTGTATGACCCAACGACGGGAAACAATTCGTTCGGAATAAACAGGTGTGTGGCATAAGCATTAATATTGAGTCTGGCTAAACATCTGATTTCTCGTCGAACTCAGTCCCACCCAAGGTGCTCTTTTCTCCTTTCTAGCACTTCAGTGAGTATTCAAAACTTCAAGAATACAATCCTTTTCATAGACGAAAGAACTGAAACTTACGGCACCTTCAACTTTCTAAGGGTTCCTATAATGAACGCTACCTCGTTAACGTCGACGAAAGGTAGGCGTGGTGGGAGATCGGTGGCAGGTATCATCGTTGGTAGCGTTGTTGGCGGACTTGTGGCCATTTCTCTAGGATTTGTGGGTGTGTGGCGCTGGCTTTCAAACCGAAAGAGAGAAGAAACGGAAGACATGCCTCGAGCCGTCAGTGAGCGAACTGACTTGCGTACACCTTTCTTTCTTGGTTCTACATTTGGACGAATTCGAAAGGGTATTCCAGCTGACGACGAAGCCGTGCCATATGTTTACGCGTCGTTAGACTCGGAGTACACTTCGGAGGGTACTCAAATGACCGAATACGCGCAAACCATATCGACCTCTTTGAGCCGCTCGGTCGAAGTAACCGGTTCTTTGAAGAACTCGGGCTCAACCTCGAAACAGCCTCCGCAAGTACTAGTGCAAACCAGCGCGACGAGTGAAGGTACACCTCCAGCTGTGGAGCCAAGCCGTGGTGAAGGGTCGCGAAGCACAGCTGAAGCAGACTTCTGGAGGAGAGAAGCAGAAGTTCTAAGGCAGGAGCTGGAGGAGCTGGCGCGCCTTCCAGGTGAACTACCGCCAGGATATTCTCCGGACGATTCGTAGTATTGGTATGCATCACGCCATTCGGATAAATATACCAATACTAGTAACTCATAGCTGTAATTCTGTCTTGGCTATCTACAAGGCATTTTTACTCTGTATTTCATGCGATTCTGTGGACACAGGACTTCTTTTCACCAGAGAAATACTGAATGCATTATCAATCATCCTTGAATTACAAATAACTAGTACTTACAGATAGATTTTCACCTCTTTTCGCTCAATGATAGGATGCGGTATCACAGCAACTCCTGCAATCCGTCATAGTTAATTACCAAACACTGTTGCCGTTCGTCGCGAGGAATCATACCCCCAGAATGGATCAGGATGATGCGTCGCCCATCGCATTCATGTCCTTACTATGTGAACGCTTATGAGTTTTTCACCCTCACAGTGGGCGTCAGGTTACATGTGGCGGTGCAATGGCCAGGTCGGAGTTATTAGTCGAAAGACTCAAAGAGGATAATCCAAGTTGAACTCGACGTCCCATCATCATCCATACCAAATCTACGTATGTTGACGAAGTTTCTGAACCACATTCCAATCGCATACGGGATGAGGCGTGCACTTCCAGTGCAGCTTGGATTCTGACCAATTTTCTTCCACTGGCAGGTTTGCAGCGCTTACGCGTTGGCTTCTCCGAGTCGGATGAACTCCAGTGACAACGGAAACACTGTGGGGATCTAAGAAGAAAGTCATTATGCAATCGCATCAAAAGGAACAGAACGAGCTTTTTGGTAAGGTATCCCGTCGCCATGTCGCGCCCTGGACGAGAAATCCGAGCCTGGTATCGAAGCGACATCATTTGGTCGTCGATCGGAAGTAATCTTGTTGTGTCATTATAATTGGATGATTGGCAAGAGGGAAACATTGCGAATTTCTCGGAAGGATTGATACTGGATGTAGCGCGAGCTGAAGGTATCTTGCAATGCTATGTTCTCGATATTTGACACTGATGCGCATGCGGTGTACGGAACATCTGTGCCAACCCAGATTCGAGATGACCTGAAGCGATCGAAGAGCACGTACTGGTCTGTACTTGAGCGCTGGGCGCTGAGCGCTGATCGCTGGAGCTTACGACCACCCACGCTTTTGAACGGAATTTACGTCGTGGGCAACGGCTTGAGGCCACGACTGACCTTCTGTAGGCTCCCCCCTCTCCTATCAAGTGGACTTCAACCAGCGTCCGACTGGTTCGACGCGACGCCTCTCGACGCCTCTCCTTTGGCTCCCGCAATGGCGTATTCAAGTACCTTCACCTTCGTTACTTCGATGCTGCTGTTGCTGATCCTCGCAGCATGCTTCAATCCAACCGTCGCTCAAGTGTCTTCCAACTTCACCCCTCCTGCTTTGCCTTTTGCTGTGAAGGGCCCATATCTCAATGCTTGGCTTTTAAGAAAGAATCCGAATCTCAATAGCAATTGGGCGCGATTTTGGAACACAGACTCAGTAAGGAGCTTCACCTCACCCTGTTGCTTGAAGTTTTGTTTCCTACGATTAACGTGATCTCCATAGGATGTTGGCTCGTTCACAGCCGTCATCGTGGATAATACATCATATGGACTGCAGGGGGCTTTCTTTGGGACCCCTTCTTCGATGAAAGCGGCCTCAGAGCTAAGCTCCAAATACACTCCAACATCTACGATGTTTACGATGCAAGCTGGTCCGATGCAAGTGAATGCCACATTTTTGAGCCCCGTTACGGTATGTATCAATTAAATTTAGACAAAGAACACATGCTGAAATGGCCTCACTTTAGCCCCAAGACCTCTCGCAACAATCTCTTCCTTTGTCCTACTACTCTCTGACATTCAGTTCCACCGACGGTGCACCCCATTCAGTTCAGATATATTCAGATTTCACGTCTGGTATTTATCAGAACACTTTTTGGAAAAAAATAATGATTGAAATGCATACGTTTCCAGAATGGATTGCCACTGGCGATGGAAATGCGGTCGCTAATGGGTCTACCATTGATGACCAGCAACTGCTTTGCCTCGAAACTCAGCTCGTCAAGCCCACACCGTTCACCGAGTCTGATGATTTTGCGCTAGACTCCACAGGAGTTTACGCTACATCCTCTAGTAATGTCAGGATTTGTCCTTTCGAAATTCTCTTTCTTTGCGTATCCCTTACTGTTGTCTGCTATAGATTCAGGGAATACAATGGCAAATCGGAAATTTCTCGGTCGTGCGCGGCTTGGGGGTGAATGGGACTGGTCTTAGCAACACTGTCGATCCAACCTTTGCGACACACCCGCAATTCAAGTGAGTAGAATGCTCTTTTATACAGCTTTCGATTAATCGCACTTTGTATCGCCAAGTCCTCCAGGTGTTCTCGCGATGCTTGCTGACTTAGGGGATATCACTGCGACCACATCAACACCGTTTGTGATAGCAATCGGAACCTTCCGAAATCCTTCCGTGCAAGTCACTGATCTCGCTGGCGAGAAACAGCTTCGAAGCCCTTTCTATAACTCCAATTCTGGCCCTAGTTCTATCCATGACATTGCAAGCCGTTTTTCTTTCGGCGCGAATAACATTATATTGACTCTCCTCATCTCAGACTCTGTCCTTCCTGCAGAACTTCACCAACGCTCAAGCAACGGCGGAGGAATTTGACAACAACTTAATCAATGCCACCATTGCGATCTCCGAGTCGCAGCAATATGCTGACCTCGTTTCACTCGTTGTACGAGGAGCGATGTCGAGCATGGAAATTACGCTTCCTCAAAGCAGTCAAGGCCAACAAGACCTTTCAGACGTTGAGGCACACCTAAAGGATATGGGAGGTGTACAAGTAGGAGCCGAAAAAAGTAGCGGAAAGTGAGTTATCCGGCCAATACAATTTACATTCCGATTGCTGATCGTGTCCCTAGTGTGAGCCCCGTCGACGTCCTCTATGCGGCTACTCCCATGTACCTCTACTTGAACGCGAACCTTTTGGGATATTTGTTGAAGCCTCTACTTCAAGCACAACAGAATCCCACTTATTCTGGGACCATAGGATTTGCTGCCCAAAATTTAGGTGAGACTGATCAGTGAATTCCCCGTATCGCTGATGAAAACTATGCCATACATTTATCAGGAGGTCAGTTTCCAAAGGCTCAATTGCAAGTTGTCAACCACAAGCTTGGAATTGAACGTACGTATCTGATTTACAGGCTATTTAATCACTTTTACATATTGAAAAGTTTAGAATCCTCCAATATGCTGATCATGAGTCTCGCACACGCACAAACATCTGGAGACGGTACCTTAATCTCTACATATGTAAGATGTTATTCCTATTCCTGAATCAATTCGTATGTCTGACAACAATCGTTCAGTACGCTTTACTCAAACAATGGGCGGAATATTTAGTTGACAATGCATTGACCCCGAACAGCCAGTATGTTGCAAAATTCGTTTCGCCCACTGTAAATCTGACTCACTCGTTACGTTGATGTTCAAAGGTCATCACCACTGGCGGATGCAATCTCGTATACAAATCAAACCAATCTTGCATTGAAGGGAATAATTGGTATTGCCGCTATGGGCAGAATTAGCTCCTTGATGAATAACGATGCGGACTCGAGTAGATATCAGGTGCGAGAAATTGAGGTCTTAGAACTTAGATGACGTTCTGACTACTTGTGAAGGGAGTATCGCAGGACTATATTTCACAGTGGCAGACATTATCGGTCTCGAGCGACAATTCTCACTTATTATTGTCGTATGGTCAACAGTCTTGTGCCGGACAGGTTTACAATCTGTACGCGGATAAACTTTTACAGCTCAATCTAGTCCCCGACCAGGTACGTTTATGGCAAGACCACTCCAAATATTTTGGAGTTGTTCACTCTTGAATGTTAGATTTACGAGATGCAAACGGCGTTTCACAAAGGGCAGCTCAGTGAGTTTGGGGGTTCAGCCAGGCTTCTTTGTTCTGACGGTATCGGTCATAATTAAGACTCTGGATCATTCACGTTTGGGCTTCCGCTTGATACTTGCAACCCAACTTTGACTCGTGTCGGTGAGCAGTAGGACCGTTACGTCGAGACTTCCGGTTCTCATCACGGTTTATACTTCAGACTGGACAATGTTCACGGCTGCGGTCATGACTGATAACCTTGTCCGAAATGGCATGATATCGCAAATTCATCAATATACAGGGAACATGTTCAATTCATCAACAAATACCCCCCTTTCGACTGTGTATGATCCAACGACGGGAAACAATTCGTTGGGAATAAACAGGTGAGGAGTGAAGGCGCGAACGAGTAACAGAGCATTTAACCATGCATCGTCGCAGTCCGAGCTTGGGTGCTGTATTCTCCTTGCTGGCGCTCCAGTGAGTGAAATTTCGATAGTTCAGGAGATTTCAGGCTGAAACTTACGGCGAACATCTCTTTCAGGGTTCCTATACAGAACGCTACCTCAATATCGTCAACCAAAGGCGGGCGTAGTGGGAGAGCCGTGGCAGGTATCATCGCAGGCAGCGTTATCGGTGCGCTTGCGGCAATCACTCTTGGTGTTTGGGGTGTATGGCGCTGGCCCTCGAACCGAAAGGGAGAATTTGAAGATGTTCCTCAAGTCGTCAGTGAGCGAGTCGATATGCGTGCGCCGTTCTTCCTGGGAACGACATTTGGACGATCCCGAAAGGGCGCTCCTCTAGACGACAATTCAGACCTGGAAGCCGCACCTTACGAATATGGGACGTCAGAACACACCACTGAAACTTTGCCAAGCACTGATTATACGCAATCCACAACGACCTATCCAAGCCTCCCGAGCGAAACAACCGGTCCTTTACAGAACACGGGCTCGACCTCGGATACGAAACAGCCAACCCAAGTGCAGCCGAGTACTATCGGTGAAGGCCAGCCTTCAGTTGCGGAGCCAAGTACCGAAGAAGGATCTCGAAGTACTGGTGAAGCTGCATTCTGGAGGAGAGAAGCGGAGGTTCTTAGGCAGGAGCTGGAGGAATTGGCACGTCTTCCAGGGGAATTGCCGCCAGGGTATTCTCCAAATGATGCTTAGTATGCCACACAGAAGTCTTTCGTTATGTAATTCTGTCTGGTCCATCTGCTAGACGTCCGTGTACATTTCATTTCATTTTTTTTCGCGAAGAGCTTCGGGTAGGCGCGTTTACGTAATGTAGAATATATGCACAAGATCAGCGACGCGACGGTCCGTGTCAACCTGTTACTCTGACGAAAACCACCACCTCAATTCAAGGCGACGCGATTTTCCTCGCGAAGAGAAGTTTGTCGCTGGCTCAGATGGCGGCAGATACAAATCAAGAACATGGTCTTTTTGGAGGTATGGAAATCATAGTCCTGTCGCAATGGACGAGCTGATTGAAGAAAAAACTGTCGCAGATCTTTATGGTGCAGAAGATGGTTTGTCTGGGGACGATCCCTTTCAAGTAGACTTCAAGCAACTACGAGACTCAACGGCCCCTGTTGTATTCTCGGATGAGCAGCAGTCGAAGAGTGTGGTTAGGTCCAGCGACGAACAGAAACCCGTGCCGACTTCAAGCAACCCCTCAAAGCAATCCGACGCCGCTATATCGTATTCTGCACAAATAGCGAAACAATTCTCTTCTTACAATCAGACCCCAAGTCAGGAGAGGCAACAACGTCCCGCGGCCATCCCAACTTATGGTTCAGAAAGCTCAACAGCTGCGATTACTTCATTCGAATCCAGAACTCGAAATGTCACGAACAACGCGCAAATCAAGCCCTCGGATATGAAAGACGAAGGGTGAGTGTTCGATGTGCATTCAAAGTGATATGAATAGAAGATTTTTCATGGACGGCCCATCGTTGTATTCTTTTTCTATGCCGTTTGACGGTTGTACTTGATTGGCATGGTTTCTCGCGTAACCTCCAAGTCATTTCCCTCCGTAACACACTCTGGCCCATACCGTTTTTCTTACTGGATTACTCGAGGAACATGCTATTTTGAAGCTGCCGACCGGTCTGTTCTCTTCATGGCTCGCTTTATACGCGTTTTCCCTTTATTACATTTAGCTTCTGGATCTTTTGGACGCTGGACTTACGATACCTTGTGTTGCATCGCACTTACGGTTACCTCAAATACCAACATGTTTTCATCGACAATACGTGACACGTTCATGGAAAATCAGGAAGATGTTCATTGGTGGTTTAAGCTGGGATACTACTGATGGTAACGTGGACGAACACTTGATTGTTTCCCTCTCACAACTGATAGAATTCGCACCATCTATCACTCTGCTCTATAGAAGGACTGAACGAATACTTCAGCAAATTCGGAAAGATTGACGCATCCGTGATCTTGAGAGACAATGATGGACGTTCCCGTGGCTTTGCTTTTTTAACATTTGAAGATCCTGCCAGTGTATCCAAAGTCCTTGCGCAAAACCACTTTTTGGACGGAAAAACGGTCTGTCGCATCCACTTTACGAGGTTACTCGTTGATTCGAGACATCTATAGATTGATCCTAAGAGGGCGATTCCCAGGTCTTCACATCATCGCGCGCAGCGATTTTTTATCGGAGGATTGTCACCTACATCAACAGGAGAATCACTGCGAACGTTTTTCAGTCAGTTTGGACAGGTGATGGACGTCAATGTGATGACGGATCGCGAGACTGGTCGAAATAAAGGCTATGCCTTCGCAACGTTCGAAGATCTTCCTGAACACGAAGTCAGTAGGATCACAGGTGGTGGCTGGGATATTGATGATAAAGTCGTATGTCGAGTCATGGTGTTGTTTGACGCAGTGACTGAGCCAAAGGTGTACATTGCAGGTGGAGATCAAACTTGCGCAACCGCGCCCTCAGAGGCGGCAAGAACGCGATTCACAGAACGGTCCGGGACCGTCGAAAATGGGCTCTTATTCGTCAGATTCGCCTCGATCCTCTTCCACGACTCCAATGAGCATGAGCGGAGTGATAGGTAAAGGAGGGCAGCAGCAGCATCAAGATATGTCAGCTTTGTACCAGCGCATGATGGGCCGGATGGGTGGCATGGTCGCCAACGCGAATCCCGGTATGATGCTCAACGGTGTTGCGAACATGAACATGCGGAACATGCCAGGCATGGCGAACATGGGCATGGGCGGTATGGGCATGAACATGGGCGGCATGGGCATGGGTAACGCCGGGATGATGAACGGGGCGATGATGTCTGGATCCATGAATGGAGGAGGCATGGGCAACGGAATGGGCATGGGCATGAACAACATGAACAACATGAACATGAATCCGATGATGCGTGCTGGAGGTGCTGGAGGGATGGGGGGCATGGGCTTTAACATGAATCCTCAGGCTGCTATGGGAATGGGAGGCAACATGATGGCGAACCCTCAAATGCAAATGTCGGCAATGAACAACATGCAAGTGGGCGCCATTGGAGGCGGCGGAGGTCCTGCTTTACGCCTCGGGTCGGGTCCGTTAACAACAGGGATGGGGATGGTAGGTAACACTGGCAGTGGTATGGCAGGAGGGGGCGCAGGGCGCGGTAGAGGTGGAGGTGGACCCAACAGGACTGCAAGTCGAACAGGGCATTTCCATCCGTATTCACGGTGAAACATTGACGACTTCATATCTCTTTTCCTTACGAACTCAGATGTACGATATGCACGAGCCGGCACTCATTTTGTATAACATATGCTCATACCTTTTTTTATCTTCCTGCATGTAATTCCAAATCTTATCTCGTCACGTAGTGCATGGTGGTATAAATCCTAGCCCTCCAACATGATAATACTTGCGCCAAAAAGTTAACAAATTGCACAAATGGCCATCCTGCTAATAAAACAATGTGGAACGAAACGCTCAATGCAAAGACTGATGACTGCCACTCTCTTTCAACCACTCCTTGGTACGTTCGGCGGAAGCGTCGTACACGTAGTGAATATTATTGCGGGACGTTGGAGAATCCGGGTCATTGAAGTCAGTCGAGTTGAATAGACTGTCTGTATCGTTCGGGAATTCGTCGTCAATTGGACGCAGTCGATCTAAAAGGAAAAAGTTTCGCGTAAGGAAAGAGAATTGGGAACAAGAAGACATCACTCACCATCAGGCTCAGGTTCTACGAGTTTACGTTTACCCATAGCCTTTTCACTCATCTTAACAATAGGCGTCGGCGGCTCTATGAGAGGCTCGATGACGGCAGCTTCAAGGTGAAGCGGGCTAGGTAGTTTCCCGTTCGCTTGAGCAAGACCCAATGCAGTATGTCTACTGGGATCGAAACCGCCATCTATGGAGCTCGTCCGAGAGTGCGTGCGTGAACCAGGCATGGAAGGGGTGGACGAGCGAGCTGGCGAAGGGGAACGAGATCGAGGTGGAGCGGGCGACCGCGGACCGCGGATAGTCCGTGCGGGAGGAGCGAGTGAGGGTAGAGAATGCGTATTCTGGCTGCTATACGAGTTTGTTGTTTGTATGCTAGGTGCTTGAGGGAGTGACGGCAGCTGAGGAAGAGGGTGCGAAGCATGCTGTTGCGGAGACGGAGATGGCGAACGCGATCCGGACGAGACCATCCCTGGAGTTTCGAGGTATTCGTCGTGATACTGTGGAGAGATCAGTACAGTAAGGTACGGCAAGAAAATCAAAACCAACGTTTGGTACATGGCGCGTTTCTACACGGCTCCTCTCCCGAACGGCCTTCTCGAACTCTCGCTCCACGCCGATACGCTCAATATCGTCGTATATGCGCATAACCTCGGAAAGATCTTCATGGGCCTTTAAGAGTTCAGCAAGAAGTTTTTCTTCCGTCGTTGGTGGCGGTGGGCTCGTGCGGTTGTACTGTGCCCACTGAGCTTCCTGTTGTTCCTTCGCTCGCTCAGCTTCTGAGTATGCCCATGAAATTTGAGTCTCTATTAGATCTTTCGAGGCTCGAGATTTTGCATAAAATTCCTACGAGGAATGAGTCCGCTTAGAGGATGGAGAAAGAGTAATTATTATTTCTTACTTTAATGATATCCTTCTCCTTCAAATCGTCGGGGCCGGCGAAGGCAAGTGCT
The DNA here is from genome assembly GCA_001020605.1 of Schizopora paradoxa. NCBI lineage: Eukaryota > Fungi > Basidiomycota > Agaricomycetes > Hymenochaetales > Schizoporaceae > Schizopora > Schizopora paradoxa. The sequence continues at coordinate 168,223 of KQ085892.1, forward strand.
TCATTGAGCAATTGGGCGTTACCCTTTCCAATGCTACATTCTTGGAAGAGCCGCCGGATATCCTCATCCCGTGGAATGACGCCGTTGACACTCTGTTTCCGGCTTGCAATTTCTGGACGAAGATGGTCAGGAGGAGACGCAAAGGAATCAAGATGTCGAGCCGTCGGCCTTGAAACAGTGGGGCTGAATAGCATATCATCAGAAGCAGGCACTCCCTAGTATATATTCAATAAGCAAGCGCAAATTGTGTAACGACAGTAAAGTCGCACCTCTTCAGGAGCACCTTCGGGCCTGTACTTGCGCCACAAATATCGCAGATTATCCTTTCCGGACTCCTTTGTATCTATGTCGAAGGATGAAGTCAGCCACGACCTTACGTTGTCCAATTGACATACCTCGATGTTGAACTGATAACTTGTAAGCCACTGTCCCGAGAACATCTATTAGCCTGTCTCTGACAACTGGAGACGTCCGGCTGGACGTGATGACGTTTTCAAGACACTCGACGAATTTTTTGGAGTTCGTGTGCGCTGCAGCAATGGTTACTTGAGCTCACGTGTAGAGAGCCAAGTTAGACATACCAATGAAATCATCCTTGCAATTTTGAGTCATTATTGCCCATAGCTGCGATGAGATGAGTCAAAGGAGTCGATCACGTTCATTGCAGAGAGAACGTACTCGTGCAGCGCTAAGCTGACTAGCAGTTTCTCCGTATCTGAATTCCCGACGCAAAGATTTTGCAGCTTGCTTCGCGTTCATGTCATTTGCAGAAGCTCTTTCACATATGTCAAGAGCCATTGAAACATCGATGTTTGCCTGAGCGGTCAAAAAGCCTGCAAAGAAAGTTCAGGGAAAGGCAAAGAAGCAACGGAATACGACAGACCAATCATCCTGCTCAACTGCTCTGCTTCATGCTCCTCGCGCTCTTTGTCGTGACGTGCATCTTTGGAGAATAGAGTCGCCCACTGAGATTTCTTGTCCTCCTTTCCTTCTCTGTCTTTCGACCTACTTCGCTCCCGAGAGTTTTCTTTCTTTCGTCTTCCATCCCGAGTGTCAAGATGTGTACGATCCTTCTCCTTGTCCCGCTCTCTTTCCCGATCGCGGACTGCCGCCTGTTTTTGTCTACTCTCCCTCTCCCTCTCGCGCTCGCGCTCAACGTCTCTGTTGTCGTACCGACGGTGGTCCTCTGCGGCGCGGATCTCTCTATCTCTCTCCCGCCATTCCCGTTCCCTTTCAATTTCCTTTGAGTCGCGCTCACGTTCTACATCGCTGACATCGGGATGATGAGAGTGATTAGAGTCATGGCCCACCTCGCTGTCTGCACTCCCTTTGCGGCTTCTCGCCTTTTCATTGACCTGAATCCTAGGTTCGAGGGAGCGAAGGATAGCAGCTGGACCGCTCACGTGAACGCCGTTGCTCTGCGGTGGAGGCTCTTTGGCAGGTGGTGGAGGTTTCTTACGAAGTATGTTTGCAAAGGGCATCGATGAGGGCGAGACGGGGGCTTGGTTGCTCCCTGGCGGTGAGTTGTAAACAGATTCTGGAAGAGGAGAGGGGAGCGGGCCAGGAGCGGGGGGAGATGCACCGGGCGGCAGCAGCGGTAACGAGCCAAGCGAGGATGTGCGCGACGAGGGGATCACAGGTGGATGTGGGTTCGGGAGGGCGCCAGCGGAGTCGTCGCGCTGAAGGGCAGGGTTGTGGACGAACTCCCAGTTGTCGTCGCTGCCTCCGCCGCCGACGCTGTTGTTGTTGCTGTTGTTGTAGATCGCAGAGTCGCGCTGCTGCTTCCGTATGGTGCGCTCCTGCTCTTGGCGACTGTGATGATGGCGATATTCCGCGAGAACGGGCGACGTGGGGTCGCTCGCCAGTGCACGCTGCTGCTGCTGTTGGGCCTGCACGAAGGCATCTGGTGGATGATGTTGCTGCTGTTGCTGCTGTTGAGCACCCGTGAGGTCCTCGTATGCGGTAGCAGGCGTGACGGCCTTGGCCTTCGAGCCAAAGAGCTTCTTCATAATAATCTACTAGGACTGTGGGCGTGCCAGTGCCAGAACATGGACGATGCAGTGAAAGAGCTGAAATATGGCTGAGCGCTGGCCCGCAGCCGTGATAAACGTCGTCGGCGTCGCTGAAGGGCGTCCGGGATGTCGGTGGGTCGTCTGAGGACTCGCTTGACACGAGCAACACGGCTGTGCCTCGCGTACAAACCGCCCTGGCCGAGCACGGACAGCCAGCTCATCGCTCGTTTACAACAGCGACAAAAATCTCACAAATTCGTACATATATTAATCAAGGCGGTATCTGGTACAGCAAATAGTCTACGGTCTATTTCCCCTCCGAAATATGCGCATAACACCAGATGAGATTGGATCTACCACGCGCCTCGAGAATGCTGGCGAGAAGTACAACGAGAATCCAATTCTTAACGGAAGAATTGCCTGGCGATTCGGAGAAGATGAGTGTTGTAATGATAACGGAGAATTCAAGTGAGCGAATATTCAGAGTGTCAAGGCAAGAAAACGCACTTTCGTGACGCCGTACGCGACCAAGGCATTCGCGATGTCTCCAGTAATATTCTTCATGACCAACTCCTCCTTCTCTGCGTCCCGTTGAGCATCGACCTCGCCCTTCTTTCTCTTCTCAAAGCCCCAGATGCCATAGTGTCGCCCGACGCGTCCGACCCATTGCTCACCCTCGCCCATCCACTCGCGCCCAGTCTGTTTCAGCCATCGCTGCGCCGCATTCGCAGACGCGTCCGAGTTTGAGACCTGAGTCGACGTTTGCACTGCATGAATGACTTGCTCCCCAACACCGGCGGAACGAGCAGCGTAGAAGACCGCAACGAGAGGCAAGACGGCCGTCACTTCGTGCAATATCGCGAACGATGTGATGAGCGACGGAAGCGCAGTTCCTGTTCTCGCTGAGATGGTGCCCAATGTTGCTCTATATCTCGAAATAACCCCCTTTCCATTTCCGCCCTCCATGTCGAGTTGGTGTTATTTCCCCGGTAGCAAGATTGAAAAAGTGCGTCGAGATGGTCAAAGGCAAAGCATATGTATATTGGATTCTCACAAGGCATGACGCGCTCACAACTCTATCGAAGAAACAAGCATACCGATCGCATAAATCTATGACTTATTGCATACTCAAACTCTCTGCCAAACTCAACTCCAAAGCCAGACGTAGATCTTCATCTTCGTCACTCGTCACCGAGCCGATCGAATGCTTCCGCAGACTTGCAGACAGCAGGGAAGGCCCAGACACCCCTGGCTTCGGAATCGAAACTGACTTCGACGTGGTCAACGGACGAGTCGAAGCAAGCCCAGCGGCTGCCACCGTCGTCGCCTTCATTGGTGCCTTGTCCTTCAACAAAGCGCTCCAGGAAGACGGCTTGACCTCAGGAGATTCAGAGATGCTGCGTGTCCTGGACGCGCTGGAGACGCTTGAACCCGATGGCGTCGAGCTCATTGACGGGAAATGGCTAGAGTCCCCCAACGAAGGCGGAATAACCCCCGGATCCAAGCCTCCTTCTCGCCGTGAGGAGTCTGAAATCATTAGAGGACTCGTGCTGAACCCCGCCTCCATCGGTTCGGGTCTAACCGGGGGCGATATTTGAACTTTGCTCGAAGAGCTAAAGCTCTGCGACGACACCTCAAATGAAATGCTGCCAACTGAAGAAGCACGTGAAGTGATCGCAGGAGATGGTATGGGAGTCGGTCGTCGCCTAAAACCATCGTCAAACTCTAGCCCTCCTTCAGTCGGAAGCATTTCTTCGTCAAAATCATCCGCAAAGATTGAATCAGCCGGGATGTGTCGCTGCTGAGCCCTACGACGTTCTTCTTCTTCATCGCGACTGAGCATCAAAACATACTCAACCGCTTCGACTTCATCTAAACCAAGGCTCTGCAGACTTGAGAGCTGGGCGCGTTCACGGGAATGCGAGCGTTGGGTCCTTTCGTGTTCAAAATCCAAACATTCACGAGACTCTGAAACTTCTTTGGCAAGCTCTAATTTCTCTACAGGAGACACATCAGGGAGCGGATCAAACAAGGGGAACCTGTACGTACTGGTCCACTTTGCAGTGACGAACTGCTTGTTCCTCGCAGGATTCTTCAAAGTACGTGACTTCTTTTCTTTCACGGGGGCTCCTTTCCAAGTGACGATTCTTGCTTCAACGCTGACGATCAACAGATCCCTGTCCACTATAATGCCCCCCACTCCTGTGTTTGACCTTAGGACCGGGCTTGGGATGGTCCTCAATGGTGCGAACGTGAGGATGTCCCAAATATTCGTAGATCCCTTGGAAGAGCCAGTGACAATGACGCACGAAGTACAGGCAATCGCAGTGATTGCACCATCGTCATGAGCATCAAATCGTCTGAAAGAGGGTATGGATCCCGCGCTATCAAAAATTTGCGCATTCCAGTCGAAGAGAGATACTCGGCCAAGCTCGTCGCCGGCAAATACGATCGATGTCCCCTCGTCCTCACTGAAGTAAGGATAAAGTGACCGTATTGGACCCAGAGGACCACCCTTGAAGCGTACCACTTCGCATGCATGCGGAGCTATCGTTGACAGAGATATGCGATACCATTCGTCCTCTCCCTCGAAGTGGATGCCGAAATAAGATTTGTCCGAGGCACGGGTAGGACCAGAGAGAAGAATCGTACAAGACGATCTGCTATGTCCTTCCGGTGGATTGAGAATTGAAGGGAGGGAAACTTGTATCGCATTGCTAGCCACCTTCGTAAACTGACCGTCCGTTTCCGCAGACAACATATTAATATTAGTCCACAACAGAACGATTCCATTCGCAAGAGAGGCTGCGACCACACCACAACCAAAGTCAGCAACGACCTTTTCGCAAGGGCCGTCGGGAGTTCCAGCTTGTCTCTCGAGTTTCCAAAGGCATTTCAGATCATCCGCACGCCACAGCTTGACGGTGCCATCGACTCCGGCAGTCAAGAAATGGGTCCCGTTATCCGCCCAATGAATATCCACCACTCTTCCTATGTGCTCATCTTCAACACGACAACGAATTAGTTTTGACGATGTTTTAAGATGATCCATGACTTTGGTGGTATGAGAAATCGCAACCTCTCCATTTCCATGTCCCCAGACCGTGTTGGCGGTGTTGGCTGAGGTAGATATCGCGCACGCCGTGATGTTCGGAGCGAATTCCGCGTTCGGATTCCCAATACCAAGGCCCGTTTCGGAAGCGGCAATATAGCCTTTGATAATCTTCCCCGTCAATGGGAGCGAACGTGCGACGACTCCATATTGCAAAGAAGCGGTGAGCAGCGAGGGGTATGTTGAATCAGCAAGAAGCTGCATGGTATGAATTGACGAGTAGTGGGGAGTATGGCCGACAGTCGCTGTCTTGGACCGTTCCCAACGACTTCGTAAGAAAAACGTTAGATTAACGAATTGCACAATCGAATCGCGCGACTTACTTCAGCAAGTTTGACCGATACACAAACTCTTTCATCCAGCTCCTCTCAACCCTTCGAAGGAGCCCCGCGTTTCGAGGACGAGCGTCGTATCCGACGTCATCGCCCAGGAACTGGCAGTTGAACGCGCTATGCCAGGTATTGTCCTCGTTCACGTGTGCATGAAGAGCGCTGCAAGTCCTGGTGAGAGCGAGGAATGCAGGTACGTCGAGATATTTTGTGATATGGTTGAGCGACTCCTGAGGAAGGGAGAGCAGCCAGGGTTGCTTGTGGTTATCGTGATGACCGATGGATGCATGTTGGGCACGTTTCTGGAGTGGCGAACTAGCAAAGAGGTTGTTATGATCTCTGACAACAGACGAAGATCGATGAGAGCTAATTTGCATATAAGACACTTGCGAGGGCGTTTGTAGTTGGCCGTAGACTCGCGAGGAGGTCTACGATGAGGAGATGGTCGTCGATGGCAGAGAAGTGGCAGACCTGGAACGGTGCAACATGGATTCGGACACGTGGGAAGAGTTCCTCACCCTCCGTAAATACAGTAGCGAGAATTCTCCGAGTCAGAGAGCATCCCATCTTCAACTTCAACTACAAAAGGATAATTGAGAGTCCAATGTACTCAAATGCTTACTCAGAGAGTAGAAGATGACTTCTCTTCAGGTTCAGCGTACAACGAATACCCGAAGCCTTATACGCACAATTCATCGCATCCAACGTCCTCACTCAGAATCTCAGATCATTCAAATCTCCGAAAGTTGGAATATTACTGCCATGGCATTCAACATAAGAAAAGGACAAGGAAATAGCGGATTGGGTACGAACCTTCTAGCAAAATTACTTTACAGTGCTCCGAGATTTCATTTTCAAGGTGACGATGCACATTGATTAAACTAAGCGTCTATCCGTCATGACGCGAACTATACATCCGATCCCCGCTACCTCTGTGAGCTTATAGATGTAATGCGTCAGATTGGAGAAGAGGTAAGGGGTTTCTTGGGTGACGCACCTTCTCATGCCAGCTGAGGAGTACACTGGTATTGGCATCACTTCGAGCAGACGTAGCCATCCCCTTGTACAGGTATTTCATGAGCGTATCTTGAGCATCTTGAGAAAGCCCCTTCACTACGCTTGAAACTTCTGACGACTTAGTGCTCCCTAGTATTGTGAGGAGAGTCGAAAGATTAGTTTCCTGGAAACAAGCCAATGATCAGTGTCCAAGGTCACGCATATGGATGGAGCCCTGCCTTCGCTTGTTCGACGTTTGGTCCGTAAGGAGGGTCTGTCAAGATCATTGTAAGGGCTCCTGCTGTATCCCCCCTGCGACATAAGTTGGTTGGAGCAGCGAATGGCTAGCGAGCACTCGTACTTTGAGAGGTAACCCCGCACTGCGGATGTTTTCTGTTTCGTATCGTTCAGAACCTGTGCGGGATCGCGCGGATCGGCGTCGTAGAGTTCCTCTTCTTGGATAACGTCTTCGTCATACGCGTCGATGTCAATCTTCCTAAACGACGTCTCCATGACCGAGATGAATGGTGGTCAGATCCAAGTGTAGCGGAATGCACCGCCGCGTCGCGTCGAGCAGCCTCCAGCGTGGCCTTTCATCCAGTCGCTCGTTCACTTACTTTCACCTCGCCATCGACTTCCTGACATTGCAAAATGAAATCGTCTGAAGACCGCAGCGAAAAAGAAGACTACAAAGAAGAGATGCGCACCTTATGTTCTCAGAAACATTTCATCTTGTTATCGAATTCTACGGTCGCGACTCGTCGATTGTTTTGCACACCAAATCTTTCGACATGTGTTCTGTGCGTTCCTTTCATAAAATCGACGGCATCTCGTGTTGCTTACCTTTTCCGAATAGCACATCGATGCTCTCGTGAAGACATGGCTACCGAAATTACTTTCTAGTAGATCTGGAACGCTGCACATGAACTTGCGGCAATACAAGGTGTCTCCACTACGGCTATCGGCAGATTGAGAACATGCAAAGTGTACCCCTCGTCCGCTCGTTGCGGTTAGCCGTGTTTTGCGGTCGAACTCGGACCAAGTTTTTGATGCTCTCCGTCGCCCGGACTTATGCACGACAAAACCTCAAGGCGTCCTCGCGCTTTCGCGTATAAATTTCCGACAGCCAAGACCGCGAATGATCCCAACAACCCTTCATACTACTCACTTACACGATATGTTTGACGCTCTCAAAGTCAAAGCTTACGACTTGGAACCTGTCTACGTCTCCTGGCCGGACGCGCCTGTCTTCACCGGTAACGGCAAGGACGATCCCGCCGAATGGCTCGAGCAAATCAAGGCGGGCTGCAAGGAACGCAAGGTTCCGAAGGAATACTGGCACCGCGTCGCAAGACACTACATGGGACCGAAACCTCGCGAGAGGCTTGACGAGCTTGGAAAGGTCATGGCTCAAATGACCGGAAACAAGGCGCACTGGGACTGGAAGAAATTCAAGATTGCAGTGCAAAACCTTGGTTGTAAGTGCATTTTCTCCGAATTTATGCTCGAATTTATATGCTCACTCCTTCGCGTTATTTCAGGGGGACCGAACGTTGTCGGACCTAAGTCAGAGAAAGCCCTCCCTCCTACAAGCCAACGACCCATGCCCAAGAAGCAGGGAAGTTGGTGGGTAATAGGGAAATCTGATTCCTCGTCCTCCGACAAGGAGAATGAACTCATCGTCGCCAAGGCGCGAAGTAGCACACCTCCACCAACACCTCCTCATGATTGCCGTGAGTTTTCATGATGCCATATCATCTACCTTCGTACTGACCCTATTACCCTCGCAGGCGAACTTGTCCCAATGCCCATGCCCAGCCCACAAATTGTCCCCTCAGATCCTGGTGAGTCTTCAAGTGAGACTGTTTGGAAATCATGTTCTGACCAACCCGAATTCGAAGGCCAACTAACCTCGATCTCGAAGGCCCCCGCCTGGCTTGTCAACGCGTGCCAGGCAATGGACTTCCTCACACAAGAACATCCACGAGTAATGAGCGCCATGAGCGCCGTTCTCCTCACCATTGGCGCGATTCCAGCCATCCCGGCCATAAGCGGAGGGGCAGGAGGAGCGCTTCTGGCGTCAGGCGCGGTGCAGGCCGCCGGGGCTGTCGCCATCGGAATTGGCCAGGCATTGAAGGCCATGCAGAACGGACAGGTCAAGGTTGACGCTCCCGCTGTGCAGGCCTAAAATACTGGACATCCGCGCCCTGTTTTGAATGTTGTTATTTTACTGGATCTTTCTATTTCTATTCTTATTATATCCTATACGATGCGACCTGATGCTCATTTCTTTGAACAAATTGTAGTTCAGAAACTGTTTTCTTCTCACTGAATACACCTTTTGACGTTCATTCTCTTGTGATTTCTTACTGTAGCTTGCTGGACCCGATATTTGTTTTACGGGCATAGTGGTACTGCTCTACCAGTGCGTTTCAGATTGAAGCCTGCCAAAACCTGAAAATTCGCAAGGTGAGGGGACTGTGCCACGTGCCAGTGGTTTTTGCGTTTCGCTCGCTGTTCGCCTTCTCGCTGCGCTCTTTCTCAGGTATTGTCATTCCCAGAAAACCTTCGATTTTATAACAACTTTCCATCGGAAGGCGGCTGACATGGGATTGCATTATCTTTAGTGAGCGACTCGGATGCCCAAAGCTGGACATCAAAGTGTACTGAATCTGCAGTGCTATCAAAATCATTCCGGAAAGGGAGAAAGTCGGGTCGATATACTTCGATGCACAGGACTTACATTGAATGTGTGCATGCGTGTGTGGACAGAAGATGTTCCAACCCCGATTGGAGCCTTATCAGGTACAGGAAACCCCGGGGAATAATTTAGAGCTCTCAGCTGCGGTGTGAATTTTCAGAGATCAGCACCGATGCTCTGAACTCCAGAACAGGGCACCGAGCACTCTCTCCTCCTCCCTCGACCTCGCGAGCAGCAACTCTGGCCTCTATGGCTGCATGACGCCCTTGCTGGCGTGACGACTCATATGGGCCATGGAAAACCTGGGGATCGTCTTCTCCGGCTTCGCAGATGTCAGAGGGCTCTCTTTTCCGCCCAGATTTGTTCGCCAATGGTTATGCCTCACCGACGATAAGCTGCTCGTCTGCAGGGACTCGGTAAGCTCTCCTTCCCAGCAACGTGGATTTTACGCTGCGTCTCATCAATTTGGTCCATCTTCAGTCCCAAATATCGCAGCCGGCGTTTACCGCGACGATCTCTGAACTCAGTCACCTCGAGCGCGTCCCCCTCCGACGTTTCTGCCTGCACATATATGCGGGATTTAAGCGATTACACCTTTCGTTCTCCCACCAAGACGATCTTGAGGCGTGGTCGGACGCTATCAACAAGCTAATCCATCCCGTCCTTCTCATAGGAGAGCCTCAAAATGCCGACGAAGTTGATGAGCTCACTGATCTGCTTACCCCCCTACGGACTGACTCCTCGGAGCCGAAGCAAGGAGGTTTCTGGGATGATGTTACTTTGGCTTCACCCTCTCTTCGTCTTTCCGAAGGCTCGACACTTGCTGAAGGCTCGCCTTTCGGACCTTTGCCAAAACCCCCCGAGAAAAACTGCGAGTCATTTTAATTGACTTTGAAAACACTATTTTCTAACCTGATAGGCTCTTAAGATCTGGTTGTTCACTCGGACAATCCCCTGTATGATGAACCCATGCAGGTAGAGGAATCTTCTTCCCGGCCATCATCACCAGTGGATCCCTGTCTAGTATTCGACAACGACCATATAAGATTCGAGAGCCCTCGTAAACGTACAAAGTCATCCGGAAAGCCTCATCTCTTAGTAGATCTCACCGGTCAAATATCGAAAGAGGAGCAATATCCGTTCGCTACTGGTGGATTTGCGGACGTTTGGCTTGGTACATGGAACACCGTTGACAGGTGCCATTTGGTGAGAGAGTGACGAATTTATTGTCCCTGACTTTTGTACTGAAAGCTTCGAAGGTTGCTGTAAAGGTGATACGCGCTTTCGGGAAAGGGGGCACGGCGGATGCAAAGATCAGACAGGTATGTGTATTTTGGTCTACCTCCTTGGAAGTCTGAAATTTCATTTAAATGCTTCAGCGTCTCAACAAAGAGCTCGACATCTGGAAGTGCCTGGATCATCGGCATATACTTCCGCTCTTCGGTGTATGCCATGACATGGGGCGCTACGCGTCCATGGTTTCGCCGTGGATGCGAAACGGAAACGCGGCGAAATACTTCGAGCGAAGACACGAACGCGAATGTTTCGTTCTGAGTAGTGGGTTAAAAATCGTACGTTTCGTCATTTTCTCTTCGTACGCAGAAAGCTCATTGCATAAAACATGGTATCAGCTACGTGAGGTCGCTGCCGGTCTCGAATATCGTCCGTAACCGTCATCAATATCCTTCGCAAAGAAAATAACGTGACAAATATTCAGTGCATATGTTCAATCCTCCGGTTATCCATGGGGATCTCAAAGCAGTACGTTGACGTTAAAACGTGACTCTTCTTCATCTAATGATCTCAAAAAAATCAGTCGAACATTCTCATCAGCGACGACGGCCAAGCACTGCTCTCCGACTTCGGAATTTCGACGTTAATCGAAGATGCGACGGGTTCAAGCTGCTGGTCATCCTCGTCTTGCCTTGGTTCTGTCCGTTGGATGGCGTTCGAGCTAGTAAAGCCCGAAGAGGAAGAACACTCTCAATTGACCACCTGGTGTGACATCTGGTCGTTTGGTAGCACCATGCTCGAAGTAAGTGCTTGTCCGAGTGCCTTCATTAGGCCTATGCGAATGATTCGTATCTTTCAGATTCTCAGTGGGAAGTTGCCATATAGTCATCGTAAGAACGACATTCAGGTCTTCTTCGAAGTTTCGCGGGGAATCAGACCTCATCGCGATGGGACTGAGATTCCGCATGAAATTTGGTCCTTTATTTCGTCATGTTGGTCAGACACTCCAGCACAGCGTCCTACTGCTACGGAAGTTCGTTCTTTCGTCGACAAAACATACAGGGATGCTAGGAGAATGGGCTTGGTGATGGGTAACGTCCCTACTGTTCAACGGCACAACTCCACAGACATTGGAAGCGATTTCTTAGATTTATAGCTTCATTTATTCATTTATTCCATCACTTTCGGTTCGCTTTCGCCTCTCTCCTTCCTTTCCCTCTGTGCAAATGAAAATAAGACTATCTGTATCATAGTAATCACGCTCTGTATGGTGGAAACACAAAAAATACATGTAGAGATACACCGATAAGTTAATAGACAGCAGGAAGCAGACACATCCGAATATACTACATCATACTTTTACTTGCTAGACGTAGGCCCTCTTGAACAGCGACGGCCTCCTCGACCCAAGGAAGTCTAAAGAATTCACTCCGTTTCAATTCTTCTTCCCGAACAGCCAATTCCTCGTTAGGACCAGAGCTGAGGACGGAATCCAGATCTCTCGACTGAGATTCGAGCCATTTGTTGATGAATCCAGCAGGATCATCAGCGAAGGACGCCAAAAATGTTCGTTTGAGCTGTGAGTTCTGTATTTGTTGCGCCAAAATAGCAGCCTACACAAGAACGAGTTAAGACCACAATAGATATTCAGCTTGAAGCAGAAGCACACCTCTTGTTCATGCTTCGCAAGCTCCTGTGCCGTCTCGTTACTCATGCTCAGAATGACTTGATTCATTCTGTTTTTCAGAGATGTGTCCTCGACCTTCACTTCTACATCCCATGCTTGGGGTGTAGCGGGAGGTGGTTCGTTGGGTTTGATCGTGTAAAACAAGACAATTGGATCCGCTGGTTGTAGGAAGTGGTTGACAAGTTCTGGTATCTGAGTAAAGGAGAGCTGATCCGCTCTGAAAATCTGAACGAAAGGAAAGAAGGTTAATAAAAGTTCACTGCTTTCGTTCACGAACGCACATGTTTTAATTTGTCATCTAGTCGAATAAGTCGTCGGTCGACTTTGTCTTGTAAGTTATTGATCTTGATGTAATTCCAGAGCGCGGTGATGACGCCGATTCGACTTTCTTCCTTACAGTCTATGATGGATCCAAGTTCATGTTGGACTTTAAACTGTTCCGGGAAATGTTCGAGGTGAACGACGACGCGAAGTTTTGTTTGAGTGTCACCAGTGCGTCGAACTGTGAAACCGTCAAGTGAAGGAGGAGCCGCCGTAGGAGTGGCTTGGGGACGATGCCACTGAGAAGCGAGAACAATTGAATAGCAAATACTACTGAAATCTCGATTGACTTACTTCCACGATATTTCCTTCCGGATGCAAATTTGGGTCTCTCTCAATATCCACTACGACGCTTTTGACCATATTTGAGAATTTCTTGACGGGTTGTTTATCTCGACTTCTTGTCGTAGGCTGTTCGGAACTTGGTCAATTGCGCTTCACTCCGACTTGCTGTCAACACGCACCTCGAGCACCCTCCCCTCGATCTTAAACGCCCATGCAGGAATTCCTTGACCACCTTCAAAGTTTGGCACATCTCCTGAGGGTGCGCCATTCGTCTGCCACGCCTGATCGGACACGGTATGACTGAGGAAAATGCGTAATGTCCGGGTGGTCTGCACAAGCAGTAAGCTCGAATGTGCGCGAGGCCGTCCGACGCTGTCGTACCTGTGCGGGCTTACCCATCGAATCTTGTATTTCAACTTTCTTCCGCAGCATTGTCCAATCGAGTTTCTTTTCCATATCGCATAGTTGTTCATAGAATTTGGAGTCTGGAAAGTCTCCGGACTTTAGGATCGAAGTAGGTAGTTGTTTGTCCGTTAATTTGCGTTTCCTGAGAAATGTTAGCATTCGGTATCTCTTCAGACCCAGCTCTTTCAACGCACTTGACTGCCTTGGGTGCCTCCATGCTCGTAGATTGTAAATTGGAAAGAGCGTTGTGATCGTTGAGGTTGTCGAGGACGCGCTCGTCGGCGTCGTCGCGTTGAGGGTCCTGGAACGTGGTATGGGAAGCACCTTCCATCTCGGGACCGCTTGATGACGCGAAAAGGGTGACACGACTTTGGGCTTCATTTAGAGCTCAAATCATCATCAGCTGGTGGTCCGACTTTGACGAAGAGTGCGGGCGTACAGACGTGGCTCACCACTCTCTTCGTTGGACAGCGACGTCGACGGAGACAGCTTCTGAGACAACCTCACGATGGCGAGCAAGCAGGTGAGTGCCCGCTTTTCTTCTTTGCAATTTGAGAGCGCGAACTGAAGAAATTCTTTCGTTCGGCACAGTTGGGAAAGCTACGGCAAGTGCGTATATTATCTTCTTCTCGGCCGTCATTTGGCTTATGAACGCATGTGGCGATCATTTCAGTGGGCTGGGGAGGTAATGGCAACGAAGGAGAAGACGATGCTTCCCGAAGATTTTATTGAGCTGGAGAAAGAGGTCGAGATGACGCGACGCGGGCTCGAGAGGTATTTCCCTTGTCAAATTGAATGTGCGGCGAGCGCTCACGTAATTATTCAGCTTGCAATTATCTTCTTCAGATTACCATGCATACGTTTCCAGAAAGATACCCTCGGAAGGCACTCGAGGCGGCGAAGACAAGCTGATGCACACCGAAGCACTTGGTGTGGTCATGGTTAATTATGGACAGGAGCTTGGAGATGATAGCGACTTCGGTGCGCATGTATAGACTTCAAAGATTTGATCTTTACTGAAACTCTTACAGGGAAGTCACTCATCTCTTACGGACGCGCAAGAAGTCGCGTCGGGGCCATCCAGGAGACATACGCGGTACACCTAATGGAAGCGTTCATCAACCATCTCAACCGCTCTCTCGTTGAATTGGAGGAGTATTCCGGACTCAGAAAGAAGTTGGACTCGCGTCGTCTCGCCCTTGATGCAGCAATTAGCAAGGCGGAGAAAACCTACAAGAAGGAGAAAGACAAAAAGGAGGCCCAGGACGAGCTGGAAAAGGCACAACTCCGATATGAGAAGGTTTGTGAAGATGTCCAATTTAGAATGGACACGATCAAGGCAAATGAAGCCCTGCACCTTGAAGAACTGTCAGGTCTCCTTGACGCAGAGACGAAGTTTGTGGAAGAGTACTTATCCATTCTGAATGGCATCCGAGCTGAATGGCCTGATGGGTGAGCTCCTTTTACGTCTTCCAACATGCACTTGTTAATTGAGCGTCATTGTTAGGCGTGACCCACGTAAAACTCCGCGAGCATCGACATTCAACAGGAGAGAAAGCACGTCAACCACCACAGAAAGAGATGGGATACCATCCTCGTCGCGGTTCTCTTCGTACAAGTCCAGCAAAACGAATGGATCTCGCCGCAGCCTTCCCAGCGATTGGCACTCTTCGGAATCCGATGCAGAGAAAGCAGAGAAACCGCCCACTCGTCCCACTTCTCGGTTATCCAAGAAGTCCGGGAAGGCCGAGCCGCCTTCCCGACCTCAATCTCGCGCGTCGCGCAAGCGACATGACTCTGTGGCGACAACGGCCAGCATCACCGCTGACGACATCGAGCAGCCGAAGCCGGTGAAACCGAGAAGGAAGAGCATGGTGTCCAGCCTCGGGGACGCCATGTCCAACGTGATGTCGCGCGGCAAGGGCAGGGACAAGGAGAATTTCTCTGCACTGCAGGACGATGACGACGACGGCAACGAGATCGAGCGGCCTCGAAGCTCGATGTCGACGCGTTCCGCCCGGAGTGGGAAATCGCATGGCGACTCGGACGAGGCTAAGTCAAAGCCCGCTAAAGGACGCAAGATGCGGGCGCTGTACGACTTCACGGGCAGCACGGACGAGCTGAGTTTCAAGGCCGGGGACGAGATCTACGTGCTGCAGGAGGTGCTGGACGACTGGTGGATGGGCGAAGCGCATGGCAAGCGCGGGCTGTTCCCCTCGAATTACGCCGTGCTAATTACTGCCGTCGATGAGGGAGTTCGCAAGCCCCAGTCGACGAGGCCGTCGAGGACGCCGAGCACCTCAAACGTGCTGGCATTTGGCATCGCGTCGATCAGCCGGGGCTCGAAGGTGGACAACACGGACGAGAGCCGCAGGACGCTCGTGAACGGGACGGACACCGAGTTCAGCTCCGACGGAGAGAGCGAGAGTGACGCGGGCGGCGTGCACGCGCACTCGCGCGTGTTCGCGGACGAGCATAGGGTGGACAACCACGATGACAATGGCCTTGGGCACGTCGTGACTGCCACCGATAACTCTGCGATGCCTCCAGCGAGCAACAGGCAGACTTCCGACGCCGACTACCACGTCCGACTCACCTCTGCGCTCCTCGCGCAGGCGATGGCGAGCAACCGGCAGACGTCCTCCGACGAATCAAGCACGAACCTATCTTCTCCGACGAAGCGCATGCCCCCACCGCCGCCTCCAAGACGCACCCCTACGAGCGGTGCACTGGCCCCTCCTCCCCTACCCGCGCGCAACATGTCGAGCCGATCACAGTCGACGACCTCCCTCCAACCACCCCTAGCTCCCCTTATGGCGGAAGGTCTGAACCGCAAAGCCAACTCGGACACCTCCTCGCCATTCGACTCCGAGAACCAGAGCCTCAACTCCTTCGACGCTGTCGCGCTGTCGACTTCAAGTGCGAAATGTAAGGCGTGCGGCTGTCAAGAGTTCCATGACGACCCCTTTCGAGGAAGCAGCTTGTGCACAAACTGCGGACACCCGCATATACATTGATTTTACGAAGGTCACGAATATCTTTCTGAAATATTATGAACTGGTAACGACGATCTTTCTCGTAATTTTTTTTTGCTTGGATCCCCATTGTACTATATATGCATTGAATACTCCCCGTCCTCACAAGAATCGAAAGTGCTAGCGATACAAAGAGAAACCTCCAGTAGAGTAGAACTCCTATTAATGTCATAAATTCCAAAGATGTCTTGGTGTTTGAAGACGAACCGCACGGTGGTGAAAATGTACATTGCACATCCAGTTACTAAGTTATAAGTCTATGAACATAAAATATGTAATAAGGATACAGAGAAAGTCATGAAGTGCCAGAGAACCTTTGCCAGCAAAAAAGGTAGATGACAACAACATCACAGTAATTTTCGTTTTCCTCTGCTTTACGCAAGAATGAGCGAGCCGAACGCAGCAGCCAACCCCGCCAGCACGAGCGAGCCCATCCGCGTACCGTCCACCGTCGCGATGCCCGCGCCCGTGCTCGTAATCCCATCCGTACCATCCGTATCCGTGCTGTTCCCGTTGTCGCCCGTCGACGAGGTCGAGTTGGTGGACGACGAAGAGTTCCCGCCCTGCCCCCCGCCGGAGCTGTACGAGCTCGAGGAGGACTGCGAGGACGAAGATGTGAACGAGGGTGCGGCGCCGCTGCCCCCGTTGACGCTGACGCCAGTCGAGGACGCGCTGTCGACGGTGACCATGGACCAGGAGGTCGAGGTCGCGACCGAGGTGGAGGTGTAGACGATCGGGATGAGCGTCGTGGAGGGTGCGGATGTGCTCTGGACTTGGGGGGCAGCGCCTGAGTTCGTGTTCCCGTTCCCGTTGTTGTTGCCTCCGTTCCCGTTGACAGGAGGGGAGCCGGTGGGGTTTCCGTTGGTGCTGGTGTTTCCGTCACCGTCTACGGGGGGCGAGCCGCCGTTGCTCGAGGCCGTGCTGGCCACGGGGCTGTAGGTGTAGGAAGGGCTGCTGCTAGAGTAGTAAGGGCTTCCGTCTGAGAGGAGAAACAAAAGGTGAGTGAGTGAGCGAGCGAAAAGCTTTACGAGAGCGAAAGTCCAGGCTCAGCGAGAACTGGAGACTTACTAGTAGCGCTCGGCGGCGAGCCAGAAGACCCAGGCATCGTATAAGTAACAGGTCCAGAAGCTACAATCATACTCTCAAGTCAGTCGAAGAACAAAAAAATGCAGACTATATGCGCTTTTAATCGGCCATCGAGAACTCACGGTAATTATTACCCTGCGTCCCGCTCACAGCGGCAAGCGTCACCGTCGCATACACCACCGCAGTGATCTCCGGCGGCTCGCCGACGACGGTCGGGTACGTCTGAGTTGAATCGGTCTTCTGTCCTTGGTACATCGTGACGGTGCTCGTGCTCGTGACGGTGCTGACAGCCACCGACGACGAGCGTGCGCTGGAGAAGGTCGTCATGTCGTCGTCATCCGCTGTGACGCTCGTCTCGGGAGACCGCCTGACAAAACTACAAGCATAGCGTGTGTTAGAATGCTCGAACAAGGAGTTGGATACGTGTACTCACTCGATAGCTTTAGGAGACGCGTTCACCGAAGTCGCGAGGGTGATGAGCGCCAGGAGGGCATTGCGACGCGTCAGTTTCATGGTTCTATAAAGTTAGAGCTGACCTGAGAGTAGCCTAAGTATCCGGGATAGAGTACTCGCAGTCCTTTGGAGTGGAAAGTGAAGAAAACAGACGAACACTCCCTAGGGACGTGTGTCCACTTTATATCTCTCTTCACCTCCTCTCTCTTCGTTTTGTTTTTTGCACAGCATAGCATCGATCGACCGAGTGTTTTGCGCTAGCGCAAAGGAGGAAAGGTACAACAAAGCTGCAATCTTAAAGAGGGATAGGCGGACAAAGATCCTCATTGCAGGTCTGTTGCGGAAATCATGTCAGCGTCAAAGTAGATATATTTCGGCAATGCTCGCAAACCTTTCGGTGAATACGTGTAAGCAGAATGCGTGCATCTAACGTGAATGAATGCATTCGAGCTGCAATTGAATGGAATTGCTCTCAAAGATCTCAACATCATTGAACATGGAAGCAGCTGCAGAAGAGTGAATTTACCGAGTGAAGCGCGCGTCTACAAGTCATAAACTTTATGGCCAAAAATGTCTACATGTTCGCACGTATGTTTTTATGGAATACAGACGAGACGCGTAGCGAACAAACATGTCACTCGTACTGCACAACTACTGCGACAACAACAATCGAATGAAGAAGGTATTCGTCAATGAAACTGTCCAAAATGTCTTTTCCCCATTACAAGTGGGAATATGGGTAAATTCTACTACGAGGGTTGGTCCGAAGAAGAACGTGTTTAGAGGAGCCCAGCAGCGACGACACCGGCCATGACCACGAGCCCGGCAGCGTTGACCTTGTTGGCCATGGCAGCACCGGTGGTGGTGGCAGTCGTGGTGGCAGTAGAGGTGGTGCCGGTGGTGGTCTTCCCGGTGGTGGTGGTGCCGGCGGACGTGGTCACAGACGGGCGCGTCGAGGTTGTGGTGACACTCGTCAGGGCGGTGCTCGTCGCGGTGCTGGTTATGGACAGAGTCCCGCTGTTCGAGAAACGCGTCGGTCAGCGCCTGTGATGCCAAGAAAGAGAGGAAGATAAGGCGCATATACTCACACAGAGCTGGTACTGGTGATGGAGTCCGTATCAGTGTCCGTCGCGGTGTCGGTGTCGGTGTCCGAGTCTGTCTCCGTAGAGGTGGAAATGGGCTCTTCGGAGGGGATGATGGGAGACGCGGGGATGGAGATGGAGGTGGTGTCGTCTCCCTGTGCGGCGACGAAGGAGAAGAGGGCGCAAGCAGCGACGAGGAGGGCGGACGTGAACTTCATTTTTTGTTTTGTTCGTGGAGGAAGAGGATGAGGGAGAGAGGCAAGAGCGGGTGGGGGGAAGGCACCTTGGCAGCGCGCTCGCCTTGGGCTTTATAGGAAGAGGGAGGGGCAGATTTCGTCATCTCAGCACCTCCGCTTCCGAAAGCGTGCACCGGTTTGGCATGCATCCATGCTTGAAGCGAGTGCGTCGCCAGGGCGTGTATTTTTGGGGTCCATCCAAAGTGGAGTCGCCCTCATCTCAGCCTCAGCCTTGCCCCGTCTGTCCTTCAACCAGCCTTCGCCACAAAGCAATAGTTCAGATATCCAGCGCGAAAACAAAGACAAAACACGGCTAACTACGAATTACGAAAAAACGAACAAAGTCCACATGGGTCCGTCCAACAAAGAAGTCCAACTATTCGGGAATCTGCCCTTTCAGACGCACATCCCGACTGCTCGCTCCAACGAACAGCCCAATTGTCCCTTTCGGCCGTCGCCACGATTGCGTGACCGTGTCCCACACAGACAGGTCATACCGCGACATCGTAATCGACACCGACTTGCTCTCCCCAGGCCCGAGCACGACGTCCGTGAACCCCTTCAGCACAGACGGCGGCTCTCCCGCAGACGCAGGGTGCTGCACGTACACTTGGGGGATCTGGATACAAAACGAAGATCACGCCAAGCACGTTCATCAACAAAGTTTCAAAACCGTACCTCGGTCCCGTTCCATTTCCCTGTGTTCTTCACGTTGAACGTCACCCTATATCCAGGTTGGTGTAGCCTACATAGAATAATTAGATGCGCGCGACACCGAGCGCTAGGAACGCTTACCAAAGGGCGGCGGTCGATCCCTCTCCCGTCGGGCTAGGCTCGCTCGCCTCCCACTTCTTCACCAAACTCTCTCCAAAGCCCGACTCTATTTCCGCAACGTGCAGATCAGAATACGCAAACGAGGTGTAGCTCATCCCAAATCCGAACTCGAACCGCGGTTCGATGTTGTTCGCGTCGAAGTGGCGGTAATCAATGAACAACCTTGAGTGAAAAAAAAGAAGAGAAGTCAGGAGACGTGTAAGACAACTTTTGAAATTTTTGAGAACGTACCCCTCAGTATAGTTAATCTGAAGAATGGTGTCTCCCCCGCCTCCTAGGACGAGCTGCGCAGGGTAGTCGCTCGCATTTTTCGCAATCGTATACGGAAGGCGTCCGGACGGGTTCACATCGCCGTACAACACGTCGACGAGCGAGTTCCCCGTTTCGGGCCCAGACAGTCCAGCCCACACCACCTACGTAACGTCGATCATTTCGATCAGTTTCAGACAGCATCTGGAATGGATGCGCAGACGTACAGCGGTGATATTCGGATGTTCGATCCACGGCTCGATGATGAGGGGCCCGACGCTGTGCACCACCACCATCGTGTTGCGGTTCTGCGCAGCGACGGCGAGCACGAGCGCATCCCCTCCGTGCCACGCAGTGAGGTTCTTGCGATCACCCTCATTGCCATCTACCGTGATGTAGTCTTCGCCCGAATCGGAATTGACGAACACCATCGCGACCTCACTTTGAATGGCGACATTACCGGCGCCGTCGAAGTCGAAGTCGTTAAAGTGCCAGTTCACTGAGGTGTGGTCTTTGCGCGCACGTCGCTGGATGGCTTCGTAGGGCTGGAGGATTTTCAGATCAATACTAGCATGAAAGGGAAAACACAAATGTCTCACCGAAATGAGGTACGTGAAATTCGCAGTTCCAGAGCCCCATCCGAGCGCGAGGATCCCGTCGTTGCCTCCCTGGTCGGAGAACTGATTCGGTCCACCAATGGGAGGTCCAGCATCCGAACCTATAAACGAGAGGAGGTCGAAGCACGTATTTTAAGCAAGCTATTAGGCTCTCGTGGGGAGAGGGAAATCACGCACCGATTAGGACGATAGATCTCGGCTTGTTCAGCGGGAGGCTGCCGTTCACGTTCTTGAGTAAAACAGTCGACGCGGCTCCGATCTCGCGCACGATACTGGGTAGGAAAATCAATGTTCAATATCCTCTCTCGCGTTAAAAAACGAATAGAGACATACGTGTCGTGATCGTCTTGGACGTCGACGTGCTCGTTGGTTTCCGGATCGACAGGGTTGAAGGCGTTGAAGTTGGGTTTCGGGTAGCTTGCCTCGTCCTGGTGGAGGTAGTACCAACCAGCAACAATGCGCGTCGCCATATCATCCAAACGAGCTTCGGAGATGCTTCCGTTGTTGACGAAAGCCGTCAGGTTTGCTCCGAAGTAAGATGTACCGGAATTGAACGTGATATCACCAGGCATCGTCATCTAAAGAAAATGCCTGAGTGATAAAAAGAACGGACAACAAGATATAAGCTTACATCCAAGCCGTCAACTGCAGATAGTGTAGACTCGGTTGCGGACCAGTCAGACATCAAAACTAGTATAAAATGATTAGCGAGAGAAAGATTCGTAGAAAGACTGAAAGACGTGTACATCCTTGGAAACCAAATTCACCCTTCAGAATTTGGTTTATAGTCCTATCATTTTGACAAGCGAAAGTTTCATTAATCAAGTCTGAGCGGGTGAATGTTAAAATCCAATAAATAACGAAGGCGAGCAACGTACTATAACTGCACATCACGCTGGCAACACCAGCCATGACGCTCCGTAAAAATGGATGAGCATAAATTTCGTGTTCAGTGCGATCGTCGACATTGGAGCTTTCAGCTGTGCGCTCATGCTCTTGCTCACTATATGCACACTTTAGTAACGAACTGGAGGTTTAAACACGGGTTTCACGTACTTGTTGATAAAATGTTTAGCGCAAGCTTGTACTCCACCTTGTTGCATTCCGAGAACCGTCTCGAATGCTGCTTCGCCGGCTAAGAATGGGTCGGCACCAAAGCCCTCCCAATTACGACCACCTTGGGCAATACGACCCATATTCATCATGGGTCCGAGTGCTACGTTGACACCCTTGCCTTGCATTTCGTGTAAGAATAATCCATAAATCAGACGTAAAATGATTACCCTTGTGCTCTTGGCCCATTCCTAATCCTCGGGCTCTCATGAGCGCCCTTTGCCATGTTGCTGCGGTGTTAATTCCGGTTGGGAATACTGTTGCGAAATCTGTATCGCGAACGCCGACGGGAGAGTCCTATAGGATGCTTCGTGAAGTGGTTTGGTATAAATGTACAAGAAATGAAAGTACCTCTAAGCATAGGCCCGGGAATGAATCGCCAACTGGCGGCGTGTTTCCAACACAACGTCCACCCATCCATCCTACACCTGTTGAGATATTAACCTAATTCCGCATAGTTCGTGTCCGCGGCGAGACGGATAAACATCATGAGAAAAGTATGCAGATTATTATTCAGTAGCCTGCCCAGACATAGTCTAAAAGTCACCCACCTTCTCTTCGATAGAGAAGCCAGATATGAGTTGCTTGGCTCTTGCCAGGGCGGTCGCCCACGCCTGGTTAAAGTCGGGAATCACGAGCGGATCTGACGAGGGCGGGGGAGGATCCAGAGGATCGGTCGGGACAAAGATGCCTGCAAACGCCCACGGGCATGAGTATCGGAAGATATTGGAGACGATTGAGGATAGGATGCGGGTGCAGTGAACGAGGCGAATGAACAGAGAACATACGTACCTGCGACAGGCTGCTGCGTGGGCGTGGGGAAGGGCGAAAAGGAGTGGTTTTGGGCGGGATTGCCTGGAGGCTGCACGCCTACGGTAGTCTGGACGGTGGAAGCGACCGCAGAGGAGGTTGCATTTGAAGAGAGGGTGGATGTGACGACAGTGCTTGTTGCATTGAAAAATGGCTGGGACGACGGCACAGAGGCCGCTGAGGACGATACTGCAGAGCCAGAGAGCGAAGGTGCGCTCGCGGAGGACGCGAACGACGAGCCTGGAGGGATGGATGCGCCGCTTGCGGTGGAGATGGGGCCAGAGGGCGACACAACGCTGCCTTCAACAACAGATGAGGAGGCAGCTGCGGAGCGCGGCGCGTGGTTGGCGGCAGTCGCGACGAGTGCGAGGCTCACGACGTGGAGGAGGGCGCGCATCGTTGCTCGTCGTCGTCGTCGTCGTCGTCGTGGACAGCGGCGGCGGCTTTGAGGAGGAGAGAGGGCTCGATGGACACGAGAGAGGAGACGGAGCCTGCCATAAATACCGCGAAATTTGGGTGAAATAAGCAGAAGGCCGCGAAAGAATTCGAAGCCGGCCCAACTTGCTTCTAAACATACCATATTAGGCCCGATTGCGTCACGTGTAGGGTTCTTCTCCTCCCTCTCGTTCGGCACCCGTCCGGCTCTCTCTCGCTTCTCTTCACCTTCAAGACGTTCATCTCCCGGTATTCGCGGCTCAAGACTGAATTTTATCTCCTTTTCTGGGGATTTACTGGGCAGAATACTGGGATGTCGGCAAGAAAAAGCGAGTCTCCACATGCAGGACACACGTGAACAGTGCTCCATCTGACGGAAACAATTTCTCTGCCCGCTCTACAGTCACAGCGCACCTCTCCTTTGTCTCATAAAAATACCTCTCGCCAGGTTTTGTGCGTGTTTTGCGTGCAGGTGACCTCCGACTCGCCGCGCTGCTACAGACGCGCCCTCCTCGAGGCTGACGGCAACTGCGCTCCATTCATCCTTCATGTGCTCAGAAGCCACGACGGGCAGTTTCAGCGCTCTCGAGAGCAAATCCCAACCCTGCAGTGAGCACCACATGAGATGCCACGACACAGAAGAAGATCGCGTCAACGTGATCCATGACAAAACAAAACAATCTACACCCGCTTTATCGCACGAAGAGTGAGTTCTTCTTCGTTCTTTTGGCGGTACGCTTTACATTTCTATCCCGTAGGCACTGGAACAACGTTCAGGCAGCTTGTCAGGCAATTGAAACGGGGACATTCACCGATTGAAGCTCAACACGTTTGTGAACGGATACTATGGACGCGAACGATCATCAAACGCAATTGGTTCAAATAACTTGACAAAGCACCGACGTCGCGCGCCTTTCGTCAAGGTGATCTCTTAAGTTTCCATTTGAGATATCTACAGACGACCGACGTGAAGCACGAAAACCGTAAATCTTCGTCGTCATTTTCGATGCCGTCACATGGACAGTGTCGATCAGGGTCCAATTCAATTCCCATTCGCCTCGATCACATCTGGGATCGACGTGGACCGCCAGCGTACATCAGGACACATATGGCGACTTCTATTACTGTATCGCACTTCTCTAGAGGAAGCGCCATCTAAGTCTTCTTGCTCTATTACAAGCCCAAAAGTAAGTTTACAGGCCCGACATTATTTCTCTACATACTGTAAGAAGCTGCGCCAGCGCATCACCCCGGTCACGCACCGTCCTAACGAGCACCAGGTTCGACTTTACTCTCCTCCTTTTCTCCCCCTCCTCCGACCGCGGCGGAACCCCGACTGAACGATTGAGAGCCTACGCGCGTCACAGCAGATCCAGAGTCATGGCACATGTCCGTCTGCCTCTCAAGGTCGACACTCGCCACGGTATCGCAACTTGAAAATGATTCCACCTCCCGAGGACACTTGGCAGACCGCCCTGATGCTGCCCGAGGGTCGAATTCGATGTTCGATGCAGAAGCAACTGTCTCTTGAGTCCACGCGCTCCCTTGGGCGACACGCAAGACGATAAGCATTGGGGCGATTACCTGCAAAACCCATTCCGTCACTTCTCTCTTCGATAACAAAGTCACAAGGCGCGAACTTACAATGACCTGACCCAGGACCGGCATCATCACGTTCATAACGATGCTCCCCTTCACGTACACGATCAGGAAGAACACACCAACGATCAACGACAACACCGCGCTTTCCAGCAAAATCGCGACCGTGCCCCGAAATGCATTTGCATTGCCGATGCTAGTACCTCCCCCCTCCGAACACAAAGTCATCCGCTTTACGCCCATTCTTTTGAACTCCTTGCGTATAGTGCGTCTCCAAAGCAATATTCTTCCGAGGATCGTACCGGTGACTAGCAGGTTGAGTGAGGTCGACAAGGCCCAGTATGCTGCACCATAGTGGACATAAGACCCGGTCCAGAAGGTTATTGATGGATTCGCGATCTGGTGGAGAAGAATAATGGAGACGACTGAAATGAGGAGGTTGATCAGGAGACGCGGTCTTCCACCTTACAGATTGAATGCCTCACCTATCGAACCAGTAAGTAAAATAGAAGGGGCGATGATAAAGAGTATGTTCCGCTGCGAAAATACGTATAGGCGGTACGACTTTGGAAACAGTGAGATCATGATCGTCCCAAGTGTTAAGTTTGACATACCAAGAAAGCGTCAGAAAACCACGTTGCGACGAAAGAGCTGAAATATCCAAGCGTAAGCTTAACGATTGGTACCCCACACGATTGAATAAAACACTCACGATGCAAAGGTTGCGACGTTCACAGGAATATTGTATTGTTCGTAATTATAAGCGAGAATCCCCCCAGGATAATTCTGGTTGTCCACAAATTCAAGTTCGTTGAACTTGAGCTCCGTCCCGAAAGAAATGGTCGATAGCGCAAACAGCATCGAAACATAGCCCACGAGGAGCCATTGAATCTTCTTGTTTCTCGGATAGAAGAGCAGAAGATGAAGGGATTGACATGTCAATGTGAATACCACTCCTAGGGTGATTATTAGCGGGATGGATTAAATGGTGAAGATTCAATGCGAATAGTCTAACCGTACGCCGCCCCAGCTATAACGGTGCCATCGAGAAGCGTCCGTCCGGTGCGAATTGCAAACACAGAGTCCTCTTGGGAAGCGGAAGACATTATGGTATGAAGATGAGGGTCGAGGGATGACTTCCGCGTCGTTGCTCCATGGCGGGACTATAAACCCATGGATGCGCGCCACAGGGGAAGCTCTCGCAGTACGATTGCCTTCCGAGACATTCACCTTTATCTTCCACTGGACCTAAAGGAAGCCTAGATTTCTGCACGAAATCGAGCCATCAACCTGTAAGGTCTTCTATCCGTAAGCGCAGTCCACACTGATTCGGACGGTGAGACATCCGCAGATCCAGAGCCAGTGAGAAATCAACGACGCTTCACGTTTTTGAAGGGAAGCGTCCTCCAACCGTGTGTGTAACGAAAGAGAACGTAGTAACAGCAGAGCCGGCGTAGGCATTGATGCAGCATTGTAGGCTCGCCGAACATAGCAACAAATACGCAGCGCGCCCCAGCTGTGTAGGCTATGACCGGAACGTCGATACCTTGGTGTACGCACATCGATCCTCCTAGTGATTACCGTGCTGCGGAATGTCGTCGCCCGACGTTCGATCAAGATTCGTGTGCATTGAGCTTGAAGCTTGAAGGCACTGCTTGCACGGTGACGTAGATGGCCCGAAGAATTCAAGTGATGTTGTAGCGTACAAGGAGTCAGATTTTTAGAGCTCTTTACTACTGTACTCAATTTCGGGAATGAGGTCTCTTGGTGGTTGTTCAAGAGTAGTAGGCGTTGGTGCCTCGATGATTCCTAAACGATCGTACTGTACTGTTTCGACCGATTGATCAGTCACGCGTCACAAAGGCTGTGAGCCTGAGCTCAAAAAGTCGCAGTCACAGGTCACAGAGGCCTCCGGAGATCTCCGGAGAACCCTATATGCCTAAATCGGGTATGTTTGAACCTAATTTAACCCTAAGACATACCCGATTTAGGCTGTGATACTCGTGATACAATGAAACTTTGTGGTCACGGTCACAACCCTGTGATCAATCGGTCGAAACACTACAGTAGTATCGTCGGGCATGACGACCTGACCTCTCATCAGGCCGGAACTGGGAAGATCAACAAAAAGAGAAGAGGTGAGAGAGATCGGAAACCCCCGAACTTTCGCGTGGCTTTCGTATCTTCTGGAGAAAACACCAATATTGCCTATGAAAAGTAGAATTAAAAATCAATAATGAATTCCTGATGAATCGTTGAGCGTTGAAATGAGTTTATCGCGCACTGTAGTCAACGCCATGGACGAGAAGTGAAGTTCTCCGCTTTCACTACCGATGCTGTCCGCTTCGTCCGAAGATAATTTTAGCCGTGCTTTGTAGCGTACGGAGACTGGGAACTTCCAAGGAAATGCTCGAAGCGGGAAACTTGCCAATGAGAAGAGCAAGTCATTGGACGGCTATAGAGGATGTTGTATACCCGACGAGCTACATTGATATCCAAACCGATTTTCCCGCCTCTTGTTGGCATGTTCCTCGGTCAAAGTCGGGGCGATGTCGTCGTTCTTGGAGTAAGGGACATACTACAGTGCGCCTTACAATAAAGCACACCTCTCTCTAGGGAGCATATCATAGAGTAGGTATGCTTCAATATCCAATTACTTCTTCAGATAACATGGTATTCAGGAAACTCACTTGTACTTGTAAACGCCAATATTCAAGATCGAAAGATCTTCGTGACAGTTGAACTCCGGGTGTCGGGCCATTGAACTAGTAGTAGTATGTGATTCGTCGCGATTAAGCTGCCATTCCCTTTGACAGTGGTGCATAGGGCAAGGACTTCGCTTCGGACTCACGCGGAGAGATCTAAATTTATGTGAGTTGACTACTTCAGCCTTTGACGATGGAAGACACACTGTTCGCGTGCCCTCGAACTATGAAGGGTATATAAAGGGCCCATGAACTCGCATTTCGACAGCATCCAATAAATCCCAACTAGGACGCCGAACAAGACAGAAATGCCAGCAACAACTCTTCCACCTTTCCCCGACAATGTTCAGACCCACCCACTTCTCGTCATTGACTACGAGTTGATCAAAAAGGGCGACGCGAACGAGATTGCAAGGCTATGGAAAGCAGCCACGGAGCTGGGATTTTGGTAGTACGTGTCGCGTCGGATAACGTATGAAATACGTGATTCACGATATTTGAAAGCCTAAGGAACCACGGGGTCGGAAAAGAGGTCGACGAGATGTTCGACATGGGGGCAGAGACTATGGCACTTCCTCTTTCCGAGAAGCTGCGTTTTGAACAAGGGGACGACGGTCAGTCTTTTGGGTAAGCCGATTCCCGCTCATTTCTCGAGCCAGCGAAGTGACTAAGGTTCGGATTTTGAAGCTATAAGGCTGCTGGAGCGAATGCAACGGATGACGCCGGAAACCCAGACACTGTTGAGTTCATAAACGTTGCAAAGGACGATGTTCTGTCCTTCCCTGCCGTCACCCACCGCACCTATCCAGATACCGTCGAAGTTCGCATGGAGTCCACTCTAAAGCCATTCTTGACGAAGTCGCTGGAGGTTACCAACAAGATTCTTGAGGTCTTCGAAAGGCAGCTCGGACTTCCTGAGGGCGCTTTTGCTGACCGCCACAAGATGCTCGAGAGCAGTGGCTCGGAAACGCGTTGTATCAAGAATCCAGCCAAGCGACGTCCCGCACCGAATGCAGTCACCTATGAACCCACCGCAGCAGATGAAGAGAAGGCCGCGCTCGGTGCGCACACAGACTTCGGATCCATATCCTTTTTGCACAACCGTCTGGGCGGTCTACAGGTGCTTCCTCCGGGATACGATACTTGGCAGTACGTTCGTCCTATTTCCGGGCACGCAATTTGCAACGTCGGAGACACGTTGACGCTGCTATCGGGAGGGATTTTGCGGTCTAATTTGCATCGAGTCGTCACTCCTCCAGGAGAACAGGCGTTCTTCGAACGTTGGTCTCTTGTCTTCTTCCTCCGCCCCAGCATCGACGTCCCTCTTTACCCACTCACGAAGGAGAGCGACGCCATTGTAGACGCGGTCGACCATATGACTGAGGATGACAAGAAGAGGTACTATCCCGTGTCGGATGATGGAAAGGCCAGCACAGCGGGAGAGTGGTTCGCGCGCCGAATCAAGATGCAGAGGCTGAAGAACCGTACAGTGAGCGTTTTCGAGTGAATTTGTCTTCGGTCGTGGCACTAAATTTTTCACAACTCAGGGACCTGAGTCGTACAGAGCGAGCAGGGGCATGGAACATAATCCGAAGGCGATTTGAATTTCATATTTATTTTCTGGAGGATGCGTAAAGTTGACGATCAGCGACCAATGCAATAACACACACCCAGATCCACTTACTGTATAGCTAGCTTATTATCATCTTTTTGTATCGCCCGTGTTCCTCAAATAGTGTCGAAAGAATATCGTTAACGCGTTTACGGACGACTCGGAAGAAAAGTTAGACTCACTCAACACCTTTCCCTCCAAGGGACTTCCTTATACTCTCGATTCGAAGTATGAGCTTCAGCTAGAGAAGAGTGAGAGGTAAGTACAGTGCCTCTTGTAAGGAATGCAATTATTGAATCTTTATTTGATGAGTGGGGTGTATACTTCACATGTAAGATAATACTTCTCTACTTCGATCTCCGATTCTCCGTTGTTTAACGCGCCTATGACTTGAATCTCAATTTTCACTCGCCCCATTGAGCAACGAAGGCTTTTCCTGGGCAGAAGCACTGACTCGCTTGTCCGAAGGATGGTTATCCATGATGTTTAAGGTTTCGCCGTCCTCTGCCACTCGGATGGTCACAGTATCCCCAGTTCTTAGAATGATACGGATTTAACAAAGTGTCACTTCAAAGTCAACACGTCTTCTCACCTCACTGTTCCCTCAAGCATCTTCCTTGCCAACGGGAACAACACCTCCGTCCTCACTACCCTCGCAATCGCTCGCGCACCATATACCTCTGAGTACCCCTTCTCCGCCAGCCACGCCCGTGCGCCTTCATCTACATCCAATGTAATGCGACGCTCGCGCACACGCATAGCGACGTCCTCTAACCTCAGGTCCACGACCTTGAGGATCGAAGCGCGCGAAAGCTTGTTGAAGACGGTGATAGAATCGAGCCGGTTAAGGAGCTCGGGCGGGAAATACTCCGAGGTACGCTCCATGACGAGATTACGTGCGTCGGAGGTGACGAGGCCGTCAGATGTCGTGGAGTCAGCATGAGCCAGGATGTCGCTTCCTATGGCACATTGAGATTTTCCATATACGATGTTATTCAGTGGAGGAGGCTTACCGATGTTACTCGTAAGGCAGATAATCGTATTCTAACTGATGTCAAAGACTTCTTTCAGAGGGGATGAGTGCGCCAAACGCACCTTGAAGTCAACTTTCCGTCCTTGACTATCCGTCAAACTGCCTTCATCGAGTATTTGCAACAGGATTAAAGCGACGTCCTAAGCATCGACGATATATCACCTGACAGACAGCATTTTTCGATTGCAAACTCACCTTGTGCGCCTTTTCTAATTCGTCAAGTAGTATAACGGCTGGCACGATCTCTAAGTTGATATTTTTGTCGAAAGTGATTTGCTATGAAACGTACCGTATGGTTTTCTCCGAACGGCCTCTGTCAACTGTCCACCTTCTTCGAAGCCGACATAACCGGGCGCTGCTCCGATGAGTCGTGAGATCGTATGACGGTCGTGATACTAAACAAGCACGAAATTTGTGAGATAGCAATTTCAAAACATTAAGGTAGAGTAGACGAACCTCTGACATGTTGATGTTGATCCTAATGAACACAATTTTTTATTAATGGTCGCGCGAACGGAGCTGTTGTCGGAAGTACTTACAGTCCGCGCTGCTCGTCGTTAAATAGAAATCCTGCCAGGGCTTTGCACAACTCAGTCTACATGGGAGATAAGTCACAGGCACATGTAATGGCATAGCATACGCACCTTTCCAACACCCGTGGGCCCAAGGAAGAGGAAGGACGCTACTGGTCTATTTGGCGCCTGAAGTCCCGCACGAGAGATGCGCACCGCGTCGCTGATGGCCTTGACGACATGATCCTGGCCGACGACGCGCTGACGCAGAGTATCCTCCATCTACGATGAACAAAACGATCAGCAATGCGACATAAACTAATCGTCCCCAAATTTACGCACATGCACGAGACGATCCCGCTCGCCTTTCATGAGGTTCTGCACTGGAATACCCGTTGCTTTCGCCACCACCCTCGCAATGTCGTCAGATGTCACCCGATCATGTAACATCAACGCCCCTTCGCTCGTCCCTTCCTCTCCACCGTCTTCCCCGGGCTTTGTCTGCTCCTCCTCTCTCATCTGTCTCTCCAACTCTGGTATCTCCGCAAACCGTAATCTACCCGCCCTCTCATACCGCCCCTCCCTCTGCGCAACCTCCAGCTCATGCCTCGCCTCCTCCAGCCGCCTCTTGCGATCCTTTGCCCTCCCAAGTCGCTCCCTCTCCTCCTTCCACCGTTCCTCCATTGCATGAGCTGCCGCCCGCCGGGCCTTGAGCGTCTCCTCGACGCGCGCACGCCGCTCGACGGAGAGCGCGTCGGATTCATTACGTAGAGAGGCGAGCTCAATTTGGAGCGTCATAATGTCGCGCTCGAGCGCATCGAGCGGTTCGGGTTTCGATTCCTGTGCGAGGCGGAGTGCGGAGGCGGCTTCGTCGACGAGGTCGATGGCTTTGTCGGGAAGGAAGCGATCGGAGACGTAGCGCGCACCATACACCGCGGCTGAAAAGGCGTCGCAATTTCGAATAAGCATAGTTAAGAGTTATGAACAGGTACTTACCAGTGACAAGCGCTGCGTCTGAGATTTCCACTCCGTGGTGCACCTCGTACCTCGGCTTCAAACCACGCAAGATCGAAATGGTAGACTCGACGGTAGGCTCGTCAATCGTCACGGGCTGGAACCGCCGCTCAAGAGCCGCGTCCTTGCCAATCGTCTTTCGGTATTCGTCAGCTGTATAGATTTTTGTTTCATTAATGAATGATCATAGAGATCGAATCTAGGAAAGTGAAAGACCCACGCGTCGTCGCACCCACGAGCTGCAAACCTCGCGCAAGTGCAGGCTTGATCATCTGGCCGGCGTCGATGCTCCCTTCGGCCTTGCCAAGTTGAAAGAGCGTGTCTACCGAAGGCTTAACGTGAGCATTTCTTCATTGGATATAACATTCAGCTGGGCTACGCACGAAGTTCGTCGATGAAACAGATAGCATTGCCGCCCTATTTAGACGGGTAAAATGATGGTTGTTCGCGGAACGATACGAATTATGACGTCGACGTACCTCGTCTTCGATATCCCTTATCAAAGCCTTGAATTTTTCCTCGAATGCACCGCGTATACCTGAGCCTGCCATGATCGCCGACAAGTCCAGAGCGAGTACGCGTTTGTTGTGAAGGGACTTAAAAGATTAGATGTCAGAATCATCCAGAAAGGAGACAGAGTCTCGCAAACACACCTCAGGCACTTCCTTCGCAACTATTCGACTAGCGAGGCCTTCGAGAATTGCAGTCTTCCCGACACCAGGTGGACCGATCAGCTTGAAGATGTATTCGTTGGTCAACACAAACATTTGCAAACGGGGATTCTTCACAAGCTTACCACAGGATTTGACTTAGTTCGTCGAGAAAGGACTGAAGAAGAATACTTTTAAGTGCGCGGTCATCGCGAAGTGCTATCGAACTCACTTTGAATCGTCCTCCTAATCTCTGAAGCAGTCTTAGCATAGACTTCCAACCAGCATCTCCTATAAACTTGCCTTCATCACGTCCAATCGTTGGGTCTAGCTTGCCTTCGCGCGCAAGCTCTGTTAGGTCCGTGCTCTGGTTTAAAATGCGTCAGTATGCATTGAGATGAAATTTAACTTGAAAGATTGACACACGTATTCCTTCAACGCCTCCCCCTTCTGATGTGCCGGCTTCATGCTAAACCCAGGAAATCCTCCACCTCCACCTCCTGGTGCTTGAGCATAGCCTCGAATAGACGCAAAGGGCGCCCCAGTCTTCGACCATCTTGAAGACCCAAGTCGCGGTCGCGGTCGTACACCGAAGTTACGGAGGCTTGGGTTATTTACGCTAGTCACATAACGC
The DNA here is from genome assembly GCA_001020605.1 of Schizopora paradoxa. NCBI lineage: Eukaryota > Fungi > Basidiomycota > Agaricomycetes > Hymenochaetales > Schizoporaceae > Schizopora > Schizopora paradoxa. The sequence continues at coordinate 201,013 of KQ085892.1, forward strand.
GCGTGCAGGTGGGAAGTACCAGACTTTGAGATATAAGAGAGCGATGACCTGGATGGATAGAAGAGGCGACGAGCGAGAGGAATCATACGCAGTATCTTTCCCGAAGTAATACTAACGGAGAGTGCTTCAGCAAACTTTTGACACCTTCGACTCGGAGACTCACCAACCGCTTTTAGTAAATAAAGTCTCTCTCCCAGTTCAAAGTAGAAGCCTCTCGCCTCTCTTTGCTACGCTACACCCTCCAGGTTTCAAACCATTACCAGTTACAAGTGGAGGAGGAATGTACCATTGTCGTCGAGGTTGAACTGGAAATTTCTCGCCGGACTCAGGGTCTCGAGGCCACGCGACTTCGCCTGTCGTTCGCCCGTCGCCTCTTGCTGCTCTCTCTCCGTCTCCGTTGTGTCGTCGACCATTTGGCATTCTCGTTCGGAACGGTATATCGTATTTGGGAATGATGCGGCTTTCAACGAAAAATACCTCTGTTCATCTGGTCGGGCGCCGTCGACGATGTCGGTGAACAAGCCAGCTTCGTTCGAAGATCAACCTCGACATCGCAGTTCCCCGTATCTCATCTGAGTTGCCTGTGCGATTCGCTCTTCGCCTATGGATCGTCTTGTTTGGAGCTCGCGACGTCAAATTCGGACAAGTTTCGATGGATTTACCGCCGGGCGTGGTAGTTGTTGTCGCCCTCACTTACCGAGGAGGTATCCCCGTCTGTACGGGGTTGGAGTAGTTATTATTGACTGGTTGCGGTGCGTCTTCAATCTCGTCTTCTAAGTGCTTCTACGTCCATAAGAGCTTAATCGCTCTCTTTTCCTCTCATCTGTCAGGTCGTCGCAATATGCGGTCCCTCATCGTCATTCTTTTAACGACACTCATTGGAAACGTCTCGTGTGGTTTCTTGAACGTATCTATTGATGATACTTCGGGAGACCCGACGACTGGTGCTCATGTTACGTACGGACCAACAAACGCATGGTCATCGTCAGGCACACCTTGTTCACCTCTCGATATTCAAAGCGACAAAGTATACAACAAAACCTGGCATACCGGCGTGTACACGAATAATACAGACCCGGTATGGGCATCTGTCCCATTTACTGGTAAGTTTTGCAGAAAATCGAAGAGTTTCTCTAAACTTATCGGTCATTGGGACTCGCAGGAAGTGCAATCTACGTCTGGGGCGTTCTCGCGACCTGTTCAGGTTCGAACATTAGCGAGGCAAGCATTGGCTTTACGATTGATGGAAAGGCCATGGGCAAATTCAAAGAGCCGTCCACAAACGCCTCCGACGCGGTCCAATACAACGTCCTCTTATTTTCATCGACGGGTCTCAACAACACAAATCATACCCTTATCATGGGTGTGGGAGGAGGGAATCAATCGGCCTATGCGATACTGGACAAAATTGTCTACACGTGAGTGATGCAATCGAGTCTTTGTCTCGACGTACTAATTCTGGGTCAGTGTTTCCGTCGCCGACCAGCCATCTAGCACCATATCTTCGACCTTAACAACAACACGAACACCAAACATCACCTCGTCGCGACAATCAAGTTTGCGATCAACGGCAACACTGCAGGCCTCGAGTATGAATAATACAACGATAACATCGGTTTCATCTGCAGCTGAGAGCACCAGCACAAGTGCGGACGCATCTCAGAACACAGCCGTCTCCTCGTCCAAGGTCGCAACAGGAACCATTGTTGGTGGTCTCCTCGGTGGATGCGCTGCAGTCGCCGTTGCCTTTCTTCTCACTCGCTGGATCTGGGCCGCCCGACAGAGGAAGGCCCAATCCGACCTCGAGGATCGTTATCAGTTCATCGACAGAGACAACCTCGATTGCAGCTCCGTCGAAATGCAGGAGAACAAATCCCGTGACCCTTCGGTATTGAACATCTCCAGAATGAGAGACTCTGTTCTTCGGAGTAGCAAGAAACTTTTCCCGGTCATGCTTCTCCCGAACAGAGACGGCTTTCCTTCGACTTCTCACTAGCCAGTCTTCCGAACAGACTATGGACTCTGATATCCCAAAGAATGAGCGGGCGATAATCAACTAATATATTTCTACGATCCATGTGGATGTAATACTAATCACAATAACATCCCACACTCAACACCATCATACTCGATCACAACTTGCGTCGCTTTCATCCAATGTGCGAATTCTTGCGCACCCGGATTCTCCTCTGATTCTATACATTGGGAGCAGTGAGAGGTATGTATTTGATACTTCTGGTGTTATAACGCTGGCAAACCCTTTGCAGAAATCTCGGAATATATTCGTGGTTTTGATATCTTCTCAACAATCTCGACAACATGAATCTTCTAACGTTCTTCTCACGTCCGTCCATCTTGAGGAGCACATGTGCGAAGCAGGTCGTACGAACAATAGTCCCCACTTGAAGTACGTCGACTTCGCATCATTCGTTAGTGAAGACACCCTCCCAGGTATCACGCTTCTCTTGCATCTCTGAAGGGACCAGTTGTTGGCACGAGACTGATCAATGCCACGCCTTCGAATACTCGTTGCCCTTAAAGCTCGCTGACCCTCGACAGACTTACGAATTTGCCTGTGTACATGTGCACTTGGCTTGGTGAGTAAAGTCATGTTTTAAAAATTTGGTGCTGAAGTGTACATGCAATGTTTCTACGAACAGGATTGAAGTACTACCGGCACCGTCATGTCATTTGTGGTCTTTGTACTTCTTACACTCTGCTGTGGCTGGGTGCAATGCAGATTGCAGAATATCAGTATCGATGACACGAATGGCGATCCTACAACAAGTCAGTTCGTACAGTACAACCCAACTTCCTCTTGGAGCTTGGGAACCTCTTGCAATAGTTGTGAAGCGCAATTCAACAGCTCTGAAGCTTACGAGCAAACTTGGCACGACACAACCTTCCTACCTGGTGGTCCAATGATGTCGGCTTCTGTAAACTTTACAGGTCCTTTTTCTCTTTCCCTCTTTCAAAAATGGCTAAATCTTAGGAATGTTTTTAGGATCGGCCGTATACGTGGTGTGCATCCTCACAGGTTCAACCGAGAATCCAAATGGAAACTCGGACATGACATTTCTTATCGATAATAATACTGCGGGCGTCTTCCAGCAAAGTCCGGATGGAAATTCCAGTTATTCGTTCAACCACGTCGTCTTCGCAGCCGAAAACTTGACAATGGATGCTCACAATCTTACACTGCTGAATGGACTATCCGGTGAGGCAGCGCTTGTTTTGCTTGATCGCATCATCTACACGTGAGTTACATCGCAAGCAAAACCGTTGATTATACCAAACTGATATAAAACCCGGGAAGAATCGAAGTGCCAGACGAGCAACCAAGCACAGTTTCTTCTCAGCCCATGACCACCACGATTTCCACCCCTAACACTCCTCTCCGGGAAAGTAACAAAAACACTCACTTCGTCGTCGTTGTGGCTACGAGCGTGAGTGGATCTGTCATATTCACCATCGCTGTTGCGGCGACTGTCTATCACTGTCGGAGAAGGAAGCGCTCTCTATCATCTGGCGTACGCCTCGATCTTGATCCATGGGAAGGCCAAGCGCCTGCTAATGTGGAGAACCAGTCTTCGGTGCAAAGTTTGAAGAGAAATAGACCAATAAGTTCCTTACACGTAGAGAATGTCGATGCGAGTCCACCTCCGTACATCTAGTACTATGTCTGCAAATTCCCTTCAGAGTCGACGAATGCCGTATTCCTGCATGTAATTACGAACCCGATTTCTAACGGAAATATTTGACTAGTGCGTTCAGTAGAAGAGCGTCAACATAGCCACGACGGCGTTCATTTGCTGTCGATCAACAACCCTCGTGCCACGTAACCGCTTGCTTCGCGTCTTGTTTTCTTCACCCACCGCCGTCACTTTCAAATCTCAGGTTCACTCAGTAAAGCTTGAAATCCGAGAGTCCCAACTCTGCCAATTTCCCTTCTAGTTGAACGTTCAATGCGGCCGTCTGTGAGCATATATGGTTACGAACCGCAAAAAGTCAAACCAAAGGTCATCGACGTTTATCGTCAAATCACGATATCGGAGCTTGCGACAGACGCAGGCAAATGATCATAGCACCATCCGCGTCTATGAATATCATTACGACCATAAGACCATCTTCAGCCAAAAAGGTGAGACCAGAAGTTGATGCTGCTTTATAACTGTGGGCGGATCTTCTTCGTAGTAAGGTGCAATGCCGCATCTCCCTCTCCTCAGCTTGGATACGATTAGGGTTGTTCTTGCATCATCCTTGACAAAGGCGAAACGGATTTAGGAATCCTCAGCCCGTTTGTCTTGTGAAACAAACTACAAGCGCCTGTAGTATACCTCGCCACTGCTAGGGCCAGTGGTAGCACTTCAAGTCGACTCGTACTGGCAACTGCTGTTCGTTGCTCTCAAATGTGGATCAGTAATTGTACTCTCGAAGAGATTCTTCGTGATATGGCCCCGAGATGTCCGTCGGACTACTTTCTCCTGATGGTTGCTTAAATTCCAATGAATGATTGGATATGATTCCCCGTGAAGGATAGATCGATGGAGACACGTACCGTCCAGACGGCTTGCTTCTGGCCATATCTGCTCTGATTTGGCCATCGCTGCTATAAAGCTGATGCTCGCATCAAGCTCAGAACAATGCTCCCCATATCAGCGCGACATAGTGAGTGAAACCTATCCTCTCGAAAGCAAGGCCAATATTAACTGGAATCCAGACGTGCTCTCTACATGCTGATGGGGGTGGTTGTCGGCTTCCTGTTGGCATCGTGCATTGGGCGGGTACTATGCGCGTTGCAGAACGTTAGCATAGACGATACAAACGGTGATGAGATGACGGGACGGCAGATCACTTACAACCCAGCGAATAAATGGAGCCTTGGTCCGTCGTGCCAAACCTGCGAGGCAAAAGTCAGTCCTGCCTCCGAGGCCTTCGATCAAACCTGGCACGATACGAGCTTTATCAAAGGGGGGCCATTGATTTCAGCGTCTGCCATATTTACGGGTGCGCACTCAATTCCTTGCTAAAATCATCTGATTTGACGTTGCAAATCCTTTCTGTTCAGGATCAGCCGTGTACGTGGTGTGCATCTTGACGGGAACCTCCCAAGATCCCAATGGAAATTCGGATATGGTGTTTTTTATCGACGGTGTTGAAGATAACCGTTTTCAACAAGGACCTAATGGTAATCCAGACTACCAATTCAACTCTGTGGTCTACTCCAATGAAAGTTTGACGATGGAATCACATAACATTACCATCGTCACTGGGACGCTGGGGGAACAGTCCCTAGTTCTTCTAGACCGTATAATTTACTCGTGAGTGGAATTGACTTTAATTACAGTAAGGCGACTGATTTTCTTTCAAAGTACCGAAGTTTCAGAGGGCGGAATCTCATCTGGTGGTAATACCAGCCCGGGGTCCGGTTCTGAGCCCGTCGTGGAAGGTGACACTACGACGGTTTTGACTAAGACTTCCCAGAGCACGGTGACCACGGTATCGACTGCGACAGAGACGTCTGAAGTGACACCATCTGTCGCTGAGACGACGCTCCCGAAGACCGGGGAAATTTCTGGATTCACATCATCGTCACCTCCACAATCGTCCCAAACGACATCCACGTCAAGCAAACAGCCTACACAAACGTCGTCCCAGGTCACCCCGGAGACTTCGAGTGGTGCATCGCATATTACTGGTGTTGTGCATAGTCGACATACGGTAGCGATTGTCCTTGGCGTGTTGGGATCTCTCGCGGCTCTCGTGGCTGCCACCATTTTCCTCTGTCTGCGAAAGAGAAGACACCAGTCGAGGTTGAAGGTCGCCCCTTGGTTTGGACGCGTGTCCGTCGCTTCTGACGAACACCATACGGGAGAAATTTCGAGTCTGTCCGTCGAGGCACCCGGAATGTCCTTGCGTTCTATCCATGACGGTACTTTCGCCACTATCCCCTCCTTTTATGCGGGATCAGACCACTCTGACTCCGATTCGAAACTGCCTTCTTATGAAGCAGACATGGACACCCGTGTAGAAACTGAAACTTACCGTCAACTTCCTGTGCTTGAAAAACTGTAAATCTACTTTCTCTGGCCCACCCACCCCACATTTCATTCACAAACGCTCGCGCATACAGCCACGTATGATCTGCTTGGTCGGATCACCACTCACTCCTTTCGTCATTACAGCTACCATCATCTCTTGTTTTCTCAAATATAGGAATAGGAAGATAGCATCACTTGTCGCAAATCCTCTTCACGTTGGAAATTGTCGTGTAGTCTCAACTCGTAACTTCAACCTGGCTCATGTCAGACACTGCGACTGCGTGTGCGATTCTGGTAACTTAGCTACGGCATCGTCTGAGGTCGACCTGGAGAAATTACTATAAGATATCTGCCGTCCGTCTACTGCCCAAATCGAGAGTTGCCATGTCGGTTGCGGCATCAACATAAGTGAGGTCCTTTGCGAGTTTCTGACTGTCATTTATTTCGAAGTCGATGGGCGTCCTGATTCTTGATAACGACGCATCGCTCTTTTCGTTTTCAATAAGAAGATGGTAGTAGGGGTTCTGCCTGTTACTACAGCGCTCCTCAAAGATGCCACAAATCATGCACAGATTAGCAGTTGCGCTGCTCCTCTTCAAAGGCGTCCTTTGCACATTACGGAACGTCAGCATCGATGACACTATGGGTGACCCAGTGACCCGTCGAAACATCATCTATAATCCTCCAGGCGATTGGGCTCATGGACAAAGCTGTAGATCTTGTTCAGCACAAGCGACACAACCCGAGGATGCTTTCGATGGGACGTGGCATAACTCGACATACCAAGTCGGAGGATCTTTGGTTTCTGCGTCCGCTCAATTCAACGGTAAGTTTGGTATTCTCATACTGGGCGATACTAACCAAAAAACGAATCATAGGAACGGCCGTCTACGTGATTTGTATCTTGACAGGCTCGCTGCAAAGACCCAACGGCAATTCCGATATGACGTTTATTTTGGACGGCAAGACAGTTGGGAACTTCGCATTGGCGCCAGATGGAGATGATGAATATAAATCCAACGTCACGGTCTACGCCAATGAATCCCTTTCGTCTGGTGTGCACAATATCACACTCGTTTCGGGCCTGGCGGGTCAGGAGAGTTTGGTTCTATTGGACAGAATCATTTATTCGTGAGTGCTAAGCTAACTTGGTTTGTCTTGAAATACTCAACTAACCGTTCGACTGGTATGGGCAGAATGGACGATGGGGATGGGGTTCCGGAACCCTCTGCGTCTGCGCAAATTTCCCTTGATAATATCTCAAGTTCAGGTTCAAGCACCTCCAGCGCTTTGAAATCCTCTCCCACTGATTCAAAATCTTCCTCGGACTCGACAGGTGTCGCCAATGCTACATCCGCGTCACAGCCAACAAACAGCGACTCCGCAGCATCGAGCAGCGCCTCGTCGTCGACTTCGCCTTCTGCGACGTCCAGTGGATGGAGGAACGAGGTGGGGACGATTGCTGGTATTCTCGCGATAAGTTTGATATTATTGGTATGATTGTAAGAGTATGACTTGATTTTGTATTGACGGTCTGCTTGTTCGAAGCATTGTGTATTTATCTTGATTGATTTTGACTTCTATATCCCTGGACCAATGATATCTTTCCTATCATTCAGTAATCTGCCCTCCATCCCTCCTTCAACCATCACAACTTGACCTGTAACGTGCCCGGAACAGACATGTGACGCCAATAACAAGATCTGTTGTGCAACGTCTTTCGTTGTCGCTACCTTTTTTAACGGAGTGCTTTGAAAAGGTGACATTGTGGTTACGTTCAATTCAAGAGCAAGAGTATTGACTTACGACGCAAGTGCGCGATAGACGATATCTGGGTCCTTAAGCGCGTCTGTAGCCATTGGTGTATCAACCCAACCTGGCGCAACGCAGTTAGCTCGACCGCGAGGCGCTATTTTCACAATTTCGTTCTTGAGCGAGAGTAGAAGCCCATACATCATTGCTATGGTCAATGTACTTTAGTTCGCATAATGAAAACTGATCTAATACGTACCGCTTTTCGAAGCAGCATAATCGGCATGCCCATGTTCTCCATACTTCCCAGCTGTGCTTCCAACCAGGACGACCGCAACTTTCTGTCTATATTCTTGAGAAACTTCCGGTCTGTCAATCCGACGCAGAAACTCGCGAATGACGAGGAAAGATGAAGTGAGGTTGGTCGTGAGAGTCGTGTTCCACTGGTCGAAGCTCATTTGAACGAGGGGGGCGTCAAGTTTCGGCCAGATCCCATGGTTGACCACCAGTACTTGGATAGGCTCAACGATGCCAAACTTGCTCTCGTGCTCATCGAAGAGTTTGACGACAGCATCCTCTGAAGTCAGATCAGCCTGTAGAGCGACACAGTTGGCGGTTTCGCGAAGAAGCGGCTCCAGAGATGAAGACGTGGAGTTGTAATGGGCGACGACATGGGCTCCCTGAGCTACACAGTATGTGTTAATGCTTGAATAACATCATATTGATGATTGAAAGGCGTCGGAAGCCTGACATAGGAAGACTCGCGCTGTCTCCAGACCAATGCCGCCATTTGCGCCTTTAGGGAGATTAATTAGTTATTCACTCCCTTCGCAGAATGTGTACGAACCCGTCACGAGCACTCTTGTGTTCTGTAGTCCAAGATCGAGCATGGAGAGAGTTTGAGGAGGATGACGAGGCCACGACAGCCGAGAGCAAGGCGACTTGAGGCCATCGATCACGCACGCTCGTGCAAAAGACGCGACTTTGCCTTTGACCATCATTTTGCGAAGTCGCGGGCGTCGACGAAACCCCTCGAGTCTCTAAATTCCTCCCTCTCGGTCATGGCCTCCTTAAATCTCGAAGATTTCATTAACTGGCGCGACCCCTCACTCTGGATCTCTTTGGCATCGATCACGTTCAACCCCTTGGCCTGGAATATCGTTGCGCGAAATGGTATGAAATTTTTTTGTCTCAGCACGTCGTTTGGAATCTGACGCGAATTGAAAATACACCAGAGTATAGAAACAAGTCTTTGACACGATTTTTCGGTGGAAGTGTTTATGTTGGATGCTATTTCCTTGCTGCTGCAATTTTCCTCTTTGGCATGCTCCGTGATACTCTGTGAGTTGCCGTAAATTTGCTGGTCTCAATCGGATACTTATCACAAGAGAACTAAAGGTACCATAATGCCCTGAAGTCGCAGCCTACTGTGCCGTTACTTCCCAATGACGCACCATTTAATTTGCACATTGTCGTGCCCGCGGTGTTATTCATTACGGGGCAGGTACTCGTCATAACGTCAACCTATGCTTTGGGAATTACGGGAACGTTCCTTGGCGATTACTTCGGTATCTTGATGGATCACAGAGTGGAGGGCTTCCCGTTCAATGTTGTGGAAAACCCAATGTATACGGGAAGCACGTTGTCTTTTGCGGCAACTGCGTTGTGGTATGTGTAGGACCGCGAACTACGCCGTTGCACGCTGCTAACTTTCTGCAGGTACGAGAAACCTGCAGGCTTGTTCATTACGCTATACGTTTACCTAGCGTATAAGGTGGCTTTGAGTTTCGAAGGGTAAGATCATCTCAAGAAGTTTGAATGAACTTGCTCATGTGTTTGTAGCCCTTTCACGACGATGATTTACTCGAAGAAGGCACAGTCTCACGACGGAAAGTCCAGCAAAAAGGAACTTTAAAGTATTGCTACATCTTTCTAGAGTGGGGAATGCTACGACATGTCTGTGATGAATCTCTAGGACGCGATAATCGATAATAAGAGCCATTAGAGTATTGCTATGATCTAGTCTAGAATCCAGCATTTTCCAAACAAATAGATAGTTTTGTAATGTCCATTCGGCATGCATGCCTATTTCAAGACTCAAACTTATACCCTTTGAGAGCCGAGTCCCAAATTTTACCTGCGTCGACCTTTGCATTGAGGCGAGAAGCGAGAAGGAATGCCCCGCTCAATTTTCTGTAGGACGACTCAACGTGAAGGTCTCAACTCCAGCTTGTGTGCTCACCTGTTCAAACTGTAGGTCTCTCTTGGTGGCGGGGTCAAACGCTCCTGAAGCATCACTGGGATAAGAGATCTAATCTCAGCCGTGATTCGGGACCATTCCGATCCTTTTCCAAAGTCGTATAATCGCTCAGACGTCCTGAAAGGAGTTGCAAGGAGAGTAACGCTCTTGACGTGCGCTGAGCGCATAGCATCGCTTTCTGCACCCGTAAGATATCCGAGCTCTTCGCTCCATTTTACACAGGCGTCGAAGTCTTCTGCGACGGCAGATTGAAGAAGGTGCATCCACCGGTCCATGAACTGTTGTGAATAGGACCGCGTTGCTCCGAAGTCGATCAACTCGACCTTGAACCCACGTCAACGTCGATAGAGTACATTGAAGAATTAGCTCTGACCTGGCGAGTGGCACCGTTCCAAAGAAAATTAGACCAATTCGGATCCGTTTGCATCATCCTAAATTCGAAAAGCTCTTTAAGGCATAACTCTAGGACACGACGGGCAATCTGAAGAAGTATTAGGACAACCATTGACGATTGGGCGGGACTCACCTCATCTCGTTCGGGTTGCGGTAGAGTCTCTACCGTCGTACTCCCAACCGAGATCCCGTCCATCTTTTGCATTACAAGAACCCTTTCTGTACTGCGGTCCCAAATCCAAGGAACGCGATACCGCGGATCTCTTCCCAAGCCTTTCGGGGATCCAAAAAATGTCGCCGCTGCAGCTTCCTTGTTGTAATCGCATTCGTCGTGAAGCTCCTGCCTCATCACCTATCCACACCAAGACGTCAGTAATAAATTATGAAGCAATTTAATGGTTTTACTTGAATCGTTTTGTCCAAGAATAAGCCCTTCGGTAACACGCGTCCAATGCTAAGTACCCATGTCAGGTAGCCCAGATCACTTTCGATGCTACGGGAAATGTTGGGGAATTGGACTTTGACAGCGACGTTCTCCTCTTTCCCTGTTGGCGAAACATCGGCTGCGAGGACACCCGAATGTACCTGTCCTAGGGAAGCTGCAGCAAACGGGATTGGTGAAAATTCAGAAAAGTATGAGGACCAATCATCGCCCAAAGAGCTGCGCATAACTTCCTGCGGCTCATCAGGTTGCAGGTCGGATTTATGGAATTTGCACGACCCACTTCCAATTGTGAATGAGGCATGTAATGGGCGCTATCCTGGACGCGTCTGAAGACCTCTTCTACATCCTTCGGCAAAACGTGTGTATCTGGACTGACGGTCTCATTCCTGACTCTGTCACATAGAAAGCGCCAACAACATACCTTGGATGCTTAGAAACTGACCAACTTTCAGTGCCGCACCTCGCATTCGACTCAGCTTTTCGACGAGCCTCGATATATTGGCTGGAGTCATCATCACATTTCCTGAACTTCCCCCTCCTCCGGTCCGCCTTAGAACTTCAGCAGCTGCCCCATATCCAAGTCCTGCCGCTAATCCGCCATAGTGAAATAATCGACCAATACGTGACGAGGGCACGCGAGATGCGTGGAGAGTTTTTGGCGCCTCTAGGATTGGTTCGGCCTTCGTGCCCTGAAGTAATGTATCACTGTTTCCTGAAGGCAGAGAAGGTAGCTGGTCCGAGATCGGGTTGGTTTGAAGTTCATTTGCGGATAAATCACGAGTTTTATTCGTCTCAGGTAGTCTGGTCGGGTCGACAGTATCCACCCAGGTATTTTGGCTCAGAAGTGACGACCCAACAGGAACCTCATTTGCCAATGATGTTCCTCGTACCTCGACGGGGATGTGTTCCTTTGCGTTCTGCGTGGGTGGACTCGGACGTGCTGGCTCTTGCTGCCTTGTGCGATCATCTGACGGTTGTACGACCACCTCCTGGAATATCCTAGCTTCGTTGACCGCAGGCGTCGCGTCCAATTTATCAGACGGCTTGGGAGCTCCGCCGTTACGATGGCGTTCTGTCAGGCATGTGCTCGCTCTCGCGGCTTGCTCTGCCCTAATACGTGCCGCATGGCCGAGTATTTCTGCTGCTGACTGGACGACGCAAAGCCAACCGAACAGTGGGGATGGACGAGGAGTAGGAGGCATGCATGAAGTGGTCGTCAACGCCGACGTCGCGGTCACTGTGGAAGTCGACGCGTGGTCAGTTGAACGCGTCGTTCGTCGCGACACATTTTGCAACGTACCACGTCGAGCTCGCTGTCTAAATCCAATCCCTCCAGAGCAAATCTCACAGCGTAAAGGCGATGAGAAAGCGACCCATTCGCTCATTCGGGGAGAACAGAATATATAATGCCTCCGACGTATCTCACGTCGTGCCGTGATTGACGCTGCACAGCGTCAACGGACTGCTTTTTTCAACCAAACAACGCATTGAGTTCTAGTATCCAACTGTGGGCGCGATGATGCAGGGAGCCGCTCGTCCTCTTGCTCTCGACCTCCATCTCCTTGAAGGACGACGCAGCTGCTGGACGGCCTGTGCGTTTCCAGCTGGGGTACCACGCCATGCAGGCATCAGGACCTCGCATCCAAGGACCAACGGGCCTCCTCCCGAATTCTCTCCATCTTTTATCATGTCGTGTCTTGTACAGGCTTGATCTATTGCCCGAGTTCGAGCGGTGGCTTGTTCTACGCTTCCCATTTGACCCGAATCACGGTCGATCATCTCAACCAGTCCGCTTTCTCTGGGAGATCCTGCGGTTGGGAGCACCACTCCTAACGCTCACGGAGTTGCTCGGGACCAGCTCGTCCTCCTACCGCCATTCGAGCGACATCCGGTCAATTCATGATGGCGATAGTTCGAGTGATACTGCGCAACAAGTTCTTCTCGTGTCAGAATTTCAGGTCAGAGTTCACGCGCTAGAGATTCAAGGTCGATTGCCACATGGGGAGAATTTCTCGACGGAGGGATTCCTCGAGGGATCGGCTCGAGACTTTCTCAAGGTGCGTTCGTCATTCGTCACAATTATAAAGGAACTCACGAACTCCTCAGGTTTTACGAACCGTTGAAAGGCTGCTCCGGTGCCTAGAGGTCATTTACCCAGGACTCTATGAGCTTCCTAAATCCACGGAGGAGCGTAGGTCTCGATTGATGGAACAGTTTCTGTGTGGGGAAAGAGATTTTTTGCGTATTTTGCAACATATGATTGTCAGTATATCAAATTTACCTTATCAACGCATTTTGATCTCGAATTTCCTTCCTTGAAGGACCGCCTATCAAATGTCTCTCTGCCCATGGAAGCTCATGATTCTCCATTGGTTTGCACGATCATCTATTTGGAGCGGATCACATTCTTTCAAACTCATGTTCTTGGGTTTCTGGAGATGAGCCAGGAAAATCAGGATTGGGAAAGCATCTTCTCTCTGCACGTACGTGTCTTTCTTGCACAAGGTCCAAATCGAGACTTACTTTTTTCTAGGACAGCGACGTCTTCGTATCTGGCTCGGGTGCTTACCAGTCTTATTGCGCTGATTATCCTAATTTGTTCGGCTACATCAAATATATATCTTCAAAACAGAAAGAGGTGCGTTGATGTTTTTTGACTTTCCACTGCTTTCTTTTACGAAATCGTTTCCAATTAGGATGATGATCCTGCATTGCATCTTCAATATTTAACCTTGCAGAGCTTCTGTGACAGACCAGTCAAGCACATTCTTTCTTATCCTACAACTCTATCCGTATGTTACTCTCATATCACGTATTGGACGCTACTCAACCGAAAAATAGGAAATCCTATCACTTACAAGTCCTTCAGGAGATCCCATGACCTTCAACTCCCTGTGCTCAGCATACTCTAAACTCTACGTATTGTCCCAAAGAATACTCGAAGCCATGCAAATGACTAGGACTGTCTTTGCCGTCAACGACTTAGTCCGGCGGGCGTTCTTTTGGAATGGACCCGATCCGGGTACGCTTGGAGAGTTGATTCTCGATGATCGACTTCACACAGGCCTCCGATGCGATGACGACTCCGCCTGCTACGTGTTTCTTTTCGACCGAATGTTACTAATCTGCCGACCTCCGGACATCACTGTTGAAGGGGATGACCTTATCATCCAGTCCCCTCGTTCGTACAACGCAGATACATACTCGTATCCCATCGAACTATGGGATATAGGACCAGCACTCCGTGACATTGCGTCACTTCGCGTTCGCCATGCCATTCCGAATGTGAGCATCCAGCGTGTGTATAATCCCGAACCTGGTGAGCACTATTCACCGAAGAGCTGAAAATGCAGTTTAACATTCCCTTGAACAGAGAAATATTCATTCGACATCGTCTGGGTCGAAGACAACATAGTCAGCACATTAACCGTCAACTGTGCACGGAAGGAACAATACGACCAGTGGATACGGATTTTGTGTCAATGGGTGCCCGAGGACGCTTCGTTCCTATACACAGATGACGACTTGATGGAAATACCCGGATCAGATGATCCTCTCAGCCAGGGTGCGTGCGCTCCTCCTTCGGCTCTCGTCCCAATCTTATCATCCTTTAGAAGTCGTAATTAGTCGCAAAACTCATCGTCCGAAATCCTGGAGTATTGTGGCTAGGAGGAACATGTCCTCCTCCCCCGAACGCCAACGAGATGATGCGGATAAGCACAGAAGTCCTCTCTCGTCCCCTTTCTTTGCTGAAGACAGCATGCGTAATGCGAGGTCGCCTCTACACGTTCAAGTAACCTTCACGGAAACAGAAATGGCCGATCAAGAGCCTGAATTGTATACCACTTCTTCCGTTGGAGGCGATGGTACGTCATCTTGGTTAAACAATACTTATTTGATATTTGAAGGTTGATCTTCATAGACATTAAAGGCGATGCCCTTGATCTTTCTGGTCAGATTATCAAGTGCAATGAATATCCGGCTGCGCATGGCGGATTTGCAGACGTCTGGAAATGTGAATGGGTGTCAGAAACGGGCAAGCGGAAGGTGAGCATATCTAATTCTTATGGAACCGTGTTTTTTATTGAGATTTCATTGCTTTAGGTCGCCGTCAAGGTTCTCCGGGGGAAACTATTCGATGGCACGCGCGAAGAAAGGATGAAACGAGTTCGTATCCGCTTTCATTAATCATTAAGGAGCCTTGTCTGACGATGTTGTATCATAGCGTTTAAACCGTGAGCTGAGAGTCTGGCAAAAGCTTGACCACGAGAACATCATTCCGCTTTATGGGACTTGTATGGATTTCGGTCATTACGTATCTATGGTTTGTCCTTGGTATGAAAAGGGTAGTATTCGACATCACCTTGATACCCGTGGCCTGGAGCTCCCGTTATCGCACCGTTTAAAGCTAGTAAGAGATTTTCGATACATACTGTTACAACTTTTGAACAATTTTCGGCCTGACCAGCTTTCGGACATTGCGGCGGGGTTATCGTATCGTGCGTCAAGCTTCATCCTAGGTTATGTCTAAACGAAAGCTAAAACTATTGTCATAGTGCACTCACTGATGATTGTCCACGGAGATCTTTCAAGCGTGAGTACCTTCTTTCTCCGTTCCATTTGCTCTTACTCATTTTTTTCACATTGAAGTCGAACGTTCTCATCAACGACAAGGGACGAGCATGTCTCTGTGACTTCGGGTTGTCGAGTGTCATGGAAGAATTCTTCGAAACATCTAATCCTTCCTCTGTTCTGGGGGGATCTGTGCGTTGGGCTGCTCCAGAGCTCTATCAATTTTCAGAAGAGTGCAGTGAGCAGCCTCGTGTGTCAAAGGCCAGTGACATCTACTCGTATGGGAGCCTTGTATTAGAGGTAAGAATCTTCTCCGATGATATTATTTTGCTATGCAATAACCCCGACTACTCCAGGTTTTATCTGGCAAGGTCCCATACGATTACCTACCAAGGGATGGTCAGGTTCTTATTGAACTGAGCAGGAGTGTGAAACCTCGTCGGCCTACATCGACGTTCGTTACGGACAGCTTATGGAACTTTATTACCGAGTGTTGGCAAGACCCACCGAGCTCAAGGCCGGAATCTGGAGAGTTATCGAATCGAGTAAAGAATATGCATCAAAGGAGCTTGCGCCATTCAGTGTAAATTTATCGCTTTCGTATTTTGCTTTGTATTATAGCTATCGATATGCTAGGAGGAAAATGCTATGAAATCACAGGATGTTGGCTTGACCACAGCATCTGAGGAGGAACGGAGTTTCGGAGAACGCCGCAAGCACTTGACCACTCACCACCTCGACATCGCACAAATGCATTCACCACAATCTTTCTCCAAACTCTCAGAAACAGTCGCATATACCGTTCAAAGGTATGTTACATCCCGCCGTCTTGTGAAGAGCATGTTCGCGAATATCACTCCAGTTCAGATGTCATTGAAGACCTCCAAATTCACGTCCTCGAGGAAGGCACACAAAACATCGTGTGGTACAAAGTACGACTCCGAATGCGCGCGTCTTGCAATTGCTGAAGGAGATGAAATTTCAGGAGAGATTTCTGTCTGATGATGAGATAATCGAGAACGTCGTGGTGAGTGGCAAAACATGAACGGGGCACGCAACCACGCTAACGTGCAGCGCTGCAGGAACAAGCAACATCGAAACTTTGCTGGACGATCCACAGACCAAAACGCGGATGGTACCTTAGGATCAAAGCACCTTCTTTCCCTCGAGGCGCGTCTATCCACCTTTCGCCGGTTCCCAAGACATCTCCTTTCTACGTGGAGGGTGCCCTTACGTTCCAGTGCAGAGTGAACACACCTAAGTCTTCAAAGCTAGAGGAACGGACATCAGTGGAAAAGTCTTCGATGGAATCTCTTACGCCTACGCTCACCGAAAGCTCTGAGAGTACCGCTCATTCATATCCTCCAACACCGCCATTCTCTCCTTCAGACGACGCGTTGTCAAAGTCCCCCTCCCTCGTCCCTCACGGTTCTTCCGAAGTCCAACAATTCATCCTCGCTCCTCATTCATCGCCTCATGTTCCCCACCAGGAAACCAGTTCCTTTCTCAGCCGTGCTTTCGCGGCATTCAAGAATAACAAGCCATCGCATTCGTTGTCTTTTACTCTGTGTCCTCTTCCTCGGAACGACAGGTCGAATTCACAAAACACTGAGCGACCAGCTAGTCCACACTGCCATTCGCCATCATTGAGTGCAATAATACCACCGTCACCAGATCCTCTCGTCACCTTTCACGATCGTACTCCGGTATGGACATTCGGGTCCTCAACCGGTTTGATGGAAATCGACGTTGCTCTTGAGCGGGAAACCGGGGTAAATAGAAGTTTCTGGGTGTGTATCGCGCTTGCATACATGGAGTTTCTGACGGAGCGAGAGGCAAGTATTTTGCACGGTTCGTGAAATCCCGACCACTAATGGATTCGATGATTTCAGAGTTATCTAGCAGCCTCGAACGGTTAATGGAAGGACTGCCAATTCGTTGTTCCAAGTACAAGTTACGAGCTGTAATCATAGAAGGATGGTTTTACACTTTGAAGTACGTCGTCAAGGTTTGTTTGAGAATACGTTTTAGTAGGCTTTCGGATTATGCTCCATCCCCCTGCTCGCTTGCCACGACTCGGGTCCCTGTGAGTTCTTGTATCAGCTGATTCGCTCGAATAATGAACACGCTTACCATCCTGTTCTTCATACGCTGCATTTTTATTCTGCGCGTAAACCATTCAATAGCCGTGCAGCCTGGATAAAACCTCTTTCTTTCATCCTCAGAAACGTTATTCACCGCCTCTGCAATAATCGAGCTCTCCTCCGTCAAAGGACGCAGAAGAATGTCGGCGCCGGGACGCAAGAAGAAGACAAGTGACCACCGCTCGAAATACGCTTGTTCTCCTGGAGGTAATACAACACGGTGCAAGTTGGATCTGAGGATACCTCCCGAGAAAAGGGTCAATGCGTCCCCAATGTTGCAAACGGCATGCCCTGGAAGCGGGCGAATGTAATGCCAGCTGTCGTAGCCTGGAGGAAGAACTTGCAATCCACCCAAGCGATTATGCAAGAAAGAAATGGACCCGAAGTCCGTGTGTGCACCGAGCGCAGCTTTTTCTTCTTCCTCGACCGTGGACTTGTTACTCGCATCGCCGTCCGAAGGTCGTTGCTTGGGTGGATTCTTGATGCACCGAGTCTCCGATCCACTCTTCTCGAGTAAATTATGACGCTCTGCTAAGGCACCTTCAGGAAGCCCAAGTTGCCTCTCAAACACTCCAAGCATCGTATTTGTGACTTCCAATGATTTGGTGGCAAACGGCTTGATGGTGGACTCCATGCGGTCCACAACAGTCGATGGATAAGTACGGTGAGTCACCGTTGGGAACGACAATATATCGTCCTTTGACACGTTAATAAACTCAACAGTGTCCGGCCTCCCTGTCTCATCCGTTGCGTTCGCTCCAGCCGCCTTGTACCTATTTTCCGATTATCTCGCGTCACTCAAATTCTGAAGTATGCTCGACGAACCCAAAGGAACGACCGTCGTCTCCTTGCTCGAACTTCATCTTCTCTGATAGCGGAAGAGCCATGGTTTCAGCCCCCATATCGAACATCCCATTAACTTCCTCGTCAGCACCATGATTCTTCAAGCTTTAGGAGGTCATTATCAATCCGTCGCGACGCCCACTATGCAATGACTTACTACCAAAAGCCGAGCTGGGTAGCTGCCTTCCACAGTCTGGAGATCTCCTCGGTGTCGTTCTTCTTGATCAGCTCATAGTCAATAACAAGAAGAGGATGCGTTGGCACGTTATCTGGGAATGGAGGAAGAGTGACGCCTGGCATACTGGTACTGGTGACGGTTCAGAGGTGGAGCTAGTAACACTGTTCGACGCTCTTATACTAACTATGCGCGTTTCCCTCGGAACCTTAGGAGCCTACACAATTATCTCATGTGGGAGTGATTCTATCCGCCGAGCTTCCGATCATAGTTCGTTCTTACATTGTTCAGTTGGACACACGGGCGCAACCGATGGGTGGAAGATGCTTACATATGGGCTGCAATTCGTCCTTCCGTCGAACACGAGACCACGAGCGCAGCATCATCCTTGCCCGTGAAGTGATAACCAGAAATAACAAGCATTTCTCGGCGTTTTCTTTTCTATGCGAATGTTTTGACATTTGCTTTGGGATATCAGAGTGCCTCTTGTCAACTAACCCCAGACTCTCTTTCGTCGTGTTTTACCCATGTCGTTTTGTGCATATACTACACTTTCTGTTGACAGTACAATTTTCAGGTATACCTCAAAGTTTGTATGTGTATGCGCCGTGCTATTTCCTTTCTCCATCGAAGCGAGGTGCTCACCCCTCGTGACGTCGATTAAAGATACTCAACAAAGTTCAAAAACTCAAGCCAGAATTATCATCGGGGACGACGGACAATCTCACCCTCGAGAGAGAAGCGGACCGACTTAAATTCTCGGGGTACATTAATATTGACGCTCTCCCTGACTTTCTCAAGGACGACGACACAGATATGCCTGGAGTTGTATTGCCCTCGTTTCCGGAGAACGTTCTCATTCAGACGCTTCCAGTCGTAGACTTTGACCTGTTAAAGAATGAGGACTTCGAGGAGACAGAGAAACTATGGGACGCCGCGACTAAGCTTGGATTTTGGTAGTGAGCACTGTTTTCTCGGACGGAATGCATTCGATACTTACCAGAGTGCGGTAGTCTGAAAAACCATGGCGCAGGCGACGAGGCGGATGGGATGTTTGCAATGGGCGAGGAAACAATGGATCTTCCCTTGGAAGAGAAATTAAAATTCTCATCCGGTGTCACAGGAGGGAGCTTTGGGTAAGTCTTTCGCTTTGGATTTATTCGGAGGACATGCTGACACAGTTCACGGGAAAGATACAAGGCGGCAGGGTTGAACGTGACAGATGACAAGGGCACGCCCGATACCGCTGAATTCCTGAATGTCGCAAAAGATGACATTCTATCGTATCCCACCATCACGCACAGGAGTTATCCAGACGCGGTGCAAAGGCGCATGGATGACGTCCTAAAGCCTTTTGTCGACAAGTCGCTGGACGTAACATGTACCGTCCTTCGTGTATTCGAGAAGAAATTGGGCCTCCAAGAGGGCTCCCTGCTTCGCCGTCATGCGATCGGTGATCCAAGTGGTTCGGAGGCCAGATGCATAAGAAACCCAGGAAAGACTCGTCCAACAATCATTTCGGAAGGGAAGGTCATCGAGGCTCCTGATAAACTTGCTCTCGGGGCGCACACCGACTTCGGATCGCTGTCCTTCCTGCACCATAATAAATTGGGTGGCCTGCAAGTCCTTGCCCCGGGCACCTCCACTTGGCACTACGTGAAACCCATTCAAGGACACGCCATTTGCAACGTCGGGGACGCCCTTACCATCTTCTCTGGAGGTATCTTGCGTTCCGCCCTCCATCGAGTGCTTCCGGCACCGGGAGAGCAAGCCTTCTTTACTCGGTGGTCTGTTGTATTTTTCTTGCGCCCTGGAGCGGATGTCATGCTGCATGCCCTGACGGAGGAGAGCTCGTTCGTCGCTGATGCTATTGCTCACTTGTCAGAAGAAGACAGGAAGAAGTTTACTCCGAATCAAACAGCGGGCGAATGGCATGCTCGTCGAGTGAGGGGACGCAAGGTGGCTTCGAACGTGAACGTAAGTCATGAAGCTGACATGGTCGCATACATGCACTTACAATCATATTCTCGTTCCAGGGAACGAACAGCTACCGTAGTAGCGCTGGCATGGAACATAACCCAATCGCATTCCAGCAAGGTATTTCTGAGATCGAAAGCGCAGCTTAGTCTTTATCGACTACGGTGATATCAAATCAGTGTAAAAACAATCCAAAATAGTTATACAACACGCTACTATGAAATCGCAAAGCAGAAAACAGAACGACGGAGTTATCGCAATAAAAAGAACCAAAGAGCTCTAATAAACTACAGAGCCTATAAATGTAGGCTTTCCATCCAAAATACAATCATAATCTCTTGAGAGCCTTCTTTCGCTTTTCGCCCGAAGCTCCCGAGGTAGTGGCGGGTCGCTTCAAAGACTTTGTCGCCGCCGCAGTTGCATCTGGCAACATTTTGTGGGCATTGCCGACGAGGGGATTGTTTGCATCTGCAGTGCCGAGTGGCGAAGGTATTGATACCACAGACTTCATTTCCTTCCCACCACCCTCCTTTTCGGCGAGAGTGGGAGAGGTTACGGACGAAACGTTTGACACAGTGAACGAGGACTGGAGTGGCTGTGGGGCGTGCTGAGGCGCTGGAGAAACTGATTTCCGGAAGGAGGGTGGCGGATTCAGTGTGGAAATAGTCACGACGGGGAATGTGGCGGGAGCAGAGTCGGCAGTCCCATCTACTTTGTTGGACGAAGAGGACGCCTCTGACGATGGCGACGAGTCGGGAATAACTGATGGTATGTCAAACTCTGCGGGACGGGTCTAGGAGTATTTTGATTTCATTAGAGTCCGACCATGACTTCGAAACAGCTCATTTGCGTACCCTTGGTGTAGCATGCACGCTTGTAATCAACTTTGCTCTTCTGCAGTAGTTCTCGTAGTCCTCGAGCAACTCCTTTCCTGCTTCCTCGTCCAAAGCGGATTCTGGGTTGGGATAAATCAGAAGGCACTTGATCGTGACAAGAATGTGGCCAATGCCATATGTTGATTGCCAATCCTTCTTCAGCGTGTTCACGCAGATCTCGCCTGCAGACGATACGTTTGGATGAAAGATTTTCGTGATGAGACGACCTGAGGATTTTAATTAGATACTGTTTCAGAACAGGACCAAATCATCACAGTGGTCCAAATAGACGTGTAAGCTCGACCAAACATTGTGGCCCGTCTCGCAGAGCGAACAAAAAATAGAAGAAGTAGAACCAGCAGTACGCACATCTTGGAGGAGCAGAAGGGAACTCCTCTGTAAATGCGAACTTGACTCTGAAATATCCCCCCTCGTAAGGCGTGCCGGCTAGACGCGAAACGCGACCGTGTCAGACTTCGGACTACGGTCTTGAACAGAGACGCGAGACTCACCTGGCCCCTCTATGATCCCCGTTACATCCAGCATGTCTTCGTCGGGACTCGATACTCGAATGCCCTCGAGCGGCTCATTCTTGAGCTGGGCGATCTCCTTCATGAGGCGGCGCAGAACGGCAGGTCGAAGAGACTGTTGAAACAGCAATGTCAAATTGTGCGCTTCCAACGAGTCCTTGAAGCTGCACATACCATGATTCGAGCTTTAACACTGTGAGCGAGGTGAGCGACAACGGCGACGACGACGACGACGAGCGGACTCGGAGTGGTTCGTATCGGGAGCAAGTTGGTTCGACTTGACCGACGGCGTGGTTAGTCATCTATTCAGACTCCCACGACACCCGATTAGGGATGTGTTTGTGTGTCCTTTCTTCGACGACAAAAGGCTCGTGTCGTTCGCCTCTATGCTGTCGAGCCTGCGCTCGGCGTCGACAAGGACGTCGTTGCGCTCATTCATTGTCTCTTCCTCGCGGCACCCTGCATGTCATTCATGGCAGTCGATACCCCAACAGCGAGCAGTTAATCGAACAATCCCAGTGCGAAGTCTCGCCAGCAAAAGTACCAGTGCTCACCTCGAGGGTTTGGCGGATCTCATCAACGAAACCGCCGCCAAATCGACCTACACACCAACTCCAGACTCTAGTCTGGATGGAAGGACGAAATCGTGCTCTGTATTCATAGGAAATTTACCCGAATCCGTTGACGAGAGTCGTATAAGGGAGGAGCTGGATGGGTTCCCTGGCATCGATACCGCAAATATACGCGTAGGTACGTACTGCAATCCAAATTTGCCAGACAAGGCGTGTACGATTTACGCTAGTCAGGCGTTCGGGTGTGAAATCTCCTGGCCATGGTTATGTGGATTTTGAAAACCCGGTACATGCGGACGAGCTCGTCCGTACAATGGCGGGGAACTGGTTCATAAATGACAAGAAGCTAGTTGTCCAGATATCCCATGGAAGTCCAATAACGAATAAGGGGACGCCATCACCAATCATCGTGCTGAGGTCGCTTCCACCCTCGGCAGATTTGAAGACCGTCGAGGAGGTATTCTCCAGATTCGAAGGAGTAAAGAATGTCCGACTATGTACGTCTTTATTTCTTGCACGTCTACTTTCTAACATACTTATGATTTGTGGATCCAGTTCGCGTAAGTGAAAATCCGGAAGGAGTAGCGTTCTTCGTATCTTCGAAATATGCGAGGGCTGCGATGAGAGTCCTTGCAAATTCACAATTGACCATTGGCGATCGGTCAATCGAGGCGACCTTTGCCGAGCAAAGGCACAAAAGCCATCCTAAAAGTCGGACATTGAGATTTATTATTTCGCGCGGCGGAGAAGATCGATTCCGCAAAATATTACAAGATAATCAATGCGGAACTATAACTCGCATTAAATTCGGTGCGTCGTGCAAGGACAGAATGTACTGCATCTGTAACTAATCGTAACTTCAGCGGGACGATCGGTATTCGTTCAGTTCGCAACACTGGAGGAAGCTATAGAAACGCATAAAAAACTACGGCATTTGGATTCACCTGACGGCCCGAAGGTATTTACGAGCGTTGGATATGTTCGAGAACTTCAGGAGGGCAATCTACTTCTCCACGTTCCTCAAGAGGCGACCATCTCGCCGAAATGGCACTTCAAGCCTGTAGAACCTTGAGAACCCAACAGACCGTCTGTCGACGTCTTATACTTTGGATTTGTGAGGCTTCCGTGTCCAGATGACAGGAGTCTATCACCGAGCCAATAAATGAGAATGTGTCACTATATATTCCAGCGTGTTAATTTGCGGAGCAGCATTCTAGTTTCGTTCGTTGCATACAGGACGGGATATGCCCGAGTCCACCAGGGTTGCTGGGGAGCGTGTTGGTCAACTCGACTTGTCGGTAGATTGTGCTGGTTGGGAAGTATTCATAGCACTGATTGCGCAGTAAGCGTGTATTGTAAAAAACGATGCAATTGGTTGTTTATTTTGTGACGCGACACTTCGGCGCAGTGCGCAGTATTTTCCCGTATTTATACGATAGCGGTCGCCCGCCGCCTTCCAGCGTCCCGAGCCCACGACGCACGCCGACATCTTTGACCGCCAACCACCACCACCGCCAGCACACCACAATTTCGTCAACCGCACTCTTCGACGCAGGATGGTCGTAATTATCGAGAAAGACTTCGTTATGCCTCCGCCGCCTTACCTTGCGTCGGAACATCGGTTGTCCACGCAGTCGCTCGCGTCCTCGGTCTACTCCCAGGTGTCGGGAACGTCGACTTCTGCGCCCAGACAGCGGCAAAGAAGTCCCAAACCATTCTCAAAACTGCCGTCGCATTTGGTGTTATATATCGTACACAGGATGCTCCCCGACGCATACACCCTGGATAGCGCGGGCCAGCGCTACACGGAGGAGGAGCTGTCGAGGAGAACAACACGTACGCTGTACTGGATGGCGAATAGTCTTCGCTTTGTAAACCGAACTTTCTACATGGGTGAGTTTCTATGCTTTACTTTTGAAATATCTACTTTAATGGTTTGCGACACAAGCTACTATGCACATCCTCCGCTCGACTTACCTCGCCAAATACCTCAGTCTCATCAAGAAGCCTTACACCAGCGACCCATTTCCATTGTCCTCACAACCGGCGAGACCAAAGGGAGACTCCTTCCTTTCTTCTATGCAGCGGGAGTCCTTCGTGCGTACTTCATCACTCCATACGCTGAAGTTTTAAAATAATGTCTTACTGACTTCTACACCGTTGTGTGCTACAGGTTCTTGACTTATTTCTACTATTCCAACTACGCGAGGACGTCTTCGCAGATGAATCTTCCCTTCACCTTGAGCGCGAAGACTCCCTTCGTGACTTGTTCAGCTTCATGCAACCTCGAGCTCGTTTGGAGGATTTAATACGTGATTTTGGATGCAATGCAGGCCTTGTGTACACCTCTCAGTCACGAAGTGCATCGAATCAGCAATCGTCGTCAAATTCGAGACGGCAATCGGAGTATTCTTTGTCTGAAAGAATGTCGACTGCATCTCTTCGAGGCACCCACATCACACCATTGCATCCGAATGCACTGCCGTTTGAGTCAATTTCCATCTCATTTTCAATACGGCGGATCGGCATCGTACTGTCTTCACAAGGAGGACGAAAGCGAACAATCGTCGAGATACCCCGAGATCGGTCCGAGACGCTTGAACGGTGCGCCAGTCACCTCATCCACGAACTGAAAGGTTGGGCGGACAGTACACAGTCGACGCGTCGTTGATTGCGTAGGAGTTATTGCTCTTATTCTTCGGCGTTTCAGCTTTGACAATTCTGTCGGGCGGACTTCGGCGTAAGGAATAAAGTCGACAAGGAGCACGTTTGTATATTATCTGTATGGATATTTTCCTACTTGGGTCTTTGGGAGCATTGCAGTCATTGGTAGTCATATAGGTAGAGATGTCATATCGTACAGTGTATGCTTATTGTAATTTATGTACATGCTTCAGGCATAATCCTTTGAGTTCAACGTGAATTTGGAAGATGGAAAGTCCTATTCCCAACAAACAGAGCAATAGATCATAAACTAGGAATGCGCCTCCTCAAGCCACTGCCCAAGCTCCTTCACAATCCGTTTCGCCGAAACTTCAAGTTTCTCATCTCGTTCCCTATTTACCTGAACAATGGTGCGCTTCACACCCTTGCTCGAGTGAACAAGGCCCACACTTCGTGGCGAGAAAGTAACCGACAGGGAGTTGAATGGTAATTTATGCGAGCGTTTCGGTTTTGGCTGTTGGGAGGCAGACGACGATGATGTGATACAGGCGCCGAAGGTTGTGCGTGACGGGGAGGCACTCGAAGGCGATGAACATACGACTGAGTTTCCTCGCGTTGAAACAGAGACTACGCCCGCCTGCACGCCGTAAGACCTAATGAGGTCCTCGAGCCTGCTCCGGGGCTGCATCATGTCGAAGAGGTCCTTGAAGCTCTCCTCTCGCTCGAGGTGGAGCTCGGTGTCGTCAGCCCAGACATCCTCGCGCACTTTGACGGACAGGAACAAGTCGAGGACTTGTGTCTCTCGCTGCTCAGAGTTGATCGGAGCAGTGAGTTTGTTGGAGGAGTAGGGGGAGTATCCGGACGTCGAGAAGGGGAAGGGATCTGATGAGTAGGGTGGCTTGATCATGGAGGAATATGCCGGCAAGTACGTCGATCGCAAGACGTGCATACAGGCTGCAATATCAACGACGGCAAATTCAAATACGTCTCAAACTCATGTATTCTGGACGACGCACCGATGTAGAAAGATCTGTTGACAAGTCTGAGACTCAGCGTCATCCAGTAGAGCACCTTGCGCTGCAGCTCGACCTTGCCCTCTCCGTCATACACGCCATCCGACTGAGGCATCGTCTGGTGCACGATGTACAGCAGGATGTGCGACGGCAAGCTCGAAAACCGCGCATGGGTACGTCTCCCAGGGAACGGCGGTGGGCTCACGAGCGACGAGGAGGATGATGCAGGATAAGGCGGCGGGGGCGGGAGCAGCTGAGGAAGAGAATCTGGCGGCAGCATGTCTTTCTCGCTGAGGATGACGACCATCGTTGCGTTGCGTGAGATGCGCTGACTTATAGTCCGGTGGAATTGTGCGCCTATTGCTATTTGCAAGGAATCCTATGATGAATTGGGCGCAGAGGGCGTATCTTGAGAATCGGATGTGCTGCGCTTCAGACAGGTCGTGGTCGGGAGAAAGCCTTCGTTTGCCCACACATTGAGTGCACATCCACCTGCTCGGCATCAATATTTTATTACTTTTACTTTTACTCTATCCCAAGTACACTTTTATATTTTCTTGCCAGAGTCCAGCTACTTCGCATTCGCGAATTGCCAAAGCACGTTGATTACATCTTCGGTCTCAAGTTTCCATTTCGCATCAGTTCCAGTTCCAGCCTCTCCAGTCGAAACAGTCTCTGCAAAGTCAAGCTCGTTGAGACGCCGGAGGAGTTTCTCGTCTGCGCTGACTGCGAGCACGAAATCGATGTCGGTCTCCATGTCCGGCGTCTCCGCATCCATGTTCATCCACAGCGCACGCGGCGTGATCGGTGAGTGCAATGGCCCCCCAGGAGCGAGAATCTGACCGACTGCGCTTGACCGGGACACGTTGTTGGGGAGGATGAGGAAGCTGTTCTTGCCAGGAATGATACGCAGGCCGTATTTCTCTCCCAAGCTGCGCAAGTTATCACAATAAGAGGCATATCTCTTACGGAACGGGAATCATCGTGACCAGCTCACCTATCATAAATGTGGTTCTGCGCTTCTGCAGCTTGTCGTCTTGCCCATTGGCGATCACCTGCGGAGCTTGACTTCTCTGTCCAAAACCGCCATACGATAGACGCTTCTCTCTCTTCTACGAATGAACCTGGCGTTCGCTCCCCGAACTGAAAGCCAAAATTAGTCGATGCTGAGGCGCAGTTCAAGACTCAATGAACTTACGTATTGTAAGATCTCAATGCAAGGAGTCTTCCAGGATAAGTTGAAGTTTGCGACGGTGTTCATCCAAGGTTGAGGTTGCCCGTTCACTGACCGCGGCTTGATGAAGCATCCGTTCTCGGCGCTGTTGCAGTCGATTGAGGTGCATATATGCGCGCAAAAACGGATCGAAACTCACCAAAGCCCGATCTCAGGTATCTGTTCGGCGATATTATCCAAGAACCCTGCGATCTGGAGCCCACTTAACAGCCACACGTCGTTTTTCTCGTTCTTTGCTAAACCACGGAGGACATCGAGAGCAGCCGAAGGTGGGTCGTATTTCATCTCCGGCTGGATGTCGCGTTTCCAAAGCGTGTTCTCGAAATCGACCAGCACCAATCTCTTCTGACTGTGTCGGTAACGCGGCAAGACGCGACTGACGTCCAATGGAGGCACAGAGGCACGCTTGCCATCGCCGTCGCTCATATCTACCTGGTGTTGATGCTCGAGGTGCACTCGAAGGCACCGCGTCAGGAAGGAAGTGACGAATGCTTGGGCTGTCTGGGTGACGACGTGACTATGGAGGTCCCGCCAACGTGTTTGGGCTTCCTCATCGTCCATCGTCAATGCTTGGTAAATCGCCTGAGCCGTCATCCGTGTATCCCAAGGGTTGATGGGTAGGCAAGAGCGGAAGCCGCTATAGCTGTAGGATCCGGCAAACTCGCTGAGAATTAACGGCCGAGCCCTGCCTTCTTGACATTCCACAAATTCGTGCGTCCTTAACCATACGATTTCAATTGAATAAAAGCGGAATGCACGACAATGTGAGGCCTACCGGAGAGCCATACCTTCCCTCAACGACGTAACCAAGAAAGCATCCGCAACGGTGAGTAAGGCTAAATATTGGCTGAACGTCACTTCGTCCGTGTGGAGGAATACGATCGGTTGGTAAGTCAACGACGAAAATCGAGAGTTAATCCTCCCAACAAGATCGATGACACCTCCTTGCAATTCATTCTCCTCTGACGTAGAAAGCGCGACTTGAATGAGGACGACCTATAATAAAATGAGCACAACAGCCAACGCATATAGCTTGACAATGTCTAACCTTTCCTTGCATCTCAGGATGCGTCTCAAGGAACCGTTCGAAGGCACGGATTTTATGTCTGACTCCCTAAATGCAAGAATTGAAGATAAATCGAATGGGAGGTTAGATAGTACTTACGGCTATTTCATCCAGCTTGTCGCGACCGACGATCATCTTCATACCTGCATAACGTTGTCGGAGTAGCTTGACCCATTCAGCCACTTCTGGATTCCGTCTACGCCATGCGTGAGTAACATAGACGGGTTGATTTATAGTTAATGATAAGCATACCTCTTGATGGAAAGACTTGTGACATCGATTCCCATCGGGAAGACCGCAACATCTACGAATCTATCCGCGGTTTGTATACCCTTTGGCAGTGCTTCGAGAGTGAGAATGCGAGAGACAGTCTGACGGAAGTGACGAGCGTAGCTGGCGGTCTGGAAACCAATCAGGTCCGCAGAGAGCATCCCGTGAAGCAACTTCTCCCGCATAGGAAGACAGCGGAAGATTTCAGAGGACGGGAAAGCGACGTGCATAAAGAATCCGATAGGGGCACTCGGGAGGCGTGCACGAAGCATCGAAGGAAGGAGCATAAGGTGATAATCATTGACCCACACTGTTCGCAGCATCAATCGTACTGTCCTCAAGTTATCAATATATACAATCCACTCACATATATCGCCCTCTTCATAATTTTCAACGATAGCATCGGCAAATTTCTGATTGACTGCGATGTAGTGCGACCATGAATCGGTTTCGTAGAACGATTTCGTCCTAGGGGCGTCTGGGATAGTGTAATGAAGAAGGGGCCAGAGGACCTTATGATTCGCCGCGTATGAAGTATTATTCATCACGTAGGGAACAAACCAAACGTACTTGATGACAGAACCCATCGTAGCATTTAGAGAATTCTGCATCCGGAATCCACACAGGCAAGGAGTTAGATTCTTTACGCATCTTGAAATCCACGTCATCTCGGAGATCGTTGTCGACTTTGTCCGTCGGCGTCCCGAGTACGCCCACCCATAGCTTGCGCCTTAGGCGATCCGAAAGACTGTTGACTGCATTTCTAAGACCACCATTGCAGTGTTGGTTCAACTCGATGTGCCATTTCGTTCTCTCGAGTTCGCCATGACGTGAAGACGAGCGCGAAGGCTTCCGGAAGAGGCGGTTTTGAAGACGTTCTGGGGTCTGAGCTTTGACCTTGTTCAACGTGTCGGAGTCGATTATGGAGCTGACAGCTGCCTGCAAACTATTCGCAGTGTGCACGAATGGATTGGCGATCTCTTGAGCAGGCGTTAAGGCAGCTGGCGATGCCTGTCCTCTGGACTATTGTCGGAGATGAATCGACGCAGAACCCCAATTAAGTTGGCAAAATATATACCTTGTCCGTCAAGTCATCCACGATACTCTTAGGTGGAAGAGAAATGCTCTGAGGTCTGAATCCCTGGGTCCTAGGCGTCGAGCTCGAAGTTCCAGAAAGGAGTCCGATGGCTGGTGTACCGGCGGGCGTGGGCGACTCAGATATCTCGCCAATGGCCGCTGTCTCTGGGAGAAACAGCGACGCGATCACGATGCGATGGCTTCTGAACGAGCTCATCGTTGGCGACGACGGCGACGACGAGAGTAGAAAGTTGGGGAGAACGACGAGAAACCTGCGCTGGCAGAGCGCGCCATGACGGAAATGACGTTGTTATATGCGCGGCGACGGGCGTGGCCGGCACGGTGATTCCTATCTAAGATCTTCTACTACGGGCTTAGTCCTTGAAATATCCGACTCTCTCGCTCAAAATACGACCGTCGTTCTGTTCATGCATAGATTTCGCCGAAAAAGCTCCAGATGAACCACGATTCACTCAAAGATCATGCACGTTTGAACATCCTCCAAGTGATCGCGGTGTTGGCATCCGTCCGTTGGTATCCGAGGTCGGGATAGAAAATCTAGGAGAAGACGTAAATAGAAATTGAAAGATAGAAAGAAAGTCTGAAAGCATTTCTAGTGATACACTTGATTGTTGGATGAAGGAAGAAGGGAGATACACGTTGGTGAACTTGGCGCACTATACAAAGTATTGCATGTTTCCCTGAGCGATGGTCAGTGCATGAAGTTTTTCAAAAAATGGCCGACAGCTCACAGCAAGTTTCCCATTCTGCATATTCTGGTCCCTGTCGTTCTCTTCTGCCGCTCCATATACAGTGAACTTCCTCTCCCCGTTGTCGTGGATCGTCAAGATGGAAGCCATATTTCCACAGCGGTAGCAATAATTTGGAGCTGACCATACTGTTACTAGCTCCTCGTCGAACATGAATTTATAGCCTTCTTGTACGAGCTGATGAGCTCTTGCGATCAGCGAGAGGGAGTTGACGTGGTTAAACTTGAGGTTCAGGGTAAGTATCGTTTCTTTCGAAATACTGATTAAACTCACTTCTCGTGTTACATTTCCCCCGAATAGCCACCCTGCGCCTCGAGGACTGACTGCCCAATTGTCAATGTCGTCCGGGTCCGACCACATTAAATCTGGGTGAGGGTGTTAAGACAAGAACGAGTATGACAGTATCGAAATGCATACCACAAAATGCTCCCTCATGGGGGATTTCTTGGGCTCGGGACAATATTCGTATTTGATCCAGCGTTCGAATATCAGGAGATAGACCACCGTGGACGCATAATGTTTCACCGTCTATAATCTTCAGTGAAAAATCAATGAGGTAGTTCAAGTCAATAGCAATGTCGACTATTCTCTTACCGCCGCAAGATTTAAATAGTCGAAGACGCTACAACACGCCTTCCAAACAGCAGCGCTTCCGTACTTCTTCTGACATTCGTCTACGGGATGATCAGAAATACTCGAGGAAAGTATTCAACTGATGCTCACCATAAAATCCGTAGACTTGTGTGATCTGCCGACTCTCATGATTCCCTCTTAGTAACGTCACTTTGTCGGGATATCTGATGCACAATTCACGCGTCGAGTGCATGCGGAATGCTCGATGCTTACCTGGCCTTTAGTGCAAACAATAACGATACTGTCTCGAGGCTATAGAGTCCTCGATCAACAAAGTCACCCTTTAAGACGAGCAGTAAGCAGAAGAATTTTAGCAAGGGTTTATAGCTATCAGAACCGACCTACTTGCCATGAATATGTAGCTGGTTTCGGGGATGCTCCCCCCTTTCCGTAACAGCTCCTTCAGATCCCAGAACTGGCCATGAATATCGCCGCATATTGTGACGGGGCCCCAAACAGGTTGAATGTTAGATTCTTCGAGCAATATGCTTCGGACTCGGTCACAAAGGAGCTTGATATCGGGTTCGGAGAGATGATTGCATTCAAGCAACTGCGCTATCCATTTGTCGGGGTCAAACACAGGCATGCTGCTTCACGAAAACGACACAGTAAAAATGGATGTTGAGCTTCGAGATAACAGGTGGTTGTGGAACGAATTACGTGGTATTAGTGTTCGTGGTCGGTGGAAGAGGAAGGGAGAGGGACGAAATGGTCGCGCGTCGATCGTCTTCTCCAACTTGACACGACACGCGTACGCGACGACGAGCGCCTTGGACGAACGACCTGGTACGCATCCCAAAAATCATATATTTCTCATTGAAATACTTCTGACAATCCAGAAGGAAGTCCAGGAAGGGACCTCGTAGCAACATCGCCGCGATGCGTGCTCTACAACTCTGCCTCCTCGTCGTTCTGGGATTCTTCCCCGCAGTTTTCGCCCTTCACGAATCCGAGGCGGGCGTCGTCGACTGGCACAAGCCTCTCATCGGAGTTCCCTTGACATACTCGCATTCTCTTTCGCCAACACTCCATCGTTTCAGCGCCGGAAGATTAAGGAAGTCCACGCAGAGCATCATCTTGACCGCTACAGAAGCTAATGTTCTCGCTGCTGTGAATCCCGTCGATGGCGAACTTGGTATTCATCATTTCTATTATCTTGAAATGGTCCTGACCATAAGAATCTCAGTGTGGCGTTTCGCATTTGAACCGGAGGATCCCATTGTCAGTTACCGTGCTCATGGCGATGGTATGCTGTTCGTTTCTTGCTCAAGTTCATGGATGTTCGTTGACCATTAGAACCAGTCGTCTGTGTACTCTCCGGGCCTGGAGGCTCAACCTTCAGGACTTTCGAGACGGCGAATGGCAATCTCATCGCTGAGAGAAGGCTTCACAAACCCTCCTTCGGTCGTCTCTTCGAGCCTGTTGATCTCGGTGTGCACATGTCATTCGTGGATTCGAACTTTACGAACTTGAGCCCAACGACTGACCTATTCGTCCTGACGGATGGATATACTGTTCGAAGACTGGATTCGGGGAGCGGGCGTATAAAATGGGAATGGTCAGCGGAAGACCAAGGGTATGTGAACAATTCTCTTGCAGAATATACGTCTCAGAGCTCTTACGCGTTTTCTATAAGCTCTCTTGTAGTTTACTCGAGGATCGCTCGGACCTCCTCCGCGGTATACGTAATAGGTTTGGCGAAGTCTTTCGCATCCTACACGCTTCACGTGCATGCGCTTTCACCCTCCACTGGCGAAGTCATCTCCAACGCACACATCCCCTCAAGCATTTACAATGGTCTGACTGATTTCCTTCTCATCTCCGACGCGACGAAAGAGGACGATACGCCCCATATCGTATGGCTGGAGAAAGGAAGCATGAGACATATCATGCTGACACCGCAGTTGAATGAGAAGTCCCTCGTCATCAAAGGAGTCACGTATAAATCAATTCTCAACATTGGCCTGAATGAACGTGGTTATTTCGTCGCGTTGAAAGATGACGGTGCAGCTCGTGTTATGAGAATCGATGCTGAAGGGACACGAGTAAACCCGGCCTTTGAGTTCCCAGAATCCGTACGTTTTCTCAGTACTCTTAGACGGAATACCTCTGATCACTCATTTTAAGGAATCTTCTGACCGTTACTCGGACTCACTTTACGCAGGTGGGCTTGACAAAGACGGAATTCCTCACATTGGTCGAGTGTACTGGACCCACGTCTTTCAGGTAGGGTCACCTTTCCACTTCTTGAAGCCTAATATATATTTACAAGTACCATCACAGACGGCGGGAGCTCAGATATTTTCACCATTATCAGCGCATGGAAAAGGCATGATAACGGGCTTTACTTTCCCGTTCGCAACGAACTTGCACGGGATTATCCATCATGTAAGCGATTATGGTTCTCTCCCTGATATTTACGTATTGATGTCATTTCAAGATCGCTTTCGATGCAGCTCAACCCGCCGAGACGGTCGTCCTTGGGCGGTTCGTGTTGACGACGGGTACTGGCGCGGTCCAGCTATGGCAGCAAGATAAAGTGCAATGGACCCGGGAAGAGTCTCTATCCGAGATCAAGGTCACTGAAATGATTGAGCTGCCAGAAAAGAAGACGGTAACATCACATATCAACGTGGAGAACGAAACGATGTCGGCGCGTCTGTCTCGTCAGCTGTTGGATATGAAGGTGATTTGCCATCTATATTTGTGGTTAGACACGTACTTATAACTGTTCCAGGAGTTCCCGAGCTATTTAATAAGTTTCGTGAAACGATTCGCGACCGGCTCTTACGCCTCCGTTTCGACGTCAGCCGCCGCCGAAGGTGACTCGGCTGAATCGCTCTTTCGAGATGAATTTGGATTCCGCAAGGTGATCGTAGCCGCTACTGGGCGGGGTAATGTGTTCGGGATTGATTCAGGCAACGGTGCGATACTGTGGAGTCGTATTCTCGGGCTTGGTGTTGCAGCGGAACGTGGAGGACATCATGTACCATTCAAGATGTTCGTGACCAAGACGGTTTCCGATGGAGAGACTCCGAGGGTCGCGTTGGTCACTCAACGTCTTTCGAAATCGGTACTTGAGGATCCGTTTCTCCTTTAGAAGATGACTAATGGGCTGTTGTTGGGACAGGGTCTTGTCGACGCGGTCGTCTTCAACCTTGACGCCCTTACGGGTGAAGATGTCCTAGGAAAGTCTTCAACTCATGACGTGTTAAACGGCGAAGAGGTCGTACCTGGAGAGATTCTTGATGTCTTCATGTTGGAAAACGATCGCACTATCGTCTTAGTTGACAAGTACCTTCAGGTATGGTGCAGCAGATTTTGTTCATTCATTTGTTCGACGGTTTACCTCGATCGGTAGATTCATCTTTACCCAGACAACAAGGAAACGCGCACGACGTTCGAGAGCTTAGCGAGCAAACTGCACTTCCCTCTAAAAGCCACGGACAGGATCTTGGGACACCAAATATCTCCGAAGCCGAGAGCCATCTCAGGGAAATTCAACGCGTACTCGACGTGGACGATGGCATTGCCCGCCGGAGAGGAGATCCTTTCACAATTCTCCCCTCCCTCGGAACCGATTGCTTCGTTTGGCAAAGTCTTGGGCGACAGGCGGACGCTGTACAAGTACCTCAACCCCGCGATCACAGGTTTAATCACTACGTCGCGCGGAACGGAACAGCCAACCTGCGGGCTATACGTCGTTGATGGTGGAAAGGGTACTGTACTCTATCATGCCGTTCTCCCCTCCGTCAACGGCGCGTGCAACATCAAAGCAGCGATGGCAGAGAATTGGCTGGTATATATTTACTACGACGACGAGATCTCGTCAGCCGTCCAAGCAAAAGGGTACAGGGCTGTTTCGGTTGAATTCTACGAGGGTAAACAAATCAATGACAAGACGAGAAGGTAAGCGTACTGTTTCATGTAATGCACAGAACATTTGCTGATGCTCTTGCAAGCTCTGAAGCGTCTATTTATTCTAACACGAGTGCAAATGTACAAATATACCAGCAAGGCTTCGTCTTCCCTTACGAAGTGACGACGATGACAACAAGTAAGACGAAATTCGGAATTGCAACGAAGGACCTGATCGGTAAGCGAAACCTTCTCATTCGTTTTGCTACATAAACTCATTCACTTTCGTAGTCGCGAATCGCCGTGGTCAGATACAGACGCTCCCTCGACGGATATTCGATCCCCGCAGGCCAAAAGGAAAGCCCACAACAGAGGAACAGGAAGAAATGCTCTTTCAATACGACCCACTTATTCCTGATGACTCCAGACGCGTTATTTCACATAACTACAAAGTAAGTCTGAAACTGAAGGCATTCCCGCGTTTTCTGAACCCCGACTAGTTTGCCAGGATCGACCGTATTATCACCAGTCCAGCCGTGCTCGAATCCACTTCACTCGTCTTCGCTTACGGTCTCGACCTCTTCTCGTCCCGAATAGCACCTTCCAAGACATTCGACGTCCTCAACGAGAACTTCAACAAGGCACAGCTCGTGCTAACGATCGGTGGACTTGCTGCCGCAATTATGATCGCGCGGCCAAGAGTGAAGAGGAAGAGGTTGATGGAGCGATGGTATCATTCGCAGTAATTTCCGCCAGTAGATCATAGACAAATTAAACTATTTACTGTATCGTCCAACGAGCACCGAAAAGTAGTCCGTCTGCACAGCAAGCAAAACACAACGACGAGCATGAGAAAGTCAGTAAGGAAAGCGAGTGAAATCGAGCTGTCTGCGCTTCACGTAATAAAAAGGATAGGAATGATCTGTCCGAAACAGGGGATCTACGACTTAATCATCACAGTCATCGAAGCCAGCTGCCTCCCTGATGGAATCTAAGAGGATGTCGTCGAAATCGCCCCCAGCTTCCCACATAGAGAAACCTCTGAGTTGATTTTGCATGATGAAATTGCCCTTCGCCTTGAACGATTCAGCATTGTCGTAGGAAACCATGACTTCAGTCTTCGGATTGTAGACGTAAGGCTTCAACTTTATGTCAGCGAATCAAATCCACATAGAGTGGTAGTGAAGGTCCTACCGTTTGGCTACAATTGTCAAATCGCGACGCGATGCCATCTGCGACTGTTCCATTCTCGTTCAGGAAGCCGCCATCGACTAATCCCCAGAAGTCGAAGATTCCACCCTGGAGTTGAGGGTTTCCACATTCATCAGTGGTCGGCCCATCATCCCACTTGTCACCGAACGGCTGGTTGCTTGCGTTGAAGCCCGGGTACGCCGCCAGCTCGGTTGTGGATCCGTTGACGAACGCTGCCGTGTTGTTGACGCTGAACGAATGGCCGTAGCCTGGCACGGCGAGGACAATCTGGGAAGGAGGCATGCCGGCTTTCGTCCATGCCTTGATCGCAGACACGGCGGATCCTTGCTGGTTCGCGGTCGCAGCGCAAGAGTCGTTCAGAGGGGCGTCCGGACCCACGCCAGTGCTCCATGAACCCCACACGTCGTAGTTCATGATCTCGATGAAGTCGAGCTCCTTCGCGAATGCGGTGACGTCGGTGACTGGTGTGCCATCAGGTCCAGCGAAAGGGTTAAGAGATACGGCGGCGGTAAGAGTCAGCTTTTTGCCAACTTCGGTCTTTCGTAGCTCTTGGAGGAAGGTAAGGAAGTTTGCGGTGTCGTTTGGTGATATTGCGTTACAGCCAATTCCTTGTCTTCCGGGGTATTCCCAACTAGAAATGATTTTTGAGCATCGAATCAACAGTTTGATAATTCTTACGTACTCGAAATCAATAGCGTCCAGGTCGTATTTGTTGACGAGCCCTTCAATCGCCTGGATGAATTGTGTTCTATTCTGTTCTGAGCCGACGTTGGATGAGTAGAAAAGAGAACCTGTCCACCCTCCAATGGACACTGAGGCTTTGACACCCTAGGGAAAAAATCAGACAATCTGGCAATGCAACTCTCCGATGTATCATACATTTTCATGAGCCTTCTTCACAAAAGGTTCCACAAGTGTCTCATTCGAGCCGTTGAACGAAAGGATGGAGGGGTTGTCGGTTGTCACACTGTATATAATATAAATGGTCAAAATGTTGAATTAAACAGGCAAGATCAAATGAAACTGACGCAAATGCATAAGTCATCAAGGTGTACTTCTCCCAGCTCACGTCGTCGAGGGTGAAGTCGGAGGCATGCCACCCAGCATACCAAGCAGCAGCGACCATTTCTACGCTGCCGTTGTTTTCAGCCCCTCGAGTCTCGAGCTCAGTCGCGACTGCCGCGCCCGACAGCGCACAAAGCAGGAGTGAGGCTACGGCGGAACCTCTAAAAATCATGGCGATGGATTGTAAAGACAGGAGAGGGTCGTAGAATTAGATGGCGTCCCCAAAGCAAGATGCTCTTTTTATACGTCCGTTACGTTTCAAAGCGGTGTTTCCGTTCTGGATGGCACAAGTTAGATACACATGCAATATTCGTCTCAGCAACTGCAATACATACCTGACGAGAAACCGGACGGCGATGGGTGCCAAACGAGTAGGAAGTAAGTTTGGAAACATTCCGACAACATACGAGGCAGCGTTTTATAGGGCAGATGGGTGCGGCGATGGCATGGCTGAAGGCAGTGGAGAAGAAAGAAGCGTATTGGTCACGTTGCGACACCAGCGCTTCCTCCTATTACAGCCGGCGGTCTCGCTATATTACACCTTTGGAGTGTAGATCTTCCATTTAAAATTGGATGGCCCAATTCTTCTCAAGAATATATTTTTTCAGGATTTTCTGAGGATTTTCTCCGTGGTTGTTGAAGAGAAAACGGCGAGGTTAGGCCGACTCGGATGCATCGCCGTCGTTTTCGTCGATCACCAACCCTGCAGATCAATCGGTTGCTGGCACCGCTCACAATCGCGAGCTTCTTTCTTATTGCAGGTTTGTTGTGTGATTGGAACATACAGGGAGATCTACAACATGCAAGAGAAAAAACAAAATAAAACATAAGTTATATGGCACACACAAGATGTTCACAAATCAAATCAAATGGGAAAAAAAATTCATATCCGAATCTGCCTTATCCTATTCCGAAGGTCCAATAGATCTTTGTTCAACTTCGCATGTCGCCTCTCTAGCTGATCGAATAGCGCATCCTCTCCCTCGCCATCACGACTGGGCGGTGTTTCTCGTCGATTCACCTCCTCTGGAGCATGTGCAACTTGCGCCGCCGGTGCCTTCGATCTCAATCTCCCATCACTCTTCGCCAATCCGAAGCCGTGCGGGATGAGCAAAGTATTCGAGGTGAGGTCCGACCCAAATCCACTCGTCGTCGTCGCCGTTGGCGGCTCGCTATTTGCTCGTAGCAAAGGGAACGAGCCCGTAATTGTCGGAGTGACACTCCGCCTCGACAGCGAACCCATCGACATCGCAGATCCTGGCCTCGGGCTTGGACTCGGACTGGGAGGGATATCACCGTCGGTAGATTCCCCGTTCGTGTCGGTATCGCTTTCGCTAAAATCGAAGATATCCTGAACTGGCCGCATGCTTAGCCTGCTCGGGGACGCCCGACGCACCGTCCCATCGAATCTCAGCTCCTTCTTCGTGCTGTTCGTCTGGCCCCCTTGCGCAGCTTTGAAAGCAGGCAATCTCATCGACTTCGACGACACCTGGGACAGCGAAGCAGATCGACTCCTCGACGATCCAAAGCTGAGGCTTCCTCCCGTAGAGGCAAAATGCTGCAGAATCCTTGGCTTTTTCCCACTCTCGAGCACCCGTTTGCGCGCACTCATACCAATGCAGTCGACTAACTGCTTCATCGCCTCCCGATCCGATACAACTCTGTGTTGCGCACTGCGCTGGACGCTCGCGATCTTCGTGACGCGTATTGTGCTCATCGACGTAGGAGGAGCCGCTGGAGTCCGCATTGGCGTCACCAGCCCATGATTAGTCTCCGCATCGATGGGCGAAAGTCCACGAGAGGAGAATATAGGTGACTGGCGGGCTGGTGTTGGCTGAACACCTCCTGCCTGGTTGAAGAAGAAAGCAGATCTCGTCGGGCCCCAGGAAAACCCAATAAACGACGCGATCGCTTTATGCGCTGAGCTTGAACCCGCAGAAAAACTTCTTCGTCCTAACATGGGAGTTGCTTGAAGAATGCTCGGAAGGCGCGGTGTACCCTTGGATTTAGAGCTGACCGACGACTGGAACATGGCCGAGAAAGCAAATGGTTTGGAGGTATCCGACGAAGACACAGTATCATCTACAGGAGTAGCTTGTTCCACCGCAGCGGGATCTGTGTACGAAAACTGTGGCATATGCAGACTCGGCGGCATCTTGACTATATCTTCATAAGCATGGATAGTAATGAAAAGGCAGGGTATTACGAACGAGCGTGAATAGTGTTCC
Source organism: Schizopora paradoxa (assembly GCA_001020605.1). Taxonomy (NCBI): domain Eukaryota; kingdom Fungi; phylum Basidiomycota; class Agaricomycetes; order Hymenochaetales; family Schizoporaceae; genus Schizopora; species Schizopora paradoxa. The sequence continues at coordinate 240,682 of KQ085892.1, forward strand.
ATGAAGTTGTGCTGAACATTTTCATGGATTTTATTTCCTCGATACTATGCCTCCCAAGGCGACGTTCATGATCACAGAGAAGCCTGGAAATTCTTATCAGATCGAATGCAAATTCCATAATTTAAATTACTTACCCTTGCAAAAGACTGACCAGATCTTTAGGCATCGACACCTTGTCATTTTTGAATGCGAGACTTTTCTGAAAACTAATTTTAGCTTTTAACTTCTGAGACGCTCAAAGACGCCGACCTCATGATTCATGATTTTGAGGTATGTCTGCCGAATATCTCTAGCAAAGAACGGGGCTACACCGTAAGCCATCTCATAGATCATAGCTCCGAGACTCCACCAATCGACCTCGCGTCCATATCCACATTCGATCTTTGAGGACGTAGTGGTACTGGAGCGATTTGCATCGCATACGCTATCATCTTCAGAGATTTCAAGAGCAACGAGGGCTTCCTCGTGTGAGCGAAGGATCTCCGGAGAGATATAGTCGCAGGTTCCGCAAGGTACCAGGCAATATTTCTTGGGCAGTAATTGAACTCCATCTGGGGTGGCCGGAAGCAAAGGCGCGGCAGATCCAAAGTCTGTTAGCAAGAGGTGGCCGTCGGACTTGAGGATGAAGTTATGCGGCTTGATGTCTCTGCATAAAATGCTCAGACTCATTCGATACTTTCTAAGGGGACGGACACTTACCGATGAGCAAAACCTTGCTCGTGGCACCAAGCAATCGCGCTGACACATTGAGGAATCCACCATCTTAGATCAGAGATCGATATTCGACCATCTTCCGGGCTCGACTCTATAACGTCCCATAATGAACCTCCTTCAGCATATTCCATGACGATATTGAGGTTCTCGGTACATTGATATGCACATAGCATCCGAGGCACCCATGGTGAAGCTGACTTGACACCCAGTAGGAAAATCTGACGTTCAGTCATAGGAGAGCATTGCTGATTGTGAAGAAGTCAGTTCTGTACATATATGTGTTTGCGAGGGACGTACATCTTGAGTCCTCAAAGCAGACTTCTTACCCATCTTCTTCCGAACGTAGACACGCCCGTCGAGGTGGCAACTGACAAGCTCGATCTGCGCAACGGTGAGCTTGCTATTATCACTATCAGTAGAAAGCAGTGGCATACAGTCCCAAACTGCCCGGAGGCAAGCAACCCGAGGGATCGAACATCCTTGTCGGTGAATCTCAGAGACTCTATGTCAATCGTCTTCTCTGTCCATTTTTACAATTCTCTCAGATTGGGCCCTCCTATGAAGAAATAGTACACGCACGAGTCTTCCCAATCACCGCCTGGCCATGTAGAAGCCTATCCAACACCCGCCCTTCCTCGTCGTCCTCGTCGTCGCCGCATCCGAGTAACAACAGCAGGTTGCGCTTCCGGTCATCCCATCGTGAAGACATTCATGAGCACGAAATAGGTAAGAATACAACAAAAAAGAAAGATTAAAGGGCCACAGAAACGAGAGACTGGCCCTAGAGTATGTGTGTTGGAATAGACGGAGAGCAACCTGCTGAAGGAACGTGGCGGCGGGCAGGCGCGTTCGAGCTGTCGAAGTCTTCGCGACGGAACATTTAGATCACGCGATCGCGACGTCGTACTCCCTGGGCTCCTGGACTTGGGCCACACGGTGTGTGCAACAGCGTGCAATCTCTCTGACAATTTCCGTCCAATTTACCAACGACGATGAATCTCGCAACAAGCTCGAGATCGCTGCAGAGCACACGAAATCTGGTTCGCCACGCCCAAGTGCGATCCGTGTCGTCCTCTCCGTACGGTCGCACCCACGTCTGGCGGCGACGAGCTCCAAAACTGCCCAACCCAGTCGTCCCTCAATTTCCTCAGCGCGTCACCCTCGCAGACGGCTCGACGTTCGTGCACTGGACAACCTCCCCTCGATCTTCTATCCGTCTGACGCGCGACAACACAAATAATCCCATTTGGAATCCCTGGCTTGAAGCAGGAAATGCAGAGGATCTCGAGGGTGCAGTGACCGGACGCATGGGTCGCTTCAGGAGACGGTTTGAAGATCTGGGAGGAGTGGAGATGCAGAGCGACTGGATAGAGTCTGAGATCTCGGACAGCAATTCCGCGCTGTAAGTCACTTTGCCGGGCTTTCTTTTGTAGATGCTGACCAGAATTTTCAGCGGAGCACCACCACAGAAAGCGCCTCCAGCGGGCAAGAAGAAGTAAATTAATTATTCTATCATTATCACACTAGTCGCTTTTCGCCGGAAGATGGCTTGTCCTTGTTACTTTTCTCCTCAACAACCTCCTTCGTTTTCTCAATCACCTCTTCTGTGACGCGCAGTGATTCCTGCCCAGCGGCTCGTCCCCAACCTATCGCATTCTTCAGCTGTAACCCAGTCCAAACCTCCACCTGATCCACAGCAGCAAATACACTCTTTCCAATCGCTTCACGGCCCTCCTCGGCACGGTCCTTGGCCATTTGCCATGTCATTTGAGAATGTGCGACGGCCGTGTCTTGGAATCGCGCCGCTCGTGGCACGTACTTGTGTTCCAGACCAGAGACGTAGTCTCCAATGTTGGCCGCGGTGCGAGGGAGAAATTGGTTGAGGGATACGAAGAAGAATGTTGGAGGGAGAATGAGACGAATGGGTAAACCTCGCGAACGAGCAAGTATGGAACCAGTCAGTGTCGCAACACCGATGTAAAGAGCCCCGGGAGTTATGGATTCCTCTGGAGCTTTGAAACTCTTTATGCGCTCTGAAATATCACCAATCAGCAGTCGTCTGTCTGAAGGGCCAAAGCGCGTACTCTCGACAGCATGCTCAACGCCAATCCATCTCGACACCCAGCCCTGCAGAATTGTGTTCGTATCCCGGTATGTGCCCTCGACGGCTTCGCGGGCGATTCGAATTTGGTTCTCGAGTTGTGTTGGAGGTTCGAGGAGAAACTGCTGTTCTGGCTCAGGTTCTTCGTAAATCGAGAGCTACCGCAAGCTTGGGTAAGAGCTCGAAGAGACGGTCATTCATAAAAGTACCTTCGACGTTGTAGGGATTGGGGAAACGGCGACGCCAGCAGCGACGACACCGGAGGCGAGCATTCGACTACCGCGCACCTATGCAAACTGTCAAAATTTCGACGCGAATGTCTTACATTGACCACTCACCAGGCGACCAGAGAACATTTCCACCGACGAATGGACTTGAGCAAAGGCGGCGATGATCGAGACTGTGAAAGCAACAGATGTGAACTACCTTCCTTTTCTGACGACAAGGTTCGCCTCCGTTAGTCGATCACTGCGACAATCCTTAGCTTCCGAGCCCGCTCTCACTTCGAGACATTTCCTTCCGTCTCCCACTAAATCGTCGGATTACAATGAAGTGGACTCTGCGCTTCATCCAAGATCTCATATCGAATGCGAAGAATATGGACGCGCAAAGTCGCAATTATCAGGGACTTTTGAAGAAATATCTACGTCGTCCTTCAGCACCTCAGAAAAATCCTGGAAACGACTGAACGTCGGGGGGACTCAGGGGACTCGGATATGTCGCGGCTTGCACATGGTCTCACCACTTCGACATGACATCCGCCCTGCCAAACGCTTCCGTGGGCCAAGGCCGCCTGCTGAGTCGGATGCTCGAGCACCGACTATAAATCCTCGATAATCTTTAGATACTGACATCACCTGTTTCTCGACTAGTCTTCAATCCTTTCACGACACTTACGACTCTTTTCACGACCTCGCCCTCAACCTCCTTTCAAAATGTTTGGAAAGAGTAGGTTGGCGTCTGCCATCTGCCTCGCGATCGCCCTTGCTCCCTTCGCGTCTGCCGCGCCTCAGCCGACCGCTCAGCGCAAAGGTGGACTTGCTGCACTTTTCGCTCGTCAGTCTGACTTCACAAGCACGGTCGTCGCGTTCTCTACCGTGACTGTCACTTCGACGGACTCCACATGTCCGGTGTCGAGTATGTTATATCTTCGTTCATTTGCCTACTTTGACTAATCTGCTTGAAGGCACGAGCTCTTCCGACAGCTCTTCTTCCACAGACAGCTCGTCTTCCTCCGACTCAAGCTCGTCTTCGACTTCAACGTCGTCCGACCCGAGCACTTCGGATAGCTCGTCTACCGACAGCAGCTCGGACAGCTCGTCTTCAACGGACTCGAGCTCGGACACCTCTTCCTCTGATTCCACCAGCACCGACAGCTCCTCCTCTACGGACAGCAGTTCCGACAGCAGCTCGTCATCCACATCCTCCGATCCCAGCAGCACCGACAGCTCTTCATCGACAGACTCGAGTACATCCTCCTCCGATAGCACTTCCACTTCCGACTCCAGCAGCTCCGATAGCTCTTCCTCTTCGACGGAGACGTCGGACAGCTCTAGCTCTACCGACAGTTCGTCGGATAGCTCCAGCAGCACAGACAGCTCGTCGGATTCCTCGAGCAGCACGGACAGCTCGTCGGATACTTCTAGCAGCACGGATAGTTCCTCTGATAGCTCCTCGTCTACGGATAGTTCGACGAGCTCGACACCTACCGATAGTAGCACGTCCTCCACGGACACCTCTGACTCGTCCTCGTCAACGGATACTTCCTCTGATACTTCCTCGTCTACGGACAGCTCATCCGATACCTCTTCCTCTACGGACAGCTCTTCGGACAGCTCTTCATCCACAGACAGCTCTTCGGATAGCTCTTCGTCTACCGATAGTTCATCGGATACTTCCTCATCAACCGACAGCTCTTCGGACAGCTCCAGCAGCACTACGGACAGCTCGACCAGCTCAACACCCACCGATAGCAGTACCTCGGATAGCTCCTCCTCCACGGACAGTTCATCTGACAGCTCTTCATCTACGGACAGCTCGTCTGATACCTCGTCGGATACCTCGTCCTCTACGGATAGCTCGTCTGACAGCTCTTCATCTACGGACAGCTCTTCGGATAGCTCCAGCAGCACAGACACCTCCTCGAGCACTACAGACAGTTCGACCAGCTCAACGCCTACCGATAGCAGCACGTCGGATAGCTCTTCTTCCACAGACAGCTCCTCTGACAGCTCCTCATCCACGGATAGCTCGTCCGATAGTTCTTCATCCACGGACAGCTCGTCAGACAGCTCTTCCTCTACCGACTCGAGCTCATCAAGCAGCACGGACAGCAGCTCTTCGACCACAGACTCCTCTTCGACCACGGATAGCTCGTCGACCACTGATGCACCCACTTCTACTTCCGATTCTACCACGCCCATCACCACTCCTCCCCCTCAGACGAACGACGGAACCGTCACGTCGACTTTCGTTGAAGTTTCAACCGTCACTGGCACGACCACGACGACCGAATTCACCACTACGACAGTCGTTGCGACCGCTACAACGACTGTGGTCACTCAAACCACAACTACCGTTGTGGAGACGTCCACTTCAGTGGTTACGTCGACGGCAACAGTTGTTGTGGACACCACTGTTTCGACCACTGTCACACCGACGGCAAACCCCACTAAACGCGCAATTTGTAAGAGTTTTTATCCGTTCATGAAGTCACCTTAAACTCATCTTTTTCCCTTCCAGTTGCGTAAAATTAGAACACTATCCTCCCTTGAATTCTCTCGTTTCACATAGTGGACATTGATTGAATTATTGTACATGTGTTGCGTATCTACGAGTTTACCGAGTACATAACAGAATACAATGCTTTTACCCCATCTTTCATTGTGCATTTAAGCAAGTGGTTTCGATCGATATAACAATACATACGCGGAAGAGTCTTCGCCTGTTCAAAGTTTAAGTCATAAACTCGCCGAAAAGTTCATAACTTACCTCCGCCTTCGAGGGTAGGGATTTTATCCGCAGGGAAGATAGAGACTTTCTCGTCGTCAAATTTGTACCAATCTTCATCATCTTCTTCCAAGGCGATACCAGTTAGCGTACTTCCTTCCGTGGGAACGGGCATTTCTCCCCCAATTTTAATGGGATGGAGAGCGCTCTTCTTCACGTAACCGATGTAGTGCCCACCATCCGCATCGGCACCCTTGTGTGTAATAATCCCAACCAACTCGTAAAGACCTGTAACACTGCATCCAACGTCGGCGACCAAGTCAGAAGGTACAAGGGCACTGAGTTCTTCGAGTTCTCGTTTGCGATACACACTCTCGGGCTCAAGCGCGCCACCCTCTTCAGCAGACGCCTTGCCCTTATCCTCGCCCGATGTTTCGACCGCAGCTCCAGTTGGCGCAGGAGGTTCGTGTCCAGCAGGAACGGCGCTCTGCACGAGTACAGGAGAGGATGGTGCAGCAGCAGCATCCGCCATACTGACATCCTCTTGTTCCGGCTCTGTGCTCGCACTCGCCGCCTTCTTCGTGCGTTTTCGAACTTTACGGCGTTCGGCACGGTCGTGTTCAATTTCCCGTAACCGTTTGTTAAGGGGTAGAATCTTGGCCTTCAAATCATCGGTGCACAAATCCAATACATCCAGTTCGAAGGGGAACTTGACTTTTCTCTGAAACGCATGCAATGGGTTATCGAGTGATCAGTAAAGGGAAAACAAGTCTTAATTACCATGATTTTCGCCTTCTTGTTTATTTCGCGTTTCCAAGCGAAACGAACCATATGGACAGTCAAATTCGTTGGGATGCGAGATAGTCGGGATTTTCGGTTGTATACTGCCTGCCTTCCAAGAGAGGGCGACATTTTTTCGATGCTCTGATCTAGAGCCTGAGAGAAATAAATAAATCTACTAAAGACGATCTCAAATGACAACAACACATACATCCAGGATACCCGTGTGCATATAATTCGTCTCTTTCGTAATATTGCACTCCAACTTTAAAATCTTCTCCGTGCTTACTGTTGAAGGTTCCTCAGGAGCTTCCACACACTTCATTCTGGAGACGTTGAGTATTGGTATTGAGGGGAAATCCAAGAAGAACGTACTCAGATCGCATCTCCCCCATCATGTACTGCTCGATGAAACGGGATCGATCCTGCTGAGATTGAGCCGAGCCACTAGCACCGTCCAAGTTACCCGGTAAACCCCGAATGTTGTTTAATATCTGAATCCAACATTCCTCCGCGTCTGTAAAGGAGATTGTATTAGCGAAGTACCTTGGGAAGAATTGGCGCATTACCTTGTTGTGCGTAGCCTGCCATACCACCATGGCCGCGCGAACGTTCTGCGAATTGAGGCACCGCTTGTCGAAGGATACCCAAGAACGCAAACGGCGTGAAAGGACCTGTTGTACCACGCATTGACGTATATGTGGTTCCAAGAGCTCGCGTTAACTCATGATTCCCCTCGCGTATCCCAGGACCCGACATTGTAGGGTACTTGATTAACGCTTGCTGCAATTCTGGGATGGCTCGGAGAGTTTGCAGCGTGGCATTCATATAGCATGTATTCCCCAAATTCGTCAGACCTCCGGGGAGGGCCAGCTTAGAATGAATTCGCGTCAGTGACGCGAGCAATTACAGATAAGGCAAATGTGATTCACCGCTTGAGCCAGTTCAGAGTCATCCATGTCTATAATATCGCGCCATAAATCAGATCTGCAACGCGAACCTTGTAAGCCTGAGGTGCTTCATACCTTCCAAGAAGACGATTGGCTTCGACGGTGGTTTTGGGAGTTCCCCTGCAGCGCCAATGACCATTAATGTTTGCCCCTAAAGTTATACATTGATTAGAATCGTATGACGAAGCTGGATGCACCGAAGTGCAGTCAAGTCTGGAACCTTGAACACACCTCTTTGATACCCAATTTGCTCCAATCTGCATCATCCTGACTCCATCCGCTTAACAGAGTGCTATAACGTGAAAAATATTGAAGAATACCTTCAAAATGCCACCCTTCACCATTACTTTCATCCGATCGAGGGGTACACCCGTCACCTGGTATATAGCTTCCTTGAAAGCAACTGGTGGCGCATCGGTGTTCAGAGGCAGCTTGTGCGTCTTTCCTGCGTGTTTTATTTGTACATTTAGCGTCGGCATGGCTTGGAATTCTTCAGAAAGACGTGTAAGACGTGTTCAGGATGTTAGAAATGGTGGTGAAAGTGAAAGGGACGCGTTGCAGCTTTGGAGGCCGCGCAATCGAGAGGAGGCTCTGTAAACCCTGCGTATGCCCGAATCGGGAAAACGCCTATCGGGTTTGTATTCGTGACGTAACTGGGACACGTCCCATCCACTTTGCAGGGCGCTCGAACGCAGCTTGCACTTCAACCTCCACCAAGACAACATCCCAAGACTCTTTCAGAATGACTCTGCAGTATGTTTCTATTCTATTCCATACGAAAAGTGTGATGACCTTTATTTTTCTAGCTACTCTCTCACTTTCATGCTCCTCGCGGCGGAGGTATGTCGCATGAGTTCTCCCAACATTTTCGAAGCTAACATGTTCTAAAGATGGCGACGTTCGTGTTTGTCGTTGCTCCGTTACCCTACGCTGTCCGGAGGAAAGTGTTCACTTTCCTTTCCGAGAGCTACATCGTTTCCAAGCTTGCATATGGCCTGAAGATATCTTTTATGTGGGTTTCGAGCACGTCGTGGCGGCGGCCCAATGCTGACGTCGCGGTTCCAGATTTGTTGGAGTCCTATTCCTTGATGCCATGCAGAGAATGTATCGTATTAGTGCAGAAGCGGAGATCGCAAAGCAGGGAGGAACGACACCAATCCATGACGCACGAGCGGAGGCGAGCTTTGCCGCGCGTAAATTTTAGTGAGTTTAAATTTCTTTCATTCTCTTTTTATCTTCTAACATCCACTCAGTGCTCAACGCAATGTCTATCTTACTGGATTCTGCCTCTTCCTTTCCTTAATCCTTGCCCGAACATTCTACATCATTCTTGATTTCATCCATACTCAAGATTCTTACTTGAAACTTCAGAAAGAGGTCCGTCTTCTTCGTACTTTTGCATTCGAAGATTCATCTCAGTCTCTGGATAGATGAAGGATGGGGGAAAGGGAGATCAGACAAAACAAATTGCTGAGTTGAAGGCTGAACTTGCGGCTGCGAAAGCAAAGGCTCGTGATTTCGGTTCGTGTCATAATGGTACCCTATGCTAAAGATGATAACGTCTACTTCACACAGAAGTCTTAAGGAAACAAGCTCAACAACAGCAAACCGAATACGACCGTCTCGCTACGGAATACAATAAGGCGACCGGCAGCATCTCGGACAAGAGGAAGGACTAACCGAAATTCGCGCTAGATCCTCATAAATAATGCTTTGTATCCTCTCATAAAGCCACTGATTTTTAACATTTCCTTTGTGTCATAAAACGAGGAATCGTATCCGCCAGCAACCTCAAACCAAGAAAGACAAAGATTCATAATAATGATATATGGAAAGTACAACAGGATAATTACATTCGTTTGTCCCGCTTTGACGCTATGAGGTTCCATTCATTGGATCGTCGATAGTCGACGTCTCTGATACTGCTGGTGGTTCATCCTCCATGTCAAGGTCGTCTGCAGATGGCACCGCTGCTGATTGTGCTGCACCGATGGACACTGTGGCCTGCGAAGAATCTGCTTGACCCACATCCCTTCAGGTGGAAAATAACATTCGCTATGTTCAGCTAAATGCATGAAATGACTCAACGGCACACGCACCACTTGATCTGAAAACGCGTCACCCTCGGCTTTGCCGTGATATTCCGCACCAATCTCTCCATTACGACCTTCGACGGCGGGTTCTCCTTCATCTCCTCGTTGTCATATTCCGTAAACTGGTAGTAGCCCACACGCACGAACTCCTGGTCGTTATAGGAGCCCGTGAGTATGAGCGCTGCGTTCCCAAGGAGGTCGCCCTCGGGCACCTTGGAGGCGTCGGGTGCGGGGGCTTCAAAGTCGAAAGAGTTCGTGCCGACGGGTACGGGCCCGACAAGACATGAGTCAAGTTCTTGATCAAGTTCTGACTTGACCGGTGAGGAGACGTAGGTGAGCTGCCATTCGAGATCGTCTTTGAGGGGGGCCATGCATTCAAAGAGAATGCGGCAGCGGTACACATCGGTGTAACGGGCTGGGTTGTTGAGGAATTCAACATTCTAGATGGCAATGTATTAGCACCTGAGCTCTTGTTTTATGTGCAATAACGCACTTTGATTGAGACGATGGACATTTTGTTGTCGGGACCTTGGCGGTGGTCGGGGAAGAAGGCGTAGCGCGGCAAAGGGGAGCGCGTCGTTGGACGCGACTTGTCCACGCGCGCCAAAGTGTGCTCATTAGGGCCGGCGTATTGAAAGGTGTTTCATAGGGAACCAAATTACAATACTTGTACAACAATCGTTTCCTAATTACACGAAGCATCTGCCAAAATTAAATACGAAATTAGGCTCAGGCCATTGGTTATTATGACAGGTGAGAAGGAGAATCAATATGCCAAGGAGTCCCCCCGGCTTCCGAACACTGAAACGTTCGATTGGCGATGGAAGGCGTCAGCTAACGCCCCGAAAGTTTCGTCCGCGTTCTCCTTTCCGATATCTGGGACCTCTCCTGGAGGTAGCAGGTTTCGAGGCTGAGAGCCGCTGACTGAATTCGCGGATATGGTGATCTCTGTCCTGCTCAAACGGCCAGATGTGTGCGGTTCGAATCCCGTGGGTTGAGGTGCATATACATCGACGTAGTACTTTAATGTGAGAGGAAACAATCTGTATGTTAGTAAGTATGACTTTCTCGTACAAAAAATGCCGTACCTGCATGCAAAATTGACCAAGCGAGAAGGAGGGCGTCAAATTCGGAGGCAACGCGATTTCACCGTACAATATCTGTTCAAATACGTCGCCATGAGTTGGGTCTCGTGCTTGACGTACGGAGCAGCTCAACAGCGAGTTCTCTGCTCCGATAGCCCTCCACGCGACTCTACAAGTCCTCGACGCGCCGGCGTCTCCGCCAACGTGAGAGTCAATCTCAGGAGCGAAACGATTGGGAACCGACAGAGTCCTCCCTAGAGCGACCCGCACAGCCCGTGCATTGGACAGCAAGTCGACTGCCTGCTTGTCCTTGGATTGCAGTACAAGATAGAGCGGTATCACTCCCCCTCTAGTGTATGTCAACTGTGACGGGCGTCAAACCTCAGCTCCCACAAAAGCAAAGGGGACGTACAGGCAGTGCGATGAAGAGCTGTTTTTTTTTCACTGTGAGCAATGAAAATCTGACGCGGAAATTTTGACTCACCGAATAGTCCACCTCAATTTCGCGCGTCTTGAACATCAGGCCACGGACGGGTGCAAAGCTGGTCTTGTACCAACCCCCTTGATCCTCACTGGGACCTGGCAAGAAGGCAACATTCTGTCCGTACGCGCGTTCGCGAACATCCGAGAATCGCGGAACAGGAATCTCTGGGACGTAAGTTACCGGCGAGCTGAGTCTGCGATGTCACATTGAACAACCCAGCACGTACGAACAATTGCGAGCAGAAACAGAATACGTACGAGCTGTTGAGCCGAAAGATAGAGCTACGCTTAATGTTAACGCTGATCTGATAGTCGATGAGAGGTAAGTCATTGTGTCCGCGTAGATTCGGAGGAAGGCGCTCTTCTTTCGCCAGTTTGAAGTCGTTGATATCCCTGCTCTTTGACATAAACCGGTTCTGAAGGTCTATGGCAAATGGCCATACGTATTGGCCAGTGAGTTTGCCCTTGAATGTTGTCGAGGAAGACGGGGACGTCGGGGAGTTGGAGTCACCCATAGATCGGTCCCAGAGCGTAACTTCCCGCTGGTAAAATGTCCGCTTATCGCCAACGTCTTTGGCGATAATCCTCCCCTTGAACTTATGAGGCGGCGGTCAATTCAGAATTAGGGAAATCAAGGAGAAAGGCCTTACAACCACGATAACTTGAGTTATGTCCTCAGGCTTGTCGAGGCTGAGCTCTACCGACCCTTTGACAGATTTTCCTTCGAGGACAACTGGCGTGCTGACAGGCGACTCCGCGTAGCTTTCCAGCTTCAGCGTAAGCCATGGCTGGTGGGGACTCGACCTGGAGCCCTTTGATAGGGAGTACGAGTGTTCAACTGTCTGCCGAGGGGTGGGGATGGCCTGGTGGTGCTCTCGTCGTCTGGGCCGCGACGCGGATGCTGGACCGCTGTAATCTGGAGGATTTTCCGTCCTGCCTTCAACAGTATCTTCCCCAAGATCAATCGGTGAGTATGGCGGGGCACTGGCCCGATCCAAGCCCCGCTCGCGAGCACCAGCAGAACTCATCGCGCTGCTCTGCCTGAGGGGTTGTCTGGGGACAGCCTTCCTCCTGGAACCCAACTAGATTATATAAACGAGCAATTTCAGTAAGACGTGTATGGATAAAGCATCTTCGATGAATGGGAAAGGAGGTCTACCGGGGAAACGTGTTGGAGTGACATGACCTTGAGGCAAAGCACATGGTGAGACGAATGGCTATATCCCGTAGAATGCGAAAGGCAATCAAAAAGATAGGTCTGTTGCGATAGGAACAGCGGGGGCGAGCAGGGTCTTCTAACATGAGGTAGAAGCGAAGTGGTCTTATACTAGCGGCTGGAGGACGCAGGACGGGAGACAGTAGCCCTTCTGGATGATTGTGATTTCAAATTCTTCGACATGGCCATGACGGTATTGAAAAAAAATCATGACGTGAAATAAGACGTGATGCTTCGAAGTTAGTAGACGACTCACCTGCGAGCTCAAAAGAAAGAGAGAAAGGAAGTCCTCAAACCGGCTCCCGTTCAACAAACGGAAACTGATTTTTGAATCGACCTCGCTGACCAATTTGAAGACACAACACGAGGACAGACAATTGTCTTCTGAACCCAAAGTGAGACGTCTCCCGACGGCATCGCGCAGAACATATGATCGTGATGACGACTTTCTATAGCAACTCTTTCCGCAAATTAGCAGGACAAAAGCACTGGAATGGAGAAGATTTTGCGCGTTTCAGCGAGTTTGTCGTCTGAATGGTTGTCACGGTTGAAGCCGCAGCTGCCGCCAGCTAATTTGCGTCGGTCAGTGGCGATGCAAAGCGTGTGGCGCTGACGAAGCAAGGCGCTGACCAAAGAGGCGCTGACGAAAACGGCAGTGTCCGGAAACGCGAAGAAAATTCGGGAAAGTCGTCGAGTCGCGTCGAGTCGGAGGAATGCTCGAGAACGAACGCTTGCGCAATCCTCCGCAGAACAGCGCCGTTTGCATTATAAAAAAGGATGTTTTCGCCAATGTCCCCTTTCCATCGTACATTTATCATCGAACACAATCAATCAACACTCTTCGACGCTTTCATCTTCAATAGCTGGCGATGATGGCGTACAACTTCTATAACCCCTCCGACAACTACTACTCCAACTTATTCGGTGCACCTCGCACCTCGCCGTATGCTTCACGATATGGATACACTCGCAACACCCCATCTTACTCTGACTCGTACCTTCGAGCTCTCGCGGACGAGGAGGCAGCCCGACGAGAACTCGCCACCGCAGTTCGACGCGAACAAGAGGCCAGGAGGAAGAGAGAGCTAGAGCAGGCTCATGCGCAAGCTCGCGCGAGGGCCTTGGCTCAGGCCGAAGCTGAGGCTCGGTGGAGGGCAGCGCAGGAACAAGAGCTGGCACGCAGACGCGCTCAGGCTCAGGCGCAGGCAAGAGCTCGAACAAGGGCCCGCCCCCAGACCATGTACGGCTTCCCATTCGGTTTCGCCCAGCAGCCCTTCGGTGCTCAGTATGTCGATGACGACGACGACGAAGAAGAAGCTGGAGACGATGAAGGCGAGCAGTACGTGAATCTTGCCGACTATCTTTCTGCCTTCGCTCCTCGCATGGGACGTCGGTCACGAAGCGTCCCGCACCGCGATCGCCCCTGCCCTCGAACCGAATCGCCTGTCCACCCTCAGGAGGAGATTCATTCAGAAAGGACCGTTCCGAGTGAACAGGTTAGTAGTCTCTGCAGCTTGTCCGCATTTCCTGGTTCTTACGTGTTACTTCAGACTTCTTCCACTGCCGCGCCAATTGACGTCCCCATTCAGTCTTACGAAGACACCTCAAAGCTCAATCACGCCGCAACCAAGATCCAGTCCGCATTCCGCGCACACGTAGAGCGAGTCGCTGCCGAGCAGACGCGTTCCGCGTCCCTCGAGAAGGTCCACAACATTTCCTCGAAGCTGGAGGAACTCCGATCCTCATTTACCATCCCTTCCACGCTCGAATTCGACTCATCTCACATCGTCAAACCGCGTACAACGCTCACCGCCAGTGAAGACGGCGAGGTTCACCTTCCGTACAAGCTCACCTACTCGCCCGTGAACGCGCCTGTGCACGGCTACCTCGACGGCCTTCTCAAACTCCTTCAGCAGCTCGATGCTGTCGAAAGCGGCGGAGACGCGCAGGTTAGGCACGAAAGGAGGGAAGTTGTCAAAGCAGTGGAGGCGGAGATGGCGAGGGTAGATTCCGAGGTCGCGAACATCTGGACCCAGACGCAGCGCGCGGACTCGAGCACTGTCCCTTCAGCTACTGAAGAGGTGATGGTCGAAGTCCCCCAAGTCGAAGAAGCGAGCTCATCCATCATTCCATCAGCCACGACACCTCAGGTCGAGGAATCGAGCCCATCCGTCGTCCTGCCAGAGTCAGTCACGGAACCCCAAGTCGAGGAGGAGGATGAGGTCAAAGCGGATGATTCGCTCGCCTCAGCCCCAACTGAGAATGAGGTGGCCGATGTACCCATGAAGGCTTCGGAGGACGATGCGAACGCTGAGGATGAGAAGGCTGTCGACACCTTGGTCTTGGACATCACCGGGTCGGACGAAGTTGTCCCGAGCTCTGAACCGATATCATTCGACGCGACGACTGCGCAAGAGCCCACCTTCGACGAGGAATCAAGCGAACAACTGAATTCCTCTGTCGTACTCCCGCATCCCCACGAACAACTCTCCTCTCATCCCTCCGATGCTGGCCAAGAAGACCTCATGATCGACGTCGAGCCGCTGTCATATACGACAGAGCCTGACAGGGACGACGCGATGAAGATGATCGACGTTGTACCTCCATCCATTACCGCCGCCGACTCCGCCCCCTCTTCGTCGGTGCCTACTATTACGACGGGAAATAGCCTTTCTACCATCCCTGTAAAGTCCGATGATGAAGATGACGGGGTGATCGTCGACCCAAATGGGCTTGTTTCTCCTCTGACAGAAAAGGCACCATCGGACCATACTCTCGACTCTGATTTTGAAATCCTATAATTCAGAACACTCGCCTTTTCGCATATGATCGTTCATTGTAAATTTATTTCCTCATTTTTATCTGTAGCATAGGATCTTGGGCCCAAGTACATTAGGATAGAATAACATCATATTTTTGACGTCAAATTTGACCGAGCCGAGTATTTTCTGACTGTCCCTGTCCGGCTTAGCTGACAACTTGGGGAGGGACCAGTCGGGGGAAATCATTCGCTTTTATTTCGACTTCACATCTGAGAATACGGACGTTGCGAAAAACGTACCAATGCCGGGCCTGTGTTTGAAGCTCTCGAATCGCAAGGTTTATTGCAATAAGTTATCCCAGGTGAAAATCGAGAAAAGATACATGTACTCGTACAATTCAAAAGACGGCGCCATCAAAGATATTTTTTCCCTCCCAAACTAGTATGACTTGACATCCGGAGGCGAGTCTAGGACTCTCCGCTTCCCATCACAACTGCAAGGATACTGTTCTTGCTCCTGCTGTTGTTGATCCTGTTCCTGTTGTTCAACCTATGGTGAACATGGTCAGTGTGGAAACGCCGGGTAGATGCATAACCACATACGCAGCAAGCATGGAATTCAGATAAACTAGGTATGTTATGTAAGTTGAGTGCGTTCACATCGAAGGTGGCCAAAGAACGTACTTTTGCCGTGCACGAAATAGATGCCAATGTAAACCATCTTTGTGGGCGCCGCAAAGGCCTGTATACACGAAGAAAAATCAGCAGGGTCAGTTGCAGACTTGTACACCGATGGCGTTGCAGTCCTTACAGAAATAATGTACGCCGTTGTGACCATACTTTCCGAATACATTGAGTTGTGGCGCAAATGAGAGTCAGGAAATTGAGGACAGACCTCGTCAATAAACCCGTCGCGACGGTGAATTGGATCAAGTTCTTTAACATGGTACGAGTCCGGGGCATTGCAATCCCCCAATTTGAGTAGAGGAGCATACACATCGAGCACGCAATTGCGATATCGACAACCATGCGCAGTGAGGAGAACAGGCCTAGTAACCACTGATTCATTGGCGTAATTAATTAAGTGCTTTGAGATGAACGGTGATCACAGCCCCATACCTGTTGCTTCTTCGCATCCACAAACAAAGGTAGTCGATAGCTAGAGGGTGCTCAGGAATGCGTTGACGGGATTATCTTGTTCGTCAGCTCACCATTTTACGGTGTATGCTATTATATAAGGATCAACAAAGTCGTCGAAACCCCGAACAAATCAGGACAAGCTCACCTAAACTGACGCCTAGAGAGATTGGACCAATATCAGAATATATAAAGTACCTATGGAATCCATAGGTACCCGAAGGCGAACAAGACTAACCGAAAGCGCAGATCGTAGGTATAAGCTATGAACGAGATAAACATGAGATTTGACCATTCAGAGGTGTTCGTACTCACCAATGCCACCGCTTTCAAGTTATTTCTCCTTTCGCTTACTGGGCGCAAGCAAACGCAGGTAAGATGAGGGGATCTCGTAGCTTGTGATAGCTGTTTGCTTACGTCTCCAAATTCGACGGATAAAGTAGCTGTCAAAGGTTTGTGAGAGACGTTTACGCAGAGTTCATGAGGAATGAATTCACCAGTCGACAGTGACAGCGATGATTTCCTGGAAGAATAACACGTCAATGGCCACTTCATCACTGAATAGTAATGGAACCACTGACAGTTGGAATTACTTGCGTCTGAATAAACGTTGAGACTCGACCAAAACCGAACAATCAGCTAGATACCCACAATTAAGCTCCTGCGAATGATCTTTAGTTCGGATTTTAAAAAGAGTAAAGGTACACGCACCAGTTTCCCCTTTCTAAATATTCGATGGATACTTTCGAAATAAGATAATGCCATACGCTATGGATAATTAGCACTGTATGAAAGGTGTCGATCTGTGGAGGCCCGGAGATTAGAACACTACGCGGGCCCGAGGCTCTCGTCACTCACCACCCATGTCACCGCAACCTTGGATTGATAAGTTCATTAAATTTGGAAGACAAGACGACAAAATCCAGACTTACGAGTGTCTTGAGCAGAAGCTCATTCCGAGCGTAATACGTCCTAAAGAAGAAAACGGCTTGCCCACAGGTAACACCGTATAGTCTGAAGGATACAATTAGCGAATGCCGCGAGCGCTGCCTAACTGTAGTTCTTGAACGTGAACTTCAATTGAATCACATACATGAGCGATACCGTAAGTCCGTCGAAAAGTGCTCCGAAATTCGCGTCGATTGCAACCATGGATGCGAGGTTTACAAGTCGCGAGAAGCGTCGAGGGTCAGTAAGAGGGGGAGGAGAAGGAGATGATTATGGGCGCGCAGACTCCAACTGCAGTCGATGCTGGTGAAGCCGGGCATAGTTATACGCTCGACGCTCGAATGCGGGACCGTAGAGGGTTCGCCGGCGTGATGGCGTTGTTCCGAACCTTGAAGGGCCCTGAAGCATCGATGATCATTATATCATGATCCCAATGTCCCTTGAGCAAGGACAAGCCGGCCTTTTCAGAAAGGCCACAGTGAGCGGGATAGTGAAGAGATCCCGGACAGCTCGCATTATATTTGTTGATGGCCCATGGCGAGCAACTGTCGGCGTGCTCTGAAGCGGAGGATGCTACATCTCGTGACAAGGCACTGCCCATGGCTCCTGCTTTCAGTCAGGAACGAATCTCGAATCTCGATACTCAACAAAGGTGATTTCCTGAGCTTCATTCGAGGTCCAGAACAGCCCAGAGACGGTACAGTAGTCGTCGGTACTCAACGCAGGCGTTATGGTGCTTGCTGCGACTGCGATCGAGGATTGGTGGTGGAGCTCGAAGGAATCTCGGGGATTCAGATTCGGGATACAAGCGCAGATGTCTTGTTGCCAGTGGAGGCTGTAATAGACGGCTGGCGATTAGAATACGAATGTCAAATTTACCAGATGCTCCCACGTAACCAGTGTTATATTTCTCCGACCTGGGTTCTGACTCTGCTATCGCGGGCTCATAAGGATACGGAGATCATTAGAATATGATACTCTGTGCAGAAAGAAGTTCAGTATCTCCGCGTATTCGATGGCCGAGCATGGAGTCATAGCGAGTACTTCTGCGAAAGATCTCTGAAAATAATCTTGGAAGGAAGAGTTTGAATCTTTGACCCCGAGGTCACAGTAGATTTGATGAACCATGCCAGTGGAGTACCGATGCCTGTTTACTCACTTGGATACGTTGCATTTGATCGTGATTCCCCGAGTCTACTCTGAAGTATTTGGCGCTGCTGCTTCAACATCTGCAAACTGTAGGCAACTTCGCTGGCAAAGTGGTGTGTGGTGATTTTCGAATTTCTAAACGCGTTCATCCGCTTCGTGAGCCTGAGAAAGTGGGGCATGTGACCGTGACGCGTTCTATATTGTGGCAGTGTTAGTGGAGGAATCCAACACGGCGACCACGACAATCGCTGGACATCGAGCTTCGATCATGATTCTACCTCGTCTTCCAACAAACCCCATCTAAATATTCACTACGCTTCCATCGCAAATGACGCTTCCTCTTCAACTCCCTTCGGCAGAAGCATCGATCCCGGTCACTAAATAGACGTTTTTCCTGATATGTTCTTTTCGTCAAGAAAAATGAAACTTCGCGAACAGATATAAGACAGATTGGATGGGTAGTCGTGCAACGCTGGAGCCTCCTCACCCTCAAGCAACAAGCTCCAACCCCTTGGACACAGTAAGAGAATCAATGTCGGACGTCGAACTCTTAATGGAGACGGTCAATATCAGTGTCCGTGTTCCTTTCCCGTCCGTCTCTTGCGTTTCTCTGGCTGACAAACGTCTAATATCTCTGTCCAGTATGCATACTGTACGTTCCCCTAAGATAGATACTAGGATGTCCGGCTAAACTTGAACCAAACCTGCATGCATACCTCAGTCGCTGCTGGTGCGCTCGTGGTAATACTTCGATATCTCTGAAGCACAACTAGTGTGTTCATGCTCTTTTGACAGGTTTATGACATTGCAATCTGTCTCGGGGATGAAATAAATTTCATATGGACTCAAAAGTGGACTTCGGGCAAGATTGTGTACATCCTCACTCGGTATTGGGGAGTTTTGGATTCTATCGCAATCATGATATGTCAGTCTGTCTACACTTGGCATAAGCGGATTCTAATTTTTCCGATACAATACGACACTAGATATTTTCTTTCCGCTCTCTGCACCTGACGTGAGTGTCTGTGTGCTTTCGGGCATTCGCCGCTGGCTGAATTTCAAACGCAATATTTATCCTGTTTTTTTCAAGTCTTGCAAAGCCGTTTACAATCTGGTGGCCTGTGCGTATCAGACGTCTTGATCGTCTCATCTCGTTTAATGTGCATTACAAGGGACCGCCAAGCCTGGTGTAATAATCTGCTCAAGTAAGACCAACACAATGCTTCATTACATTGCTATTTAAATCGACTCACCGATCTGTGTCAGTGGTTTTCGTATTCCGTACTTATGCCATCTGGGGGAGGAGCCTTTACGTCCTTGCCTACTTGAGCCTTATCCAAGTCGTGCGTCATCATACTGCCGTGTTTATGTGCACAGACTTCCTAACGCTTGCTTGAATGTTATAGGTTTATATCTTCGTCCTCGTCTTCTCCCTCATTCAGTCGAATGAATACCTAACGTGTATGTGAATATTTAAGCGAGAAATTTCGCAACAAGACGGTTTACTTGGCTCACAAAAACGACCACAGTCCCTCTGTCGCCCATTCCGAACATCGTGCCCTGCATGCCCACCCCAGGAAACAACAAATTGTTTATCTTATTTTGTTACAACATGATCTTTGAGTTTAGTGGGTCGCGATTTCTTATGCTTCTTGTGCCACTTGATTGATCGCATAAAGATGTCCTCTGTCTTTCATTGTACAAGAAGTTCTTTCATTGTGAGTGAAAGCTCAACCGAGTCTGACGAACGGACGATGTTGACATATTTATCTGCAAAATTAGGGCGAGGAGGCTCTACGCGCATCATCCACACCTTGTATCGAGACGGTCAGATCTTCTATTTCGTCCTCATTCCTCTTGCGATTAAACTGCATATGCAGGCGTCCTTTACTTCGCAGTACTATTTTGTGCGCATTCTCCGGTTTCTTACTGCCAGTGGTAAAGATTGACGGAGAGAACCCTTAGCCATTTCTTTGGCAAATGTCATTCTTGTCGTGACGATGTTTGCTGTGAGTAAAATCGACTGTACTATTTAAATCTTTGGGTGTAAATTCTGACATCACGTTCTCACCTTCTCTACAATTCTAGTCGCGCTCGCCGTACTACCTCTTTCTCGTCGCGTACGATTTATCATCGATAATCACATTCAAATACTCACTTGCCCCCTTTAAACAAACAGCATCCAGGACGTCCTTCACACAATTTTAACGTCACGAATTCTCCTAAACCTCCGGAAGGCAGCGGGCGTCGGGCACCAAGCACACGTCATGAGGATAGAGGATGAGGAGCTTTTTGAAAGTGATAGGAGTTATACGAGGGGCTTTCGCAACCGGGTCGTAAAATCTGTGACGACGCACTTGGACTCTTTCTGATTTTAAAGCAATAATCATAATAGAATCTCTGACAGCTCGCATTATATTTGTTGATGGCCCATGACGAGCAATTGTCGGCGTGCTCCAAAGCGGAGGATGCAATGTCTTCAAGTTGTGACAAGGTACTCCAAATGACTACTACTTTCGATCAGGAACGAAGCTCACCACTCAACACGGGTGATTCTGGATCTTCATTGAGTTTATTTGAAGTCCAAGACTACCCGGAGACGGTACTCAACGCAGGCGTTATGGTGCTGTCATCCAACGTTCGGCTGCTTCGGCCTCATGAGCCAGAGAAGAAAACTGGGATCATGTGATCGCGACGCGTTCTACACATTTTTTGGCACGACAATTGTTGGACGCCAAACTTTGATCACGGTGCCTTCCTTCTCGAACGAAGTGTATAGAAATGATAATGGCCCTCCACCATTCGCATGTATATTATGGGTCAAATTCAAGCATCATTGTCACAATGAACAAAACTTTACTGTGCTGCGAAACGGTCTAAACAAACACATATCAGGATATGATTCACTCCACAGCTCATCAAATAATCCTGGAAGTCCGAGAAAGACTTATGACTCTTCGCTTTCCACCACAGTCACTAGAACCCTATTTTTGAACATGTCTCTACTGTTCAGCCTACAGAGGGCGGATCTAGTTAGTAGGCATTGTATATTTCTGGTGAGCACGCACGCTGCGAGCATCGAGTTTAGGTAGACTGATCATGGCGCCAGGTCAGACTTGTTCACAAAGGAACATTAGAAATAGCTAACGAACTTTTCCCGTGTACAAAGTAAATTCCGATGTAAATCATGTTCGTGGGCATTGTGAAAACCTACAGTATATGCACGAAGAAAATCCATATGGTCAGCCACGGATTTACAGAATGACGCTGTAGCTCTCACAGAGATTATGTATGCTGTCGTGAACAAGCTGTCGAGATTTGTAGAATTTAACAGGAATTGGGTTATAGTGTTTTAGGACGAACCTTGTCAATAGTCCTGTCGTGACGGTGAATTGGATCAAACTCTTTACTACGGTACGCGTCTGGGGCATTGCAAGGTCCCGGATCGAGTATAGGAGCATGCACATTGAACCTGCGATCATGATGTCGACGGCCATGCGCAGTGAAGAGAACAGCCCCATCAACCACTGATTTGTCGGCACGATTTAGCGTCCTCGGATCGATGGAGATGAAGGTAACTTGAGCTCTTACCTCTTCTTTCTTCGAATCCAAGAACAGAGGAAATCGAAAGCTTTATATATTTAATGAGCATCAGTGCGAGGTATTTTTCGTTCGCTCACCATTTTACAACGTATGCTGGCAAAAGAAATACTCATTTCATCAATGTAAATGTAAATACAGCGTGCTGTCTCACCTATGCTAAAACCTGAAGAAGCCAACACATGGTTCGTAATTGACATATTTTTCTCTCAATATCGAGAGCAAGTGTGACGAACCGTAGGCACAGATTGAGGGTAAGAGCTATATTTGAATTGGATAACATGAGATCTAGATCTGGCGATTCAAAGGGAACATGGCCCAGCTTACCAACGCCATCGCCTTCAAAGTATTTTTGGTGTCGTTTACTAAGAGAGAGCAAGTACGAGTGAGATATGCAGTATTTCGACGCGTTTTCAGGGTGACCTACGTCTCCATATTCGATGAATGAAGTAACTGTGGAAGTTATTTGTGAGATACAACGATACGTCCAAGTGGAACGAACCCACCAGTCTACGGCGACAGCGATAATTTCCTAAGAAAGCGACGTATCAGTGGGGCCGCTTCGTCATTGATTGTCTGTATCTAACTGGGCACTAACAGTTGGAATTACTTGTGCCTATTGAGAAAAATCGATGGAGACTTTCAGGGCCCTCCCGAGTTGACCAAAACCGAACAACCATAAGATACGCACAATTATACTCCTAAACACAATTATCAGCTCAGGTATTTCGAAAAAGTGTCACGCGACACACCAGTTCGCATTTTGTAGTGCTCGAGGTGATATTCTCGAAATAAGATAATGCCAAGTGCTATGGATAATTAAGATTGTATGAAGGGTGTCCAGCTATGAGGAGGTTCGGTAATCAGAACGTAATGAGTGTTTGCGGTGCGTGTTACTCACCAGCCATGTCCCTCCGACCTTGATTCAATAAGGCATTTGAGATTTACTCAGGTACATGTAGAGAAACTCTGAATCTTACTAGGATCTTGACCAAAAACTCCTTCCGCGAGTAAAACGTTCTATAGAAGAAAATTGCTTGCCCGCAAGTAACACCATAAAGACTGAGGTAGATTAATACCAGCAAATGTCAGCTACACTCCGCTAAGATACGATAAGATCACGTACACGAGAGAAATCGTTAATCCGTTGAAAGTTGCGCCGAAGGACGCGTCGATTGCTACCATGAGAGGTCCAGGAATCGCGGGTTGCGTCGAGCCTGAGGATCTGCAAGGGGGAAAGGCAAGGGATGGGAAGTTTATTGGAGGTGGGCCCTCACAGACTCACAGTCGATGCCAGTTGAGGCCTACGACAAAGATAAACTTGACACTGACACGCCGACGAGAACGGGTCCATCGATGATTCGCCGATGGATTTGGAATTTGGAAGGGCCTATAACAATGGTTGTTACTACATATAAATGATACCAGACCGTCTTGAGCAGACAATGGCCTAATGAAGAGCGAAGCTATCAGTCATATCAAAGAAGCCACGGACAGCTCACACTCCAGTACCGTCATAACCATGGCTGTTGGTGAAAAGAGGAATGTACTGCACGTATTACTCGTTGGCGTAGACTCCCCGACCAGAATTGCCAAATTGATGATCTTCAATGATGAGCGGTAATCGACTGCGATCGAGAATTGGAGGTGGGAACCGGACTAGACACGTTGATTCAGATGCGGAGTGCGCTTGCGGGTGGCAGGTCGCTGAAGGCTGTTAGTAGTTAAAAAATCGGATGATGATCATGATCTTCCAGAGGTCAAATTTACGATGTACCCATGTCACCAGTGCCGAGTTTCTCCTACGATCTGAGGCTTGCATGAATTATCGTTGCTCTTATTGCAAGGATAGTAGGTCATTGGAGTATGATTACTGCGTTGCCAATTGCGAAGAGAAGTTCGATGGAGGTGCACGGAAGCATTTGTTGTGAATATGAGGGGGAAAATAGACACGCCGCACCTAAAGCAATAGTAATGAAACGAATGACGATAATGCCACCCAAAGAATGATGGTCGATCCGGCGTAAGACAGACCGAAAGATTGAGCAGACGACGTCGAAGGAGTTGGTTGCTGAGCAATCGCGCCAATCGTCGGATCCCAACAATACCGACTAAAACAGTCGGCGCAGACCCCACTCCTCTCTGTCCCCAGCCCAGCCCGAACTCTGTCGACGACCGCACACGCGAGGCACGCAGGCCATTCTGGGTCTGACGTCGCCGACGCGTTGGCGTCCGTGCTCGGAGCTGGCCGACCCTGCGTCGCAATCGTGAATGTTTGGTCAAGCATGGCCTGCACATCCACGGGTGCGTAAGTCGCCTGGCCTGAAGTCGTGTTGGTGATCGCAGACTCTCCGGGTGGAGGCGCACCGTTTGCAATGTAGATGAGGAGCGGCGTCGGTGCGGACTCGTTGCAGCCGAAGAACGTAGGTCGGGAACTGAGGTTCTGGGCTTGGAAGGTGCTGATATTCATAGGTACACTCGGGAATGAGTACGCGGAAGAGAAGAAAGATGACGTTCGATTTTGAGTCGCCTGCGGTTTAGGGTCAGAGAAGACTCGTGATTGGTCCTCAAAGCACGTACGATCAACGAG
This sequence comes from Schizopora paradoxa, assembly GCA_001020605.1. Lineage (NCBI taxonomy): Eukaryota > Fungi > Basidiomycota > Agaricomycetes > Hymenochaetales > Schizoporaceae > Schizopora > Schizopora paradoxa. The sequence continues at coordinate 265,238 of KQ085892.1, forward strand.
CTTCCAAACGCGAAGTCATCAATATCATTCGTCTTGCCACGAGGGCTAAGAATGCAATCAAATGTCGAAGGGTGGTCGAGACTCACCGCATCAATGGCAATAATGACGTCGACGTTTCGGGCTTCGACCAGTAAAGGCTGCAAAGGAATGACTTGCCCATCGTCCCCAGCGTCAACGAGTCCAAGATACCTTTCCTTTGACAAATTGAATGTATCGTTGGCGAGTCCAAAGAAAGGATTCGGATACATGGCGACGTCAAGCTCGACCGTATTGTCGTTCTCGGGAAGGGATTCATTTAGCAAAGCAAATATAGGTCCAACGCCGCTACTCAAAAGTGCTGAAAGCTTTGATCTTCCGTCAGCGCGTTCGTATGACATAAAACGTACAAACATAGACTAACCGAAGTGTTGAAAATGTTGTACTCATCTGAAGACGTCCCCGTAATGAATGATACTTGGTCAAAACCAGTCACGCATGTCGAGGTGTTCATTGTCCCAAGGAACTTCGTAGGTACGAAGGCAGACAACGTCGGATCGTAGGATCCCATCTCAACTATGGCGTAATTGAATGAGAAAATGTAGTCTGAATGCGAAACAGTGACTGACAAGGCGAGAATTCGAAAAGAACATTGCTAAGCGGGATGTCGTCTCCCAAAGCCGAAATGATGTTCGACTGGTTGTCGGATGCTGAATGCGAATCCGCCAAAAGAATGGGAAGCGGGACTTGATGGTTGATTATGCTCGACCTACACCATTCTACTGATAAGACTCGTCGAGAGCAAAGAAGCAGGAAGACATACAGGTTCGCAAGACTGGAATACGTCACACCAGCACCGTGTAAGTCCGTTATAGTAGTGAATATGTTGTTCGAATCCGTGCCATTCACGAAGTGCCTTGCGATGCACCGTCCCCATAGATCTACAAAGGTTACAGGGAAACCAGCATCGAACTTTCCGCGTGTTTCGTTGATGACACCTTGTAGGTACGGAATATCCAGAGTCGTGTTATCATGAGGCAAGAAGGCGTTGAATTCAATGTTCCAGCCTGAGTACTCTGAAGAATTCGAACCTCCGGGAATGCCGAATATAACTTCCTGGAATGTGGGGAATTCGGCTTGGGCGAAGGAAGAGACGAGCCACGATCCCCCAGAAAGGCCGGTTAAGTACAGCGATGCTTGAAGAAGTCCACCGGTGCCGGCAGTCTTGCTGGACTCGTTCCTCCCATCGAGTGCATTTAGAACACCAGCACCAAAAATTGCTGCTCTAAAGCCCCCGCCGCTGACCGCGATGCCCAAGGAAGGAAGATCGGAGATGTTCGCGCCTCCTCCTAGGATGCTCGAGACGTAGCTGGGCAAGTCGAGATCCTTCGACTGCACGTTCTGCACGTAGGTCTTCCAGGCATCGGGAAGCACCTGGGTTTTGCGCTTCGAGATATAGGAGGCCTCATCTGGGCCAAGCGACTGGTTCCCCACTGTGCCAGCAGAACGCACGAGTTCGAAACCTTTTGGACAGGCTCCGACGGATGGTGTATAGGCTGTGACGGCATTCGAACTTGCACCCTGCCCAAGCGCGACCGTTGCGATCGTAAGGGAGGCAAATGCGAATGTTGCAAGGGCCATCTGATCTCTCCTGTATCTTCTTACTGGGCGAACACGACAGAATATATACGCACGAGGATGGCGGAATAATCAGCATGACGTGGATGTACGTTCCTTGTCGCCCACATATGTGCCATATGGTTTCAATGTCGATCTGTCAAGGCGGATCAGTGAGCGCAGCGTGAAAACAGTTTTCCACCTCTGCGCATCCGGAATCGACGGTAAAGTCTGGGAGAGCCGTAAAGAGAACCTGAGCCACTTGTCGATTTTCAGAATTTTGGTCAAGAACACGCGGGTATGGCAAATTGTTGGCTAAACGCGGATTGAAAACTCAGTACTCAGCCCTTTCATCGAACCCTGATCGACGGTCAAAACAGGAGGCTATACGATCATCTGGGATTCGGCGAGGTACTGCTAGCGAGAAAAGGCATCGGATTCGTCAAGCAGTTTCGTAGCTGCCGTTTCTTAAAATGATCATTCAGAGTAAAAATGAGAAGTGTGGACGATCCGGCGGTAATCGCCGTGGTGCAAGATATTTCGGTATTTCCCGGCTCGAGAAAACTGTTCAGGTTGTCGCGAGCAAGCAAGAACGTCCGGACTGCTTCGGAGGAGATCATGTCAGTCACGGAGAGGTGACGATTGTCCGAAAAGACCTGAAGGAGAATATCAATCGTTGATCTTTGGGATATTGGATGGGACATCGACGTCACATACGGATTGTAGATACCGTTGGGGTTCAACACACTGCCGATAGCTTCACTGCGATAACCGTCCTCCGAAGCACGCTGGCAGGTCAGGGAGAGATATCTTGGCCACGATATGCTTTGGGGCGTCATGTCCGCCGCACGTTTGTCAGGGCAGTGTAGAGCAAGACAGGAGCAAACTGTTCGCCACGCCCGGAAACGACGAGGAATGTTTCGAGAGGGGATGTTGGTAATGCGCCAGCATAGCATGAGTGAGCGAGTCGACGACGGCGGACGAACTTCGCCAACTCAGTCGGCCGACCATTGACTGATAGCTTTGAGATATTCAGCTTGCAATTGTTGAGGACTTTGTCAACGAAGGCATTAATATTGCAGGGAAACTGAGAGATTCGAACGCGACATGACATGGACCCCGCTGTCCGCTGCTCATTTTCCCGTCTTCGCTGGTGCCGTCGCTGACGTTCGGTAGCCCCAAGGCGTTCGTGGACACGGCGACGGTCGGTTTGCGGGCCTGGTACCGTCGAAGAGCGTAGTGGACGGAGTCGGTGGCATTCGGGCCAGAACGACTGGAGTGTGCTCGGCAAGCTAGCAGAGCGTGACTGGACTGCATCACGCCCCGTTATATAAATACGCCCTCCGCCCCAGCTGTCCTTTGCTCTGCACATCCAACTTGCCCCAACATCCCATCCACATCGTCGCCGTCGCGTATCTTTCTACTCGTCGAGCTCATCGTTCATCATGGTGAGCAAGGCCTTTGTCGTCGTCTTCTGCTGTCCAACTAACGCATCCAAAAGACAATCAAAGTCGGCATCAACGGGTACGTCGTCTTTGTCTTCCCTGGACTGGACATCAGTCGAGCAGTAACATATGATTCTCATTCTCGTTGATAAATAGTTTCGGTGCGTTGTGTTCTTCTGTCGTTCGTGTGATGTCATTACTTACTCTTCGTGTTTCGTGTCGTCGTTGTTGCTAGGTCGTATTGGCCGCATTGTCTTCCGTAATGCCCTCCTTTCCGACGACATTGAGGTCGTTGCCGTGAACGAGTAAGCATCTACAGAGTCGAACATGTATCTTGTTCATTCACTGATGTTTTTCCAACGCATATAGCCCATTCATCGGCCTTGACTACATGGTACGCCTCATCTGATATGGCGCATATAGTCAGCTTCTAACATCATTTACGCGATTTAGGTCTACATGTTCAAGTACGACTCTACACACGGACGATTCAAAGGCTCCGTGAAGACTGAGAACGGAAAGCTTGTCATCGACGGACATGAAGTCACTGTCTTCGCTGAGAAGGACCCTGCTGCCATCAACTGGAAATCGACTGGTGCTGAGTACATCGTAGAGTCAACGGTGAGTTTATGTATGAGCGGTGATCACGGAAAGAAGCTTAAGTGCTTTTTACTTAGGGTGTGTTCACGACCATCGACAAGTAAGTTGCTTCACAACGACTTTATCGCGGGCTAAGTTCTGACATATCCATAGGGCCTCCGCCCACTTGCAGGGTGGCGCGAAGAAGGTCATTATTTCCGCACCTTCCGCTGACGCGCCCATGTACGTTTGCGGTGTGAACCTCGACGCCTACGATCCCAAGCACAAAGTCGTAAGTCAAAATACCTATCTTTAGAACAACAAACATTTGCTCACTTCTATTCGCCGAAAGATCTCGAACGCGTCCTGCACAACGAACTGCCTGGCACCCCTCGCGAAGGTCATCAACGACAAGTTTGGTATCATCGAGGGTTTGATGACCACCGTGCACGCCACAACTGCAACACAAAAGACCGTCGATGGTCCCTCGATGAAGGACTGGCGAGGTGGTCGTGCTGTCAACGGCAACATCATTCCTTCGTCCACTGGTGCCGCCAAGGCCGTCGGAAAGGTCATTCCCAGCTTGAACGGCAAACTCACTGGTATGGCTTTCCGTGTACCGACTCAGGATGTCTCCGTCGTCGACTTGGTCGTTCGCACTGAGAAGGAAGCTTCATTCGATGAGATCAAGGCCGCTGTCAAGGCTGCCTCGGAGGGCGAGCTCAAGGTCTGTCTCTTTATTTCGTCTTGAATCCCTTGTCACTTAAATGCTATTTCCAGGGTATCCTTGGCTACACTGACGAGGACGTCGTTTCCACTGACTTCGTTGGCGAGTCTTGCTCTTCGGTCTTCGACGCGAAGGCGGGTATTGCTCTCAACAAGAACTTCATGAAGTTGATTGCCTGGTACGACAACGAATGGGGCTACTCGAAGCGTGTCTGCGATCTCCTCATCTACGCCGCCAAGGCTGACAAGGCTGCGGGCGTTTGAGGCTTGAGCAGCATGATGAAGCGATGACCTGAAACGAGAGACGAGTTGAAACTACAAAATTAAATATTAATGTACAAATGTGTCACGTCGAGCAACTCCCACTATAAAAGCAGATCGAATCATGCAATAGATGCCTTTTCATCAAGTTCAATACCAAGTGTTTGAGTGAAGACCAAGTGATTGGCAATGATCTTCGAGTTATAATTACACAGTACCGATCGTTTGTTCTTGCATTCATTGAAGGCTTTGCAATCGCAGACCGTCGTCGTGATGGAGAAGCAAAACAACTCTGATTGCGTTGGCTTTTCCATCAAACAATTTTTTTTCTTTCGAAAGCTGGGTATATGCGTGGCCAGTCAGTCGTGACCAAATATGGGCCAAACAACAAACAGAACACAACGATCCCGTTGCAGTGAGCATGTACCTGACTTGCTCAAGACCGGCCACGACCACTTTCACGACGGACCTCTCTGATCTCTGTATTTTACTTCACTTCATGTCCTTCTAACGCTCCCATCGTGTCTCAAGATACCCCCGCATCGTGCAGTGTCGCCGTGCTCATGATGGACGAGGACGCCGTAACGTCCAATCCTTCGCAACGTCTGTCGGTCGCAACCACCATCGCGGACGACGCGTTTCCTGATTTCTCGGACCCAACTCTCTTTTCTGTGGATGGAGGCGATGAGGTGCTGAAGGAGCACAGCTCAGAGCATGACGAGTCGATATCCCCCACCCTCTCTCCGTCGTCCGTGACGAACTCTCCTATCCTGTCGAGCGAGCAGCACTCGACGCTGTCAGGCGGCAAGCTCATGCTGCCCATACCGACAAGCTCTGGAAACAGCAGCCAGTCATCTTTCGCGATGTCAGAGGTTGACGAGTCGGCAGGCAGCGGTTTCGAGAACCTGCCTCCAGAGGTCGCCTCGGCGGACATATCCATCTCAGGTGCGCCATGTTGCTGCGATTTTACGTCACGGCGAACATTTATGCTGACATTTTCGCTAACCTGACGCGTGCAATGCACCTCAGCGGATGGCAGTTTCGTAGAAACGACATCAGGAGCCGCTGCGCGCGAGCTGAAGAGGCGTTACGATCAGCACTTGGGCGTAGGCAAAGACGTGCGATCCCCATACATTATCACTGCGCTCATCAATCAGCACGGAAGACAAGTGTATCGAGTAGGGTAAGTCTCCTCCTGTTCAACCCGAACCTCCACATGACCGAGTTGGCTTACTGCTTCCCTTACGCTTCGTTCACCAAAAGAACGCGTTCTCAAGCTTCGTCGGAGCAATCGGATGATGCAAGCATGACCGATTCCGATCTTCACGTGCCGTCTTCGTCGTCAGGACTGGGATCCCCCCCTGCCTCAGTTGCGCAACGGAAACGACGTTCTCGGATGAGCATTAACGATTTTCTTCCACCTGCTATGTTCAATAAGGCGCCCTCTACTGGAAGCAGTATCCTCTCGACGACCCAGACCTCCCCCAACCATTCCCATAAGACCTCAGATGAAGGAAAGGCGTATGGTCCACGCAAATTGAAGAAACCGCGTTCGATCCCCGATCTTTCGAGTACAACCACGGGTTATTTTGACGTTACAGCAACGCCACAACCCGCCTTCACCGGCCGTGCTCATTCGCAAAGTGTTACTGGTGCGGACAAGCCTCGGATGCCAATTCGTTCTGTTGTCCCTCCGCTGGAAGCAACTCGTCCGATCGGGGATGTATTCAGCAACATCATGGGCTGGGCTGTTCCCCCTCCTTCTCCAGCAGCTTCCAGCATGACGCGGTCGACGAGAAGTGCTTCTACTTCCAACGAGTCGACACCGATAGATTCCACATCGGACCATTGCTCAATCCATTCCAAAGAGTTGATTGAGCACCCTTTCGGTCGTAGTGTCGTATTCGATTCGCCTTTCCGAAATCCTGTGGGGTTCTCTCCTGCACCTCGAGCGGTGCTACGCGAAATGCAATCGTTTGAATCAAATCGTACTGCTCGTGCAGAACCGACTTCGAAGTCGACGGCGGACAAAGACCCTCATTCTCCCTCTCATTCTCCTCGCCACGATTCCTATGGCTCCATCTCTTCATCGGACTCGGATACCCCGGCATCCCCCTCTTCCAGATTGCCATCTTTTCCAGGACCGCACGCGGTTCCTTCACCCGAATCAAGCATGTACACCCGATATCAGACTTCTGTTTTCGACGTTATTCAGAACTATCGGGGATTGCCCATGTTGGACTCGTTGTCTGCAGAGTCACGGCAGCCAACGATTAAGATGTCGCTGTCTTCACTCGATGGCGCTGTTCCTCGTGACGATCCCCGCTTCGTGATATGGGGAGAAGTTTTTGATGGCGGACAGGACGATAAAGCATCTGTCCAGGAAAGCCATACCGACAATTCCTCGCATCATAACCGACCATTGTCCAATGTTCCAGGGAATGTACGGAAACGAAGCATCAGAGGCAAGAACGGCTCTCCTCCAGAATTGCGAATCATGGGCTCTGACGTCGAACCCGACGCTGGGGTACCTCGGCGCTTGCTCATGGCGGCTACAATCGAGCGATGGATCGCTCAACTGACCAGTCAATTTGATTACGACGAATTACTTATATTCTTTCTCACCTATCGCACATACATTGACGCTACTGATCTGTGCCATTTATTAATCTGTCGCTTTCATTGGGCTCTGGAAGTGCCGACCACGCCGCACGAAGTAAGGGTGAAGCAGATAGTTCGAGTACGGACGTTCGTGGCCATGCGTTACTGGCTCATCACATTTTTCCGCATCGATTTCCTGTCAAACCAGGGCTTATGTCTTCTGTTCGCAAATTGGATCAACACGTTATGGAAAGACCCTATATTGGATAAGTTTAGGGATGCCAGGGTAAGTCATGCTAATTTCACTCATGCCGAGAAATCGTGACTCATCGTGAGATAGAATATCGTTCGAAAGCTCAAGAAAGTTGCAAAGGATTGCAAGGAGGCGCATTCACGCAGAAGCAAGCCTGCCAATGGCGAACAGACGACAACGAATGGGCGCGTTATGGGGTCTATTGACAAGGTACTTGGTGACCTTTCCAACGGCGTTAAATTCGCGGCTTCTTTGAAGAAGGCGACTTCGGAAGAGGATGAAGACTCTGACGTTGATCTCGATTTCAACCCGGATGAAAGTTCCCCCTTCACTGAAGGCGACAGTGGGATACAAGGTTTCGCGAGCTTCGCAAATCAACTTGACTCTTCCAGTCTCAACGGTGACGCACCCTCAGAACCTATCGTGAGCAAGACGGGACGATCCCCTCCGCGGATTAAGCCGAGCACCGCTCAGATTTTGCTTCAACAACCCATACATATGACGATTCTGCAACACGCTCGTTCCCCCGGATCGAGCCTACCTGTGGCGGAATCCCCATCAGCCCTTCCTGTTCACCACAGCGCACTCTCTCGCGTGGTGGTCAATACCATCGGCCGTCTGGGACGCTGGAAGCGCGTGCTTAGTTCGCGCTCCCCTGCGACACCGCTTGCACCTTGTGGCGATGTCAACGCGTTTGATTTGGAGCTGAACGCGACAGGCGATCTGCTCGCCGTGCGGGGTGGAGTCGAGCAATATTTGAAAATGATCGACCCTTCGTCTGCTTCTCCCGGCTCTCCTTTATCCCCCGTGTCACCCTCGGGCCCTGCTTTGCTGACGGTCGGGCAGAGCATTGTCGAACCTGATGTCGTCGTACTTGCTGAGCAGGCCAACGCGCCTCTGCCATCGATACCAGCACCCCTTACAGGAAATAAGGCGAGCAATTTGCACCAGACCATTTCTCCGATAGCTAGGGCTATTAGCGAGAAGAAGTCAGCGATCCTGCTTCGTGCTGAAAGTCCTGCCGTCACGACACCTAATGCCCTTGCCATTCCTCTTGCGCAACAGCGCCACTTATCCGTCCAGTCCTATTCATCCGACTCCTTGAAATCATTGGATGGAGAAGCTACGTATCGGTCACTTGGAAATGGATACTCGTTATCTGAAAATCCTGAAAATCCTGAATGGCCTGATATCGTATCTATTGATGAGCTCGAGCTGTCCGATACATCTTCGACGAACGACGAATACTTTGAGCAGGACAACTCCGGGGGCCTCGACCGTCCCAAACGACGTTTACCGATGCGCCGGGAATTCGAGTTTGTCCGAAGGTCAATGGATAGTGTTTCGTCCATGGGTATCATTTCTCGCGCTTCTGTCGCTGCCTCCGAACATTTGCCATCGTCGAGGTCATCGGTCTCTTCCCCACGCGGATTAGGGCCGCACTTACAACAATGGCAAATGAATGCACTCATTGACGATCTCAGTGATGATGGCGAGGATACTGGCGACGCTGAAGCGGCTTTGCGCCGGCTTGAGGGTCAGATCAGCCCGCAGCAAGTTAAAATCAAGGAAAAGAAAGTTGATGGATGGGTGAAGACCATACAGGAGAGAATGGCGGCCGGAGATTTTTCGGATGAGAGACCTAGGTTCCCTTCGTCAGACGATGAGTCCTCCGATGAGGAGAGAGAGGCGAAACAGGCATCTATTAATGCGGATGCAGATACGACCATCTCTGCCTCATCGAGCGGGAGAAGTTCTGAGGATTCTGATAATCCTCGCTTCCCACCTGGTCTCGAAGTCAACGCTGACGAACCAAAACGACCTGCCACCCCGACACCCAGGCATGCAGCCTTCCCTTCAAGCAGCTCAGATGAAGCAAAGCCACAAGTTGACGAAGCTGTACCTATCGAAATTCTGCAGAGTCGATTACCTTCTCGTCCGTCGACTTCAAGCGGTCGGTCGAACAATAATCCTTCTGTCCCTGCTCCTGCAGTCCCCGCATTCGTCTCGCCGCATAATCCGATTGTGCATCGCTCATTTATTTTACAGTACAAGTCAGAGCTGCTAGCCCAACATTTTGCCGTCATCGATCGAGAGATCTTCCTGGGCATTAAATTCGATGAACTCGTATCCGATAAGTGGACGGAACCATCGGAAGAACTCAACGTTTTGGACTGGCAACAGTTCCTTCGCGATCGACGGCGTAAAGCAGAGCTTCGAGGTGGTCGAATCAGTGTCCTTTCAGCAGCTAGAGCTCGATTCAATCTCGTGACGAATTTCGTGATTTCCGAAATTGCACTAACGAACCCACACGACCGAGTGATACTGGTTAGCAAGTTCATTCGCATTGCTTGGGTAAGTCATTTTTCTTGATTGAAGATAAAGCTTACTCATCGAAATTGTAGAAAGCGTACACGCAGAATAACTTTGCGACACTGGTAGCCATCATCTCTGGTTTATCTAGCGACTGGGTTAGGAAGGCCATGGGCCGTTCTTGGAATCGAGTTGGTATCTGGGAGATGCGCGTTCTTGACGATCTCCGGGCGTTTGCGACAAGCGAAGATGACTTCCGCTATATCCGAAAAGCTGTCGCTGCTATGGCAGACGCTAAGCCTCTCAATTCGCAGGACGACTCGAACGCCAGTACTGGTCCTACGGACGGCTCCTCGTCCTTTGGCTCACGGGGTAGAAGCGGTTCGGAGTCGAAATTCATCACTCCGACGTCTTGCGTTCCGTTCATCGGTCAGTGGCCCTTCACACTCACACAGAGCCATCGTTCATTTACTAACGTACAATTCAGGCATTTATCTTTCTCAACTGCACCGATTCAACAAACTCCCAGATCTCATCGATCCCTCTGCGCCCACTGAGAGCGTCGACGTCGATCCGAAGACTGGCAATTTCAAATCTCCCGCTCATGTCGAAGTGTTCGCCGAGCTCCGTCCTCTACCGCCTTCAATGCAAATTGAACCACTAATTAATGTTCAGAAGCAGCGAAAGATCGCAGGTGTTATCAAGGCGCTCGTCGCTGGTCAACATCTGGCCAACAAAGTCGTTGTGGACACTGATAAAAAATTGCTTTCCCGTTGCTTGCGACTTCGAGCGTTGGATTACGATGCGTTACAGAAGGTTCTCACTGCCCACATCGATAATTAAGTTCGGATCGTGGTCCGACTGCAGCTCTTCCTCTTATTATCAAGGTGTCCTATGCCGCCCATGTCCTCCGATATACCTCATAGACTGTTCTCGTTTTTTCCTGGGGAATTTCTGTAGCATTATGTATTTCACATGTACGTTGTCTTACTAGGCGAAATGCCACGAGTGTGGGCAAAAAATAAAAACACTCAAATGTTTGAGTTCGTTGCAGGCGCATTGCCTGACCGCCTCGAGGCGGGGTGGTAGTTGCCGAAGGTGCGTAATGTCCATGAGTATCGCTGTGTTGAGGGGACTCATCGTGACAGCATTGCATGCGCTCAGATCCTCAGATTCAATTTTTTTCGTCAAATCTCGCTTGTCGGCATATGCAGCGAATATTAATGTCATGCTCGATACCAAGACAAATTCGGCACGAACGATTGCCGTCGGCTTTATCTTGAACGACGAAAACCATTTCAGGGATGTCGCTCTGCGTCCGCACATTGATGCTCGATGCATGTGGTTCCTCCTCTCCTCTCCCATGCTCGCACGGTAAGAATAAAATGCTCCTCCTCTTCTCTTCCGCGTATTGCGGATACTCTTCGCTTTGACTATCTTCCTACTAACGACCTTCATGTTCTCTGACGACAAAGATCCAAGAACCGCCGTGACGGCAGACGAAAGCGCCAGTGCCAGCATCCATTCTTCGAGTTCATCCAGTGAAGATGACAAGGAGCTCGAGGCGCTGGGATACGTCCCCTCTTTCAAGAGGGAATTCTCTAATCTGGCAACGGTACGGCTCGTGTACGCCATCTTAGCAGTGCACCGAACTGACGTCGTGTATATTTTCAGATTAGTTTTGCGTTCAGCATAATGGTACGCACGGAACCGCCGAAGGACACTCCTCTTCTCGTAGCGTTTTCTAAGTAGAACTGCAGGGACTCTGCTCCAGTGTGGCCACTACGTTCGACACTCCCCTCTTGCTGGGGGGTCCATCTTCGGTGAGCCAGATGACCTCCTATTCTTAGGCTACTATCTAAAGTCTGATCTGTGCTAGGTCGTGTGGTGCTGGATTCTGGGAGCGAGCATGTGTTTTTGTTTGGGTCAGCAATCCGACTTCCGGCGCCCAAGCAGTATTGACTATCATTATAGGTGCTTCTATCGCAGAAGTTGTGAGCGCGTTCCCAACGTGCGGAGGACTGTGTGTATAAACCTCCCTTAAGATACCGCTGATCTGCTCATTTACGCGAAAAAAGGTACACTGCGTCCGCTCAGTTATGCCCCCCTAGCCGTAGACCTATAGTAAGTCGTCGCGAAAGCTCGATTCTCATCCAGCGCATAACGAACTCCCTCAGGTCGGTTGGGTTGTGGGATGGCTGAATATTCTGGGTATATGCGCACTTCTCAATTGGTGAGAAATTGTCTACTTATTCCTTCGAAGGCCAAGTCGCAGGTTTGGCATCCACAGAATTCGGCCTGGCGAACATGATTTGGGCCGCGGTCGTCATTGCAAAGGTAAAAGATCTATGACGGCATAGACATAGCAGGCGCTGATATTCTTAACGCTCTGCAAGAACGGAAATTACGATATAACCGCGGTAAGTTTGTCTCCACTCCAAAATGCTTCCAATCTCTCATCTCAGGTCAGGGTAAGACCGTCGGTCTGACCACCGCGCTCTTGATCGTCCATGGAATTTTGGTGAGTGGTGGCGGCTTCGCGAGGGGGATCGGATCTGACGTATTTTAGAATACGCTCACGACAAGGAATCTCGCTTTATTCACGAAGGGTTTCGTATTCGTAAATCTCGGAGCGACCTTTTGTGAGTCAAGTAGCTCGCAACGATTTTGAATGAGCTCATGACATACTCGAAAGTGATCATAATCGTGTTGCTTGCAACAACTCCAAGGTCGGAGATGCACGCAGCGAATTATGTGTTTGGCTCGGACGGTGTTGTCAACCAGACTGGAGGATGGAATACGGGATTGGCATTCCTAGTGGGTCTTCTGTAGTGCTTTCACGACCTAGGTCTTCGTCTGATTCATTTACCGCCAAAGTTTGGGCTATTGAGCGTTCAGTGGACTGTAAGTACCTGACTGTCATGTGAATTCCAAACTAAAGCACTGTCATTGCTTTCAGATGACGGTATGTTTCCTGGACCTCGCATTGTACGAGGTTTCTAACCTTTGACGATCAGGACTATGACGCGACCGCGCATATTTCGTAAGCATCTCTTCTAGTTTTCAGAATACCATCCAAAGGCTTATTTCTTTTATAAAGTGAGGAAGTAAGGCGTGCGGCTTATGCAGGTGGGATAGCACAATATTCGCGCATATATCGATCAACTGACTTACCTTACAGCACCGAGTGCTATCTTCATTGCTGGTAAGACAAATCGATACTCGTCCGCAAAATTGCCTCACAGGATCGACAGTGATCGGCACGGGCCTGATCGGCTGGCTTTTGAACATTGTTCTCGTCTTGTGCTCAGGGCCTTTGTGAGTGTCAGCGCTTCTATTCCGGTCAGGTCGAGTACCCTGACGATCCCTTCTTGCTCGCAGGGAGAACCTACCTGGCCCTTCGGATTCGGCGTTTTTGGAGGTCAGACATGATTAGACGGAGCTCGATAGCTTATTTTATTAATAAGCATACTCTCAGATTATGACGCTCCGGATGGGCAAGCCCGGTGCACTGTTCTTATGGGTGAGTATGGTAGAAAACAGATCCCCGTTAAATCGTCATAACGCCCCGTCTGCTCCACGGTTAGACCTTTGTTTGCTTGACTGCATTCTTCGTCTGCCAGACGGCGCTTCAGGCTTGCTCGAGAACCGTGTTCGCTTTCAGCCGTGATCATGGTGAACGACTTCATGCGTTTCCTTTTCATCTCTTGCTGAAGCCTGCTAGGTTTCCCGGATCGCGGGTATTTGGGTCGCATGAGCAAGTGGACGCAAACACCCCTCAATGCCATATGGGCTACGACGCTCTTTAGCATCCTGCCTGGCCTTCTCGACTTCGCCAGCCCTGCGGCAGCCAATGCCATTTTCTCGCTCACCGCGATGGCTTTGGACATCTCTTACATCATACCGATCTTCCTGTGAGCAGTAGTACCTCGTGGAGATGACGATATGTACTCATCGAAAACCTTGAACAGTCGACGATTCTACCGGAATCACCCTGAGGTGCATTTCAAGCCCGGCCCATTCTATATGGGTCCCGGGCTGCTGGGATGGGCAGCGAACGTGATCTGCATTTCGTGGACGCTCTTCGTGTCTGTCATTTTCTCGATACCAACGGTGCTGCCTATCAATGCACAGAACATGAATTATGCTTCGGTGAGTTCGCAAGTGCTGTTACGCGGCCTGAAATTGACCTGAGGTTGTGCAGGTGATAACGGGAGGAGTAGTACTGTTGTCCGGGTAAGTTTCTTGTCATTTATATTCGATAAGGAAGGAATCCTTACGGCTTTTCATCAGCGTGTGGTATATTATCAGGTAATAAAGAGTTGCTTACGTATATAATGTGAACTAACACACGTTCTACAGCGCACACCGCCATTATAAGGGGCCGATTTCGAATCTTCCACAGAAGAAGGAGGAAGAGACGGATTAATATTTTGAGATTTATGCGTAGACGCCCACGGATGTACATAAGCGCTCGTCCTAATTTGGCAACCGACGAAATTTATTCGTTTTCGTTCTGTTGGGTCGTCTGCCTCTCGCTTTCTTGTCTTCGATGCTGCCCCTCGCTCTCCTCGACCTCGTCTTGTCACAGTCACGACTTGTCCAACACACTTCTCATATTCGGCCAACATCGCTCGTCAAATCGTTTGCAAGAACAAGTCATGCGCTCGCAGTTCAGACGAATCGTGTCCTCTATCCAGGTCCTTCAAGTGTCAAATACGACACGGTCCCCGGACGGTATGAAGGGTATGAGTCAAATGTTGAAGCAAAACTATCCTGTACCTGATATGACTTTCAGCGCGGATAGAAGCGTGAGCGACCCAATGGCGAGCTCGAAGCTGACACCTTCCCATCCTGCTGCGCTTGTCCGGAATCTCGTTAAGGATCTCATTGAGCTGCCAGTTGCTGAGGTGCGCATACCAAATTATATCCATATTTCGAGAAGTATCTCATAATTTCTACAGTCTGAATCGCTGGATGGTCCCATTTACACGGAAGACGACTTGCAGCAGCTATATACAGACTTGCTCGCAAGCCCCATACTTGAAGAATCTACTGGTGTTCTTACAATCAGCGAACCATTGTCAGAGGAAGAGGCAAAATCGACTGTCCAAAAAGTGGCGCGGAGGTTGCAGCTACTCGATATTTCGGCGGACCCTGGGATCAGCAAGGAGACAGATTTCGTCCAGAGATTGTTCAGTTTGCAGGGTTTTAAGGATGTCGAGCTCGTCGACGCTACTCCAGCGGAGATCACAGGGCACGTAGAAACCTCGATAAGCGACGAGCCTTTGCACAGAGCGATATTGGCTCGTTTAAATCAGGTTATTCCAGAAATTGTGGGATCGAGACCAGAGAAAGGAAAGCACGTTCCGGTGCTTCTGTTATCTTCGAAGGAGTGGGAGGCCCTCGTTCAAGAATGCGTGAGTTCAATTTGCTCTTTCGAATTATAAGCGACCTACATCCGTTTACAGGTTTCTTCGGAAGACTACTCCAGTGCTGAGAAAGCATTGTCCTTGATGAAAGTATGTTTGGTCGTTCACTGTCGTTCACGCTGTGATTCTGAACGATTTGCAAGGCTCTCGACCTACAGATTCCAGAGTCCGTCACGGACAAAGTGCTCAATGCGTATGCCTCCGCCGGAAACGTCGAAAGCACACTATCTTTTATGACCCAATTCCTGCAAGGTGCGAGAAGTCCGTTTCTTTTGTGCATACTGATGCGCTGAACTTTTTGTCCAGGAGAACCAACAGAGTTGCAACGAGACAGGCTTGTGAAAGCCCATCTGCGCTCTGCTTCGAATCAGGGTGTTGGAACAGCGCTGCAAACACTGCACGATCTCGAGTCTCGTGGCTTGAACGCTCCGATGAAAACATATACTCGGGTAATCACTGGGCTATTCAGAACAAAAACGTCGATTGGGCGTGCTCAGGCTTGGGACCTCTTCGCGCACATGCGATACGTTGCCCATCCTCAACCGGACGAATTCCTTTATGCGAGAATGATTGGTTCGTGCGCGATAGGACCGTCACAGTCGCAGATATGGGCTCAGCCGGAAAGGGCGTTGGATCTTTGGCAAGAGATGCGGTCCTCTCTTGGGGAGGGCGTAATCCCGGATGTCTACTCGTACAACGCGATCATCTCCGTGTGCGCTCGCTCACGCAAATTCGCAGGAGAAGCATTCCGCCTTGCCAGGGAAATGCTGAACGCGCAACGAGATGCGTTCGGGCGACCGCTCATGCAACCTACGCGACACACGTTCCGTGCCTTAGTGGATGGGGCCAAGGCAAGGGGAGACCTATCCCGTGTCCGGTGGATACTGGCTGAAATGCTGAGTATGAGCACTCGAGTTGAGGTTTCAGAAGACACAGTGAGAGCTCCGCTGGTGGACGACGAAGTCATGATGCGAGTGCTCCAGGCGTATGCGGCGTACAAACCTCCTTTTATGAGGAGTTCCACCCGCGTGTATGACGCAGAGGATGTACAGCCAACCGATAAAGCAGTCGGCACAGAGGCATCGGAGACAGGCAAGGAAGTTGCTGAGGACAAGAAGGGCTCATTCCCTTCCACACCACCTCAAACCTCTGGAGAAGTCGTCGCGGAAGTGACTCTCCTCTTCGACCGCATTGTTCAAGATCGGACACATAATCCGGAGGAAGAATCACGTCCTGCAACGACGAGATACTTCAAGCACGTCGGATTATCAACCCGACTATTGAACTCTTATTTGAGTGTACACTACCGGCATGGTTCGATTGTCGATGCCCAGAAGTTGTTCTATGGATCGACTGGCGCGAACAGCGAACAATCTTTGTATGAAAGGCTGGGCGTCGAACGATCGGTCCGCTCCTTTGTAGAAGCACTGGAAAGGTGCGCCTACCCTCGCGATCACTCCGAGCACATGACTGCATTGGCGTTCGCTGAACGTCTGTGGGTCGACGCTCAGCACATCGTCCGGACGGGCCCAGCTTATTTCTCGATGGGAAAGGATGCGAGATGGACAGAACGTGCTTGGATCGCTATGATTCGAGTTATGGCTTCGTTAGTGACACACAACTCTTTTTTAAATGATATTAAGCTAAATTCACGACGTGTCTGCAGAATTGGAAATCTGGATCGTGCGATGGACCTACTACGAAACTTCACGAGCACTTACCATCCCAATCTTGTTCGTTCCGTGCCCTCGGATCTTATGCGCTCCCCGAATGCCAGACAATCCCTCACGACGACGACACCAAGCACACAAACTTTAGGACTGTCATTACCGAACTCAATGCTTTCGACTAGAATTTCGTTATTCGCAGACCGACCTCTTGTTCGCCTTTCTTCTCCTGCAGACGACGTATCTACAAAGTCAGGATTGGCTGATTCTACTCCGCCCTTGTTGTCCTTTACCGATCTGGAGCTTCTGCACCACCGACTGGTTTGCGAGGGACCCAGCCGGCGTAAGGACATCGCTTACCTCAAGTGGGTTTGTTCCGCATACAAGGGTGCACTGAAGAAACGTTGGGAGAGCGCCGTCTCAACTCGAGCTTCAAGCAATACTGAAGCAATCGAAAAGTAATGCGGTTGTAGAAGCATGATTTTTATCTTATTTACATACTTCTTTTGCATATCTACCTACATACCCTCATCTCAAAATAATCATCACAGCACGAAACCCGAGCCCGCCAGTGCCTGCATGAATGGTACGACCACAGTTGAGTCTGCGGCCTGTATCCTGTTTCTTAGCTGTGCATCCGACTTGGCCACCCGCACCAGCTCTTGCCCCACAAAGTCCCGCGGGTTCGTAACGTACGCGACAGGGTCCTCTTCGACGGTCTCGGATGCAGCGAGTTTGGAGTACGACGCCTGGTAACCGGTGCCCTGCTCCTCGAAATCGAGCGCACGTAGAGCCTCGTCCGGATCTTGCGTGTCCGCGCTCTGCGCGCTCGTAAGATGTTTCGACTCAGAGAAAAGCTTGACGAGCTCGGTGAAACATGCCGGCCTGTCCAACGTCGTTCAACGTCGTCATGCGTCATCGGTAAGTGCGATCGGCAGCGAGTTTAAGGTTTTGAGCGTGATTTGTCGTTGGCGAGCCAGTCAGCAAAGTTAGAAAGGAAGACAGATTTGCGATCAGACACGGGGAAGCCAGAGCGTCGAGATATGTCGGATTTGCTTACCATTGCTGCACGGCTGGCGGGGCCAACATCACCGAACTTTGCGTTAACATCCTCGTCAGCCCGACGATGACAACCTTCCTATCCTTCGGAAGCATTTTCGGCAGCTCCTTGAGGATGACGCCACCTAAGAGCTGCGACCAAAGACTGCCATTTGATCAGTCATACGGCATTTTGATAACCAGGGATGACTAGTCAGACTCACTTGGGCTGTAACCCCTCGACAGAGCCGATGAGGAAGTCTGGCGTCATGCCATCGACTTGGATCGCCATTGCGAATGCGAAAAAGTAGACGGTGTAATATGCAAACGTATCAGTGCGAGCGGTTTGTAATCTTGTCAGTAACATCGTGATGATGCTCTTCATGGGATCCCTGAGAGCGGCGCTGAACGGGCGTAATTACTATCAAACCAATGCATTTCTCCAGAAAAGATGTCACTTACGGGGGAATATGCAACAAAACAGCTTGCAAAAGCTCGAAGCCCCACGCATCATTGACTTTTGAGGGAATAAGTCGTTGCTGAACGACGGCCAGGACGGACGTGAACTGGCCGCTAGCAGCCATCTGTGCTCCATCACGCTTCAAGAATGCCTTCAGAAGACGAACCAGACCCGGAATTGTTCCTTTTTGTTGCCAGCTGGCTGGCTGAAGCAAGAACGGCAACATAGATCGGTAGTCAGCTGGGATATCTGCCCGATGAAGTTCGAGCATTTGAGAAAGGATCTGGAAGACGAAGGGTATGAATTCTAAAAATGGAGGGGGGCATGAGAGTTGGGCGTATTCATGGAATGCAAAAAAGACCTACGATCTATGTCCTGTTGTAAAATTGCTGTGAAAGGTCCAAATAGTGATTGCTCGAAGTAAGTGAGAGATTCTGGCTTTGCTGGAACAATGAATCTATGGGACAGGCGTATAAGCTCCAGAGTTTAGATAGGCATATTGGGGAACATCGTACCGTATGAGGGCAGATATACTTTCAAACAGATACTGGTCGAAATTCGGGTTGCTAGGATTTTTGCAAATAGCGCCCAAAATGGCAAGTAGACGCTGAAATAGCTTTTCATGCGTAGCAAGTAGAGACTGACGCGCGGTCAAGATGACACGCATGATACCTGTATAACAAGACAGTATTAGCTGAGCGAAAGCAATACATGAAAATCAACGTACATTTCATTAAATAATCATTTTCGGCGATCTTCTCTGGCGTGCCGCTCGCCTCTATTTTTGTGAGTATCGTATTGAGAATCTCACTCGCGATGCCTTGGACATCTTCTTGTGTGAAGCTATCCGCAATTTAGAATATGAAGGTTCAGACAGATGGGCTGAAGAAAGGCTACGCACATCAAATGCGAGCCACGTTTGATGAAGAGAATCCGTTCTATGGTCGTTGCCGCATACGTGTAACAAACATAGTTCGATGACGCAAGGTGTCGTAGAAGTTGGGGAAGCACGGAAAGCAGTTGTTCCTTTGTGAGCTGCGGACAGAAGAGACCGTTAGCATTTGCATCGGGAGTCCTCGGGATGTACAGGGAAGATCATGCCCATCGGACGGAGAGGGAGGGAAAGAAGCTCGAAGTCGAAGACCATGAATTATATTTACCTGATTCCGGAAACTATACAGGAACCGGATCGCGTCCACCTGCAGGATCGGGTGGACCGCACCCGCGCCTGCGTGCAAGTCCGCGTAGACGTGCTCCGAGAAGAACGCGACGACGTCTACGAGTGCGTTCGTGCTCGTCACGCCCTGGCTGGCGGTCGCGCCGCGCGTCGCCACCGCCGTCATCAGGTACACCGCAGTGTCCTTGTTGCGCCAGGCGTCGCCCTGCGCGGCGTTGGGCCCCGCTGCTTGGTATGCGCTGAGGCCCTGGGTGACCCACGATGAGACGACCTCGGTGGTCTGTGCCTCGAGCCCACTGGAGACGAGCGCGCGGAGGACGTCGGCTGCTGCTTGGCGACGTGTCGTGCCCTCTGCGGAGAGACCGCCTGTGGTGACAGACGCGGCGGAGGATGCGAAGGAAAGATCGACGCGGACGTACTCGAGGGGATCATCCTCGAATTGTTCGATTTCATGTTCTGCAAAGTTTTGTGTCGATTGTTCAATCGTCTCGAATGTAAGGATGGGTTAAACGACAAACCCCTCAAGTGCACGTTCGGAACAACCACGCCTTCCACCAAACCCTGGATCGTCTCCTTGGACTCGAATATGGGCGTGTAATTGCCCGACCGTATCGCGGATGATAAGAATCTAAGCGATTGAGATACGAGCTAAAAGAATTGAGTTAATAACGTTGTAACACAAGATCGAGGAATATGAAACTCACACTGTCATATCCAAGGCCGCTGCGCTGTCCACCTCCCAACAGAGACCACAACGCGCGTACAAAGGTCTCCACCGTTGAGGTGCCTGCCAACAGCTCGCTGTACCGATAAATGTACATCTACAAATACGGTCAATGTATATATATATGATAGAAAAACTACAACGCTTAATACACACCTCTACGATCTCAAAGATCGTTGTCTTGACCTGAGATGGCAGCGAAGGCGTTGGCTCATCTTCCTGCGAGTAGAAACCATTCTCAATTTAATACAACGAACGCGAAAGCATAACACCTACGCACGTCGCCTTTGAGCTCCTCAGGCTCCCATCCGAGGAAGCGCACGAACCACCCCTTCTCGGGGTCGAAGAACTCCGCGTGGTTGTCCTCAAAGAGCGGGGGCAAATCCTGGTATGTCAGGTCGTAGAACAGATGCAGCAGCATCACCTGCGCCTGCGCCATCGCCTTCAAATCGTCACCCTTGGGTGCCGACGATGAGCCCGACGAGGCAGATGAAGGGATGGAGAGGAGGATATTCGCGGTGTAGCGGAACATCTCGAGGAAGGGCTGCGCAAAACGCGCGAGGACGAAGTTGATGGTGGCGAAGAGCGCGTCGGTGCGCGTCTCGGCGCGCCATTGGCCGAAGATCGAGTGCGCGGTCTCGAGGATGGAGAGGTTCGTCGCATACGCAGAGGGCGAGGGAGATAGAGATTGCACGAGTTGCTGTTGATGATGGAAGGATTTTCAAAACAGAATTGAATTATATAAAAGTTGGAAGGAGGAAGGAGTCGGCACTCACGTCGACGAGCTCAGACCACTGCTCGGGGAAGTCGTACTTCGCGATGACGGCGACAGTCTCTGCAACCTGCGCTCTCACGGCTTTGTCGCTTGCACCAGCCAACGCGATGATGGAGGGCACGAGCTGAGCTCGCAGGGTGGCTTTGTCTGCGTCCGGCACGTTGGGCGTATCCTATGTAGCCATTTCGCAGAAAATTTAAAAGCGACACAACGAGATCGCAATACGTTTTCAACAAATTATAAAGTTATCGAACAACAGGGAGAAAAGGTCAGTCAACGCTTATAAAAGAAAATAGACAAAACACATACATCGACCCAGTTCCGCTTCACGACGTTCTTGAGGTATACCGCGCCCGCGAGGCGGATCGAGCGATCCACCGCACCTGCACCCGCTCCAGCAGCGCTGCCCACGACGAACTGCAGCAGCGTCGGAAGGAATCCCGGGGCGGCTGCAAGCTCTTTGAGCCTGTGCTCTGCCTCGCGCCGCGTCGACGGGTCCAGCGAGGCGCGCAGGAGGGCGGGGAAGTCTGGCGCTGACATCGAGAGATCGACACAACAAAGAGGTTTGGTGAATTTAGTGTCTTTTGAGATGTTTTGAGCGGTAAGAATTAGGATGCGTTTATGCACGCGATGATGGGTACGATGAGAGGTTGCAGGAGGGTAGATGGCGCTGGTGGTCAATGCGCGGTTCAAACAACCAACGCGGTCGACGCGTGTACTCGCTTACCAGTTACAGCGCATACAGGGAGGCTCTCGCATACACTCAGATCGAAGACTTTGATTTACAAATGCTTTATTGGTAGCAGGGGAAATACAGACACGAGTACAACAGTAAAAATATATGCTATGCCTGGTATAGAAACTGTGCGGAGAACGAAATCGAATGAAACGAAAACTGCGAACAAAAAGAAAACAAATTGAAAAAAGGAACTACTCTTCGTCTTCGTTAATGCTTCCTAGACTCGGTGTCCTCGACACTGGCTGACTACCGAGAACGCGCTTCGACATATGGAGGTCGAAATCGGAAAGGATGACAGGATGACGTCTGCGCGAATGACCTTGCTTCTTTGAACGAGACGATGCGGAGTAGAGGAGAGAAAGAGCAAGTGTGCGGCGCAATGTCGGAACGTCGTCCTCGTCCTCGTCATCACCCATCATCGGTGCAGCAAACTCGTTGTGGGAAATCTCGAACTCGGAGTCCACGTCATCGTCATCTTCCTCCATGACCTGAGCTTCAATAGTGTAGTGCTCGCCGTCGAGCTCCTCGAGAGAGGCGTCTGAAAGGGTGGATAGAGATGTGGCGGGAGAGGACATGGGCGACTCTGTGGGGGATTCAGAATAGTATGCAAGGTAATCCTCGTCTTCCTCCTCAGAATCCATCTCAGCCTCAGCTACCGCTTCTTCCTCGGCCTGCTCCTCAATCGTCACCATCCATGGCTTCTTCGACATCTTTCCCCTCATGTCGGCGATGCCCACCTCAACCTTCGTTCTCTCGAGCACCTCATACTCCTCGCCCAAGACGTGATCCAAAGCACGTACGCGAGCCATGACGCTCTGTGCGTGACCGATCTTCGGAAGTTTGCCCATCCTCAGTGGGCGCGTGATATTCGCAAACTCGAGGCGCAATCGAGAGAGTGCATTACCGTAGGAACGCAAGCCGACAGCAGAGCGACGAAGAGCAGCAGCCGTCCACCCACGGCCGTCATTGCGACGTTGAGAGCTTGAGAATGAGAATTGTGCGGTGTCGAGGTCACTTGCGATCATTGAGAGTGCGTTGAGGAGACGCTTTCCGGCGAGATGGGCACGGAATGCACGCTGGATCTTGAGAGCTGCGTTAAAGCGCTCCGCTGGGCGTGCTTGTGGTGGACCAAGGCGTCGCTGTAGGGTCGAAGCAATGAGCATATAGTCACATAACGAAGAAGAGAAGTCAAACTCACGATAGCATATTCCGACATCCGGGGATCTGTCAAACCTTTGAGAGCAAGTCGGCGAGCAAACTCCTGTCGGCGAATGAACTCAAGGCGCTCCTGACGCTGGCGAACGGACTCGCGGAAGTCGACGAGTCGGCCACGCTCGTCGTACTGGCGGTGGCTCTCCATCTCGCGATCGCGAGCGAGCTCGCTTTGAGAGTAGTCGAGGTTCTCAGGTGGGTAGGCTGAGAAATAGGAGGCCCTGTTGTACGTGTGAGCGGGTGGTGTGGGAGGGTTGACCTCAGTTGAGCTGGACGAGGAGCAGCGAGATGGGAACGGCGCGCCCTTCTGCGCGTATGCCTGTGCGATGAGCTCGTCGCGTTCGTGTTCGAGTGAGCGGAGGTAGATTTCGCGAGGTGAGAGTACGGGAGCAGGGCCGGGGAAGGGGAAGATGGCGCTGTTGACGTGTTGTGTCGCGTTCATTGTGCAGATCATCGTTGCGGACGCTGTCTTTGTTGTCGTCGTCGTCGGTGACGGTGTCGAGGACAATTGCGGTTGCGGGTCGACGGGGCAAACTTAAGCATGACGACGAGCAAAGCAGGACTTTATGTAAAAGGGAGACGGCCGCTGAGAAGAACCGAGTCAGCTTCGGGCGCAGCGGAACTTGGACGCGTCGCATTCGCTGACAAAACATCGCTGACTGCTTCTCCTCCAGTCCGGCGAATTTACAGCCAATCACAATCCAGCCTCCATCGGACTCTCGCAGTCTCGGTTTCTCCCACGCGTACGCCCGAGCACAATGCGTCACCACCGGAACACAGCCCCAACGCAGATCGCTGACACACAAATCACAATGACAAACGCCTTCCCCTCCCCGTCCTCAACCGACTTTCAGAAATAATGCGCTCGCTCAGAGGAGGAATCCCCAATTCTCTGTTTCATCCCAGCAAATGACATCTGCAATTAGATTATCCCTGATTGTAAGAACTATGATAGGCGGATGTTCTGAGTTTGGCTAGTTTAGCACAGCGATCGACTCGTCTCAGCCACAGGGAAATATGACGGAGTGACTCGTGCTGAATAATCATTTACCGAGCATCCTCCGTGTCCTCCGCGTACGACGACCTCCCTCGGCATGCACGGATTGGTTTTCGCTCGAAACAACGAATAGCATGCCAAAGCTGTGAACCCGATCGTTCTTTATATTTTATTTCTTTTTCTTCGAGACATCGCGTACAACGGGATGTTCACCCTGATCCAGGTCTATCCTTCGAACCGCTGAGACTGCGGAAGAACTCCGCGTACGCGTGTTCAACGTCAAATAGCAGCTGCGCACATTCGTTAGCATCGGTCGCCAGCAAAGGACCAACGCAATCTCACCTGCCGTGTTTGCTCCTCTGTAATCTCTTCTGCTGCCTTCATCCCATTGAACGTGATCAGCCTGAAAGCAATTCAGTCAACGATCTGATCTGTGCATTGCTAATCATGACCGAGGTGCGAATGCGCTTACCACGACACCAGCTTCCCTCGCCCTTCCCAGTCTTTGCTTCCTTTGAAGCGTGCATAATTGGTCATCAGCTCCTGTAAGACGGGATGCAACTGGTCCTTCGCCCGCATCTTCAGCTTGAGTGCGTCCATAAACGTGATGAAACTCTGTGTCGTCTCGGCAACCCATTTGCCCGTTTCAGGCCCGGCTTCGCTCGAGTGCTCAACTGTGGCAGGGACACCGACTGTGATGCGATGGAGGGCCGCTGGCGCGTCCATCTGTAAATCACGACAAATGGAAAGATAAGCCCGTGTTCGCGCGAGGCGGAACGGCGGAACATACCCGATATCGCCTCATGAATTCCTCGATAGAAGGGACGTCGTCCACGACGAGTTTTAACATAGTTTTGTACTGCGATAGTAACCGGGTGCACGCGGGTGAATACCTCTTTGCGCACAATAAGAGTCATTCTCAGCTCCAGAAACTCAACGATAGATGAAGGATACTGTACTCACTCGGAAGCTGGCACGGAATCCCTCACGTACGCTCTTTCAAGGTAGTCCAACGAGACGATAATGCCAAACAGAGTTGCAAGCATTCCATAGCGCTCTCGTTCGGCGTTGGTTGAGTAAAGACGCGCTTCTTCGTCCAGGGATATTGGCTCGAAGCGAATTGGTGACGTCGAAGAGCCACTATACGACGTTTGTCCGTAGTCCACCATAGACAGTGTATAGAAATGCAAGTTTTCGAGTAAAAGTTCAGGTGAAGGAAGAAAGGAGCGCAGGAATTGCTGCCCAGTGTTGCTGCGATTCCAAGCGAAGGCCAGAGTGCCTGTGATTGGCTGCCCTCCAATTCTCGTGATCGTGCAAACGAACTACCCGAAGTAGTCATCACTGCACTTTTCGCCTGCCACGTCGCGTTCGCGTTGTCCACGTCGAGAGTCCACGTAAACGACGAGCTTCGCGTTGGCATTTCCTCTCTCTGTGCTACATAAAGACGAATGATACCCAACACGCTCTGACTCTCCTCCTCTTTTCTTCTCTGTTTCGAAGATGCTACCTCGAAATCGTGTTCTCTTCTCTCTCTTCTTCTTCCTTCTCTCCTTCCTCCTCCGAGCGGTCCAAGGGTCGATCCTTGCAATCGACTATGGCAGCGAATTCATGAAAGCGTCGCTCATCAAGCCTGGCGTACCATTCGACGTGTTACTCAACCGGGATTCGAAGCGGAAAATACATACTACTGTTTCGTGGAAGGGAGATGATAGATTATTTGGCCAGGATGCGTTTAACATCGTCAGTGAGCAATTCAACAACGCTTGTACTTGCGGAGCGGCTTACACTCCAAACCTTGAAACTCTTGTATCCAGGCTTCTAGATTTCCGTCAGACTCATTCTCACATCTGAAAGGACTTCTAGGGAAGGACTTCGACTCTGAAGCTGTAGAATTTTACAGGTCGATCAGCGCTGCAGAACTCCTCCGCACCGAACGCGGGACGGTCGGTCTCCGACGTGGAGGCGGAGAAAACACAGAATGGAGCGTCGAAGAGCTCATCGCGATGCAGTTCGCCTACGTCAAGGAGCTCGCAGAATCCTTGTCCACGTCGGGCACCTCGACAGAATCCAAGGAAACAGTTCGAGACGTTGTCCTCGCAGTCCCCGCATACTTCACGCAATTCGAGCGTGACGCCATCGTCGACGCTCTTGAGATCGCGGGCCTCCGCCTCGTCGCGCTAGTCAACGACGGCACTGCGGTTGCTCTCAACTACGCCATGACGCGCAGCTTCCCCGAGCGCGAGTACCACATCGTATACGACGCTGGTGCGAGCGGGGTGCGCGCAACAGTCGTCTCCTTCTTGTCCTCTGCGCCTGACGACAAATCCTCGAAAAGTAAAGTTAAGGACGTGACCACAGGCAAAGAGAGCACGCAGATCACGGTCGCCGGTGTGGGCTTCGACCGCAGCGCAGGCGGGCTCGAGCTCGACCGGCGGCTGCGTGACATGCTCGCGGCGGACTTCGAGGCGAAGCACAAGCGGGACATCCACGGCGACAAACGCGGGATGACGAAGCTGTGGAAGGAGGCGGGACGGATCAAGGCGATTCTGAGCGCGAACTCTGAGGTTGTGTCGACTGTGGAGAGCCTTGCGTTTGATATCGACTATCGCGCGAAGTTCACGAGGACGGAGTTTGAAGCGAGATGCTCGGATTTGTTGGGCAAATTCAAGGCGCCGATCGTGGACGCGCTGGAAATGGCTGGTCTGACTACTGTAAGATCTCAATTGGTCTGTATTTTCAACCAACCACTCACGAGTTACTCAGGAGAACATCACGTCCGTTATCATGGCAGGCGGGCACTCGAGAACGCCAATGGTGCAGAATGCAGTGAAATCATTAGTCGGAGCGTACGTCATGATATTTTTGAAGTCATATCATCTCATTCTGAGTTGCTTGCATAAAGTGATAAAATCGCCGTCAGCGTAAATGCAGATGAGTCCGCAGTCCTGGGCGCAGCCTTGTACGGCGCCTCCGTCTCCCGGCAATACCGTACAAAGGACATCAAAGTCTCTGACATTATTCCTTACGCCATCCAAGTCTCGTACCAGTCCGAGAGCAAGGCGCCGAACCCAAGCGATGTGGGCGAGGCAGATGAGCAATCCCAGCAGCCTTTGGTTAAACCCGCGAAGACTATCAATTCCCTCGTGTTCCCTCCTGGTTCGAAAGTAGGCAGCAAGAAGACGCTGACGTTTAAGCGAAAGGATGACTTCTCTCTGAAGATGGCTTACAAAGAGACCCTCTCAAAGTAAAGAAAATTCTATCCTATTGTCGAGAACATCTAACGCTAATCTGTTCGCCAGTGGTTCGCCTTCTGAGCTACTGGAAGCGAAGTTATCCGGTGTGAAGGAAGCCATTGCGAATCTCACGGAAGAGGGGGCTGTGGACCCAGTTGTGAAGGCGACGGTTGTGCTCTCAGAGTCCGGCTTTGCTGGAATCAGAGATGCGATCGCATATGGCGAGATCAAGCAGGATGAGACTGTTGTTGGTGGGTGCAGCATCCAAACGCGACAAACTCTTTACTTACGGGTACATTACAGACAAATTGAAAGGCTTGTTCGGAGGGTCGAAGAATGACTCTGACTCACAGGACGCAGATTCGTCCACCGACATCGGAGATTCTCGCTCAAGCACTTCGACATCATCAGCAGCTTCAGCAACCCCATCCGAGTCGGCGGCAGCGTCCACCCCCAAGAAAGTACAAGATACCATTTCGCTGACCCTAGATGTGAAACCGCTATCTATACCAGCACTTACGCCCGCACAACTGAACCGTGCAAAGTCGAGGCTCGGCGCTATTGACGCGGCGGAGGCGGCGAAACGTCGTCGGGCAGAGGCGCATAATAATTTGGAGGCGTACTTGTATCGTCTGCGAGACTTGCTGGATAATGAGGACGACACGCCGTTTATGCGTTGCTCGAAGGAGGAGGAGCGGAAAGTGATTCAAGAAAAGCTCGAGGAGACGCTTTTGTGGATGCACGAGGAGGCGGACAGCGCGTCGATGATGGAGTTGCTGGATAAGAGAGATGCAATTGAGTGAGTGCAGGAGATCCCAACTGCTGTCATAACGAAGGATGAGCTGACGATGTGCTTAGACGCCTCGAGAGACCTGTGGTGTTCAGATACAAAGAGATCGAAGCGTTCCCGCCGACTCTGAACAATTCACAGATGATCAACTTCATGACAAGAATGTTCATCGGAGAAGCGCGACAAAATATTACCGATGACGAGGCAGCGGACGTTCCCTCTAAATGGACGGCCGAAGAGATCAATTCCCTCGAGAAGACACTCAAGGAGCACGAGATATGGCTGAACGAGTGGGTGGAGAAGCAGAAGTCGGTGAAGATGAACGAGGATCCAGTCATTCTTACTACGGAGATGAAAGCGCGGGCGAAGACACTTGAGAACCATTTATTGAAGCTGATGCGCAGGAGAACGCCCAAACCACCAAAGAAATCGAGTTCAAGCAGTTCGTCGGCTACTTCGACTTCGAGTACGGGCACTGCATCGTCGGGTGAATCGTCAAGTACGGCCGCCGAGAGCAAGCCCTCCCCTCATGACGAGCTATAATATTGTAGAGCAACACCACGTAGATGATAAAAAGTACAAACACTTTTCGGATTTCTTTCTTCTCTTGCAATAATATATTATTATGAGGATTCTCGTCAAAACGTATTGCGACGGTTGAGAATTATGTAATGGGTGCTAAATGGGCTCCTGCACCGGCACGGTGTGGTCTGAAGCGCAAGCGGCAAGGCGCGCGAGGGGACGTCAAGAGAACTTCCAAGTCGACCGCAGTTGCTCGTTGCATTTCTTTTCCCCTCGACAACCTCGCTGGACGACGTAACGCGCATCTCCGAACACCTGCGTCGCCGATTTCAAGGAGTCGAAGGCCAGCAGGCCCTTACATACCACCACGATGTCACGACGAAGCTACAACAGCATCGCCAGCGAGAAGCGCATATCGAAACACAGAGTAACTGACGAAGAGGTATTCAGGTGTGTGGGGCGGCACTTCTCGGACTACGGACCATTGCTAACTCATATCCAGTTATGCTCTTCGAGTAGCGTACGTGGAATTGCTTCGTTGAGGTCATGGGCTTGTCGTCTAACGATATACGGTATATTTCAGGTTTCTCAGCTACCTCATGCAACCCAAGGCGGTCGACCCAAATGCATCGACTGATCAACATGAGACTAAAGAGAGGGACACGACTTCAAGGATATCTGGCGCGATCTCGCACTCCATCTTCTCTATCGGCGACATGTTCAAAGAGAGCACCGGGGGTAACAGAAGCGTCAAGTTTCCCGAGAAACTCCTCAAGGTGTTGGAGGCTAAACTCACGAGCATTGCCATGGGCAAGGATCCTGCGTGAGTATTCGTTCCATATCGCATAGTATTACTGCTGCGTGCAATAGTGGTGTGACAACGCAACAGCGCGCTGAACATTTCGTTCTATACTTGCACAGGTATTCTGACCAGCTCATCCGGCGAACCTTTGCCGCGTTCTATGGCACATCGACCACGGACTCGTTCAAGCGCCAGATGAAAGAGAATAGGAAAATTGAGGAACTCATACTGATGTTCGCGACTGTGGCCACGGGCATCCTCAAGCGCGACCCCTCGCTCGCTGGCGACGTTTGGAAGCTCGAGCTCAACAAGCACATCTCGGTCTTCGTCAAGATGCTCCGCGAGTGCCTGCGCACCGTAGGTCATGTCTCGCCGGAACTGCAGTCGCGACTGGACATGTACGTCGCGAAGCTCGCGCCGGAAACCGATTCAGCCGACTCTGGTTACGACACCTCATCGACGTCGTCGAGGGGACGCAATGATTCGTTCTCGTCGAATGTCGGACTTAGCATGAGTGTGATGGATATGGATATGGTCAAGGCGGTGGCAAATGTGTTTCAACGCAACTTGCAGGATGTGCAGAGGGAGGTGTATCAGATGAAGCATTATTGCACGGAGAAGGTGCGTGACAATCTCTTTTGGAGTGTGCTGGGCGCTTATTCATTTTTCTGAAGGCGGCTCTTCTTGATTTGAAGACGTGTCTGAAGAATCTCAACGCAGGTGCATCATTTCCGGGTAGTCGGGACGACTTCGTATCAGAAGATGCTTGGCATTACTGGAGAACAACCGAGCTAGCCCATCTTTCGCAGCTTATGGTTGTCCTCGTCCAGTTCAATCCCGAGTTAGCAAAATCAACGCCATCCGAAGCGTTGCCATCTGTCACTCCCGCCCGCCCAGGCTCTGTATACTCCTTCACTGAACGCACGTCACCCACACCGGCCTCGCGACATGCATCTGTGAGCAGTCGACATTCGGTCGCCCTCGTGGGCGGTGGCGGCACGAGCGGAACCGTTGTAGGACCCGGGTATCACGAGAGCACCCTGGACCTCGTAAGCGAGCAGCTGGAGAATGACGATGAAGTACAGGTCGGGTATAACTTCACATTCATCCCGCCAAACCCACGCAAATATTACAAACGCTTGTTAGAGATCTGCATACAAGCAGATCTCGAGGCGATGGCGACACTTCCGGAAGATCAAGAAGTGTCATTAGGTATCTCATCTCCTCGTCACATTGAACTAATTAATGAGTATGTGCTAAAAGGACGAACAGGTATCTTATCTCCTACGCACATTGATTTAATAAATGAGTGTGCACTGAGATGGCGGATCGGGCATACATATCGCGTCGCGTGTTTCTTGGACGTGATCAGATACAAGTACGAAAGGGAAGAAGTTCCTCTTGAATGTATTCCAGAGGGCTTGCAGATGATCTCGAAGGCGCTGCACGACAATGAAATCTCTAAATGGCCAAAACAAGACGTACGTCATTTAAAAAAGCGTTGCACCGAAGCTGACTTCTTCCCGTTTTTATGCAGTCGGAATATCTTTCGGAAGTCTGCGGTGGTCTATTCAACATCTTCCTTTCAAATGTTTATCATTCAATCGACTCGATACCCACACTCAAACCTTCCGACATCGCACCCTTCCTAGATGTTCTCGAAACGCTACAAAATACTGGTCTCTTAGCTCGATTCGACGTCGATGTTGAAACGCGAGTAGATACCCTACGACAACGAGTGAAGGTTGTTGCCCAGCAACACTACCAGGATAAATCTACCGAACTATTCGCTTCACCTGGGGTGAATAAGGCACTTCCTCTTCTATTATTGACAGACGCAATGGAGAAGGTCGCGCAAAACTTAGACAAACGGTTCCCTCAGCCGTTACTGGGGTGAGCGCATATATGCACGTTAAGTCCGAAAATGCACGTCTAACGTTATACTCAAAGGCATGTGGATCTAGTTGCATTGGTGACTGAGGTTCAAATCCCAATATTCCTAGCTGATCTGGACTCAAATCGAAAACGACTGTATGACGGTACGACAACGGATCCTCCTGAAGTACCTATCGAGGATTTGTTCAATTTGTTCAAGCGAACAAAACTCCTGGTAGACATGCACGATAGTTTCAACCCGACGTAAGTACTTACTAAGAGCAATGGAAGAATGTAATTGGTTGACTTTGTTCTCTTTCGTAGCCTTAAGGTACAATTCGATTTAGTTGGCTTCTTTTCACCATACGTCACCCGCTGGCTCAACTTTGTGGATGACAAGACGGTGCAATGGGTGCAGAACGCAATCAAAGAAGATAAGGTACCGTCAACCACTGATTCGAATTTCGCGCTTATTTAACGGAACCTTCAGTTCGAAGCTACTGATGTTGGGGGTCATAGTACCTCAATCGTGGACTTGTTCGAGTCGCTGCGCAGCCCCGTCGATTTCCTCAAAGACCTTGAATGGGTAGATCCCGTCCAAGAAGCCAAATTCTACACCGCACTGTCCAAGGTATATCTACCAATTAATTTCTGTGGTAACCTTCGACCTAAATTTCTTCCGAAGACAATTAGCAAAGCAGTCGAAAATTATTGCCGGAGTGTGGAAGAGCTCTTCATGACAGAAATGTTCCCCCGGCCTTCCGAATACCTCCAACCACAGAAGTCTTCAGCATGGCTAGAACGAGCGAAGCAGCTCGCCGCGCTGACTGGCGACAAGAAAGTTGTTCCATTTAACTTCCAGCCCACATCCTGCGTCAAACTCAACAACATCGGGGCCGCGAGGAAATTATTGGATAATTTATATCAGCACATTGACGTCGATAAAGTCGCAGACACTCTCCAGCGGAATGCGCCCCCGGTGCCAGAGAAGCAGGAGAGACAACGATTTTTGTTTACGGTCAAGGTGGTCATCGCGGAAGGGCTTGTGCCTTTGGACAGCAGCCCATCATCGAAGTTGGACACTTTTGTGACTCTCAGCGACGAGGGCGGAAACCGATTAGCGAAAACACGGACTATATATGAGACTAATCATCCTCGTTGTGAGTGCATCCTCTCCTTTGTTTCATTATCTACCAGCTCAACCCTTCTCAAAGGGGAGGAAACCTTCGATATATCTGTTGAGAAACCTCTCTGGCTGATGGTCAGCGTGCGAGATCGAGCTCTCGTGGGGAAGCACGATACCGTTGGACGCGCATATCTTTGTCTGGATCCCCGTCGATTTGGAGATTTGTTGGCACATGATCTTTGGTTCGACTTGGATACACAAGGGAGGATTTTAATTCGTATCAGTATGGAGGGCGAGAAGGACGATATTCAGTTCTACTTCGGTCGCGGTTTCAGATCTCTGAAGCGAGCTGAAGGTGATATGGTTCGAATATTCATCGACAAGGTGCGCATATAGTGATCGAAATCGCGACAAATAGCTGATTCACTGTGCTCGTCAGATGACTCCTTTCATCCAACAGTCGCTGTCTCGTGCGGTCCTCAAGGCGCTGGTCAAACCGGGAGCAGGAGGAATGGGGATCGACTACAACAGGGCGCTCGACAACGTCGCGGCATTGT
The DNA here is from genome assembly GCA_001020605.1 of Schizopora paradoxa. NCBI lineage: Eukaryota > Fungi > Basidiomycota > Agaricomycetes > Hymenochaetales > Schizoporaceae > Schizopora > Schizopora paradoxa. The sequence continues at coordinate 298,135 of KQ085892.1, forward strand.
ACCGCAATGCAGTCGGAAATAACGCAAACGACGTGCTTATACCTTTACCAGCAGATGCTCAGAGGCCACGCATTAAGCAAGAGGGCCTTACGGACGTGGACATCGAGGCCGCGATCACACCCTTGTTCGATTACTTCGATTCCAACCTCGCGACGCTAAACACGAACCTTTCCGATGAGGCGAAAGAGATGGTGCTAACGAGACTATGGAAAGAAATATTGAACGTGATCGAGGCGCTGCTCATCCCGCCACTGTCCGAAGCTCAGAGTGACTTGACCCCTCTCAGTGACAAGGAAGTGGACATCGTGTTCAAATGGCTTAAGGTATTATCGTGACTTCGCTTTGATCACTATGTGCAACTGACGCTTCGTTTATACAGTTCCTTCACAACTACTTCTATGCTGGTGGTGAAGGCCCTATCCCTCTTGAAACTCTACAAAACCAGAAATATCGTGACGTTGTTTCAATTCGTCTATATTATGATTGGAAGACGTAAGTTTCCTGACGAGTGGCCTGCGAGTTTCTGTATCGCTGACGAGGGCCTACAGAGACGAGCTGATGGAAGAGTGTGTACGTATGATGCAGCAACAGCTGCGGTCGACACCAACTGTGAAGAGGCGTGCAAAGAGTGTGCTTTCACAGCGCAACCTTGGAACCATCAAAGATCGCAAGCGGGAAAAGCGGGAACAAAAGGAGGTGACCAATGGGCAGACCATCATGCGTATCCTGAGAATGCGGTGAGTGTTCTTCGATATTTTATTTGCGAGCCGCTTAGACGGTTTTGCTGACGATGGATGGATGGTAGCCCCGGGACAAGCGAGTTCATCAGTCAACAGCTGCAAATTATGGCGCAAATGCAGGCTGAGCAGGAACGCAGTAAGCAGGATCCCGAACGACGCCGGTTACAGCGACCTCGCGCGCCAGAGGTGCCGCCTTTGCCGCCCCTTCCTGAGCAATGATGATGATGACGACCTGTACGCATGAAATGGACTACACTGATAGCTAGTGCACTAGAACTTGGGATGATACCTTATTCACGCTTTACTCTCTGTCCTTGATCTGTAGCAAGTATAATATGCAATTGTACGTCCCCGTCGTCCGCTCACTGCAAATTTCTTCGGACTTCTCATCGCTTGGTTAGCTTGACTACCGTGTAGTATGATTTTTACCGTGATTTCTTGTGCAATGTATACAACACACGTTGTCTGTCTATTGTCTGTTTCCTTTTTGCCGGAGTACAAGTAATTGTGTTTGTGGACGCCCTGGGATCGTCGCGAGGGCGTATTTGTCCGTGTTTGCATATGCACGTCGGAGATGCCATAATGGGTATCACCGAGGGAGACACGCGGTCACGGGCGGGCAGAGAACAATGGGACAACGGCGCGCTCGACGATGACAATGACAATGGCGAAGGCGACGTTGACTCCCTCAAGGGCCCCTACAAAAGGCACGGCGCTGCTCTCTGCGTTCCTCCAACCTCCTCCCCCATCTTCTCCCCCGACCGTCGTCTTTCTTGGTGCTGGACCACCCCCGCCGTCGTGCTTCAGTCACGACTTGCGCCCTTTCTTTTCACTAAGTTATTCTATCGCGAATTTCGTATCGTCGTAAACACTCGTTCCTACCCATTCATCTGCCCACAATGTTGCCACCTCGTGCTTGTGAGTGCAGAGTTGTTCGAACAACGCGCGAGAGCTAACGGTCTGGTTAGACATCTTCATTGGCCTCAATGCCATCCGTGCGCTGAGCATCGTTGCTCTTATTCTGGTCTTTTCGAGCAGGTATGTCGACGAACAAGTAGTTGAGGATGTAGATGACTCATCACTCCCTTTCGCAGCATTTTTGTCATGGTCGAAGACATCAAGGCTGTCAACAGATTCATGAGTGCAAGCAAGTCTGGTAACTCGACCTCAGACATGCTGGACTGCGATTACATTCAGTATGTATCGATTCACTATGTCCCTTAAGTTCTTGACTTACGGTCACTTTACAGAGGAAGCACGGTCCCCAACCAACCCGCAGGCGTATTCTGGGCTGTCCTCAACCGCCTGCTGATCATCTTCCAAGTCGTCTTCCTCATGCTCTCAGAAGTTGGCTGGCCATACAAGTTCTTTGACAAATACTTCCCCGTACTTGGTACCAACTTCGGCGTTGGCGCTCTTGGTATCTTCCAGTGCCTCATCGGTGCTGCAGTCCTCTCCCACCACGTCGACGATTTCTCGCTCGTTTCCGCCTTCTTCCTCTTCGCTCTGGGCTGCCTGAACATCTTTGCTGTGAGTCCTTGGTGCTTTTGTCGCTTCCTTTGGTGGCGTGCTAAATGATGATGCAGGGTCTCATCTTCCGCGAGAAGAGCAAGCAGAAACGTTCGATCACTTCATGGCGTGAAGGCAAGAAGGAGCTCTTGCCCACTGCTACTAGCATCGGCGGCGCAGTCTTTAGCCAAGTCGTTCCGGCACCTGCAAGGCCGATGTTCACTACCGTTGCACCATCATTCCGCTCTGCTGCCAACTCCATGGCAAGTCGATTCAGCGGGCACGAAGGCGACGACGAGAAGGCTTCCGTCCACAGCGAGAGACCTAGCTACGGCTGGGGTTCTGCCGGCGAAAAAGCTGCTGCGAAACTTGGCATGGGCATCTCCCGACCACTCGAGGCGCTCCCGCCGTACGGCAAGGGACCCAGGTCAGTCGTCAACGCGCCGACCGGAGAGGACGCCGCAGCGACAGGGCCTACGTTCGCCTCCAGCGGTGACGCAGGCATCTAAACGACGGTTTCCAATCCATGCATGACTGTCAAGTGTTTGAAACGCAAACTTTCTATACGTCAGGGAGCACGATTTGCTCATGTTCACGCACACGCACGCTTTCACTTACAATAATTCGACTATTGCAATTGCTTTGGGCACAGGGACATTCGTTTACACTACATTCGCTATTACTGCATGCTGTATCATAGAAGAACATCTGCACACTGTAATAAAACACAAGCATTTTCACAATCTCTTTCCTATCTTCGTGATCGTATGAATTATTTTGCTCCCGAGACGATCGACAAGATCCTCTGAAAATGGAAGAAAATATGAATTTCTCGGTCACGTGTAATGCAGGGTACAATCACTCTTGACGCGTCTCGGTTTCGGTGTCCTCCTGGCCAACACCACTGGCGCATGCCTCTCAACATGGCCGATGCTGCAACGGCACAAATGACCCAAGATGAGATCGAGGAGAGCAGGCAGAAGCGCTTGGATAGGATCATAGCGAAACGGAGGGATAGGGGCGGGTTCGTGCGTCTACAATTCCCCGTTCAAGATAATCCTGGACTAACCGAACAACTCGAAGCATCTTCAAACCAGCAGAGACGAATCCCCTCATCGATATGCTCATGAGTAGGGATGTCTCTGGGAAGTCTCCTGAGAAACCGAAGCCGAGGAAATCTGGAGTGAAAGGACGCATCAGGGAAACGGAGGCCACAGCAGAGAGCTCGGCCAATGGTGCAGATGATAAACCCGGGGAGTCTTCGAAGAGAAGGAAGAAAGGTACTCTATGAACTTCGCAAGAATCATTGCTCTTTATCTCATGCACCTTTCAGAAACGGCGAAGAAGCCTCGAGGTAAACCGAAAAAGGCGGAAGCCAAACCAGCGAAGGACATTTCAGAGGACGAAGGTGAGAGTTATGTCCTCGCATCTTGATGTACATATTCACTTTGAACTATAGAAGGAGTCAGCGAGGTGGCAGAACCAAAATCAAAGAAAGGCAAGGGGAAAGAGAAAGCCAAAGCTCCAAGTCGAGTTTCTAAATCAGCTCGAGGCAAGAAGCGCCAAAATAAAGACGAGGAGGACGAGGAGGAAACCGATCGCGCCGAATCTCAACCTCTGAAAAAACCGCGGGCGAAATCTTCCTCTAATAAGGAAACTGATCCAAAGGGACGTTCATCGTCGTCTGCTAAGCAAAACAAAAAGCCAGCGACTAAAAAGGCGAAAACAAAACTTAAAGAGCCGCCAGAACCAGATCACAAAGATGCAAGTTCTCGTCTCGAAACAATCCCAGAGGAAAACGAGCCGAGTGATGGGGGACCAAATGGTTCGAATTCTTCTCGCGCAGTGGCAGGTAACATTCAAGCCACATTATGATTCGGTTTTTATCTCCTCTAAAGCGTCCCCAGAATCTTCAAAGGATCCTTCACAAGGATCCAAAAGAAAAAGGAAAAAGACGGAGAGCCTTACCGAGGATTCATCTTCTAAGGAAAGGGCCAGTAAGAAACGCCGTCCAAAATCGGTGGACGAAGGCGAACCCGATGCAACCGAAATCACCCACGACAAGCCTCGCCTTGTGGATAAGCCGCGCAAACCGTCGACTTGGGAAGAGTAAGTGTCACTCAAGGTATCAAGTTTTGTCAGTCATTTCAACGCCATCCTTAGTGCCAAAGCTCCTTCGACTACCGACCTAGGGCAAGGAGGCAGGCGCATCTTCTCAAGCCCGCCAAAGCTGCCGTCTATAAAATGGCGCAACCCCTTGGACGATGCGAAAATAAGCCTTCCTCCACGACTCATGGGATCCCCGCTAAAGGAAGTTCATAGCGAAGACGAGTTGGACATCTTGTAATACATGTATGCGTGCGCGTTTGAACATCTCCGTATCATGACTTCACAGCATTGTATTGTAGTTTCATGGCATCTCAATAACTTATTTGATTGCTTCGACGAGGATATTTTCCACCTGTGCATATAAACATGTTGCATAAAGCATATGTATAGTCTTCGACGACTAAACTCACGATTGGCAAATTTCTATGAAGTGTGTTCATTCCAACTTGGATTCCAAGACGAAATGTATGCCTGAATTCGACTCGGTAGAGATGGTGGCAAGTTGGTGGTTTAGAAAATGTCTCTGGCGAAAGATGGTACACAAGAAAGGAAGAGGGGGCGCTCGGCAACGACAACCACCTTTACTCAGAAGGTCGCCCGCCATTCGTAAATTTGACTTTACGAATACCTCTACAAGTAGGTGCAGTTGCTGTAAGACAACCAAATTCGAGCGTTTGTTCGTCCTTGTCGGCTTCGGCTTCGTCTGCAGCGTCTCTGGATGTTACTATCCGTTGTTGCTTTGTTGAATTAGATTTAGGTATTTGATACAAAGGACTCGAAGATGAGATAAGTAGAAATATATAAGTTCGTGATCAGTGGTTCCCAAAGCAATGAGAAAGTCCTATGCGGGATATCTCCAGAGAAAGGAAAAAAAAATACAGTTTCTAACTTACAACGAAATGGCGAGGGTTATGAACTCGTAGACGGTCTGCCGTCCAGCATATCACCTTTGCTGTAATCTGGCCGTGCACGAGGGTCCTTTGCAGGCGATCGTAGAGGATTCGTAGCAGTAGATGGCGGTAGATCCCAGCGCGATGCCTTGTGAAGACTTGGTGCGGCTAGCGCAGGTGTAGAATTTGTTGAACATCCGTCTCCGTCAACGCTCATGCGATCCTCCTTTCCGTTCATTACCGCAATGGTATCACCATCACGATGAGGATTGTTATCCAAGTCCAACGTCTCCATTTCAACAAGGGTATGGGACCCAGATCTCGCCGTGCCAGAGCCTGTATCTGACAGTGGCGTACCTGTGGGTGCAAGCGCAGATGATGCTTTGGATTTGCCAATCCGACGCAAGAGTTTTGCTATGTACTCCTTCGCAAATTTCTTGATCTTTGCCGACTTCTCATCTGATAGGCTGTCCAGCTTGCCGGACTGGTATGAATGTGACTTCTTCTCCTTGTCCGAGATCAGCTGAGTGAGCTACACAGATAATCATCAGTGTTTATATCACGAAAGGACAGTCATGACGGGTCGTACTTCCTTCGCATGCTCCTTGAACTCGTCGTGCGACATCTGATCACGATGTTTCGACATGCACTTCACGACTATCGCGCCAACAAGTTTCTGCAGCTTCTTCTCCTTCAAGACCTCCTTGTCCTCTTCAGAGAGATGGATGCTTTTCTTGCGATGCTTTTCCTTCTCCTTTTCAGTGGCCTTCGTTGCAATCTCCTCAGCGGTTTTCGCCTCCGCCGCGGCTACTGCTGCTGCTTCTTGTGCCTTCTTATCTGTCTCGATTCGCAATTCCTCGATGAGACTCTTCGCCGCCTGAGACTGCTTTTCTCTATCCGACGGCTCCTTCCATGTGACGATCTCGATTTTAGGCGAGGCGATTTTAGGCGAGGGAGGGGGTTGCGGTTTGGCCTGAGGCTTAGGCTTCGGCTTCGGCTTCGGCTTCGGCTTCGGCTTGGGTGGTGGGGGTGCAGAGCGCCTCATCTCTTCAAGAATCTCCGTTCTTGACTTCCAAGCTTTGACAATGTCATCTGTTTCTTCCTGCATCAATCGTTTTTTCTTCGCAGCAACAGATTCCTCGATGAGACTCTCGTCATAGAAAGAGAATTTCTCGGTGTCCTCAGCCTGTATAAGTTATCCTGTCTGTTACCGAAAGCGCTGTTCAAACATTTGACGAAAACAACAACATACGGTATTTGACCTTTTCGGTATTCGGTATCCGATTTCGAGTGTTGCCCATTGAGCAATGAGCTGAAAATAGATAAATCATTTGAAGGGATCTTTATTTCATGTGAAGATACCTTCTCCGAAAGCTCCTTCAATCGGTCGTTATCAGATTGACCCAGCCTTTTGACAGGCTCTTCGATCTTTGAGTCTTGAATCTTGTTGCGTTGCAAGAGCGGCCAGGAAGATATGCCCTCCAGGACCTTGAAAGAGAAAGGGTTAGTTTCGCAGGGAAAATGATATACTCAACGATGACGTACGATAGTACAGACTTCTGCGTCTTCGGTGAAGTCTTCCAGGATATTGCACATTAGGCTGAAACCTCGCAGTCGCATCAGCTGGCGGAGAGCAGATTGGTCTTCGGTCATCTGAATTAGAATAGGTTATATAAATACGGGCACGACGTGAAAGCCAGTCGAACGCACCCTGACACGACTCAATAATTTTAGGAGGACTTTTCGGCTTTGCGTTTGGCGTACGGCTTGGACGACCTTCGGGATGTCATTCTCGGTTAAAGGCTTGAGAATTGGCTGCAAAGCGTATATGAGAAGTTAATCGCATAAGATATTCTGAAAGAGATCGGTGTACCGTATAGTCTTCGTCAAGCTTTTTGCCCTTCTTCTTTTTGCTACCTTTCAGACCATACATCTCGACCTCGTCCGAGATTCCAAGCGCTGTGAATCCATTGAGCACATTTGTGTTGACAGATTGCAAGATAGGCAGCCTCACCATCGAGATACAAATCGTCCATAGCAGCGACATCTGTTTGTGTTTTTCCTCCCAAAAATCCGACGCAATTATGTTCACCGCAATAACATGGCTGTGCCTCATGACTAAACTCCTATCAAAACCCACAGAAAATTGCAACTACGAAAAACTCACCCATATCGATCGACGTTGTAGTTGAATGTTAGCTCTTCGTCCTTCTGAATCCTTCTCTTCGCATAAATCCCCATACGAACGTGCTGTCCGACTGTCCATTTCGCGACAAAGCAATTGGGATTACAGCTATGGTTGGCAAACCGGCCTATACCACCTCGCTTTGTCGCGTCAATGAACTATTTTGAAAGGGACGAGCGTGAACTTCCACAGTTTTCAAACTATTGTTGTCATCACACACCTCGTCCTTCTGCAACATCATGAAGTAGAAGTGTCGAATACCCTCTTCCGCATAGTCTCGCATACGCTTCGCAAAAGATGCTTGGTTAACTACGTCTCCAATGTACTCGTAGATGAATGCGTCTCTGAGGGAGAGAATGAGGAACAGAGGGTATGAAACACGATGACGGGACTAACTTATCGATATCAGTGGCCGCACGCAACCCAAATCCTTTCTTCTCCGTCAAAACGACCTCTATTCGAGCATGTTGCCTCTTCTGCATCCTTCACATAGCGTTATGGTGCGGCACATAATCACCATAGGATAGGACAAAGGGTACATACCGTTGGTTCTGGCAATACCCTCGACATCGACAATCCCCTTCGACGCATTCGACCTGTGTGAGTCGGTTGATGCAGTCTGACCCATCTCCACACGCAACAAAGGGGTCGTCTTCGCCTGTACCATATCACAATAGTATGTCTAAACTACGTACTCGGACGTTGACCGACGACAAATGGATACGTACCTGGAACAAAAGTGCAATCGCATGTCATGCTCTCAAGCGCCTCTCTTGACCGACCCAGAGTCGAATACTGGTAATGATTCCCTTTGAGCTCCTCAAATACACGCATGGCCTCCTTCTCTGCACAAGGAAGGTGCCCGATGAGCTGAGGCCCAGGTTTTTTGGCGCCATTTGTTGAGCCTTTTGACGGACTTCGGGATGGCTGAGGCGGCGGAGTCGCAGCTTCGCTCTTCAACGACGCAGAGTCCGACGGCGACGCCTCAGCCTTGGGCGACGCCTCCTCTTCACTGTCGCTATCGACAGACATAGGAGTTTCCTCGCGTACTATGCCTTCGGCTTTCATCCTCATTGCTGCTGTTCGCGCCATGGCAGGATGCTAGAGGAGGTTATCGGGCCCACGGCGGATGTGGACAAAGTCGAGTTCAAATCCGTGGAACACAGCTCTGCTCTCACTTTTATTACATGTAAGAAACATGGATGGCGTTTCAGAAAAGAGCCTTTCTGCGGACTCTAGAGCTCAGCGAAGAGCATTATGGCCTGCATTAAATAAAATAAATTGTGAGCAGGAGACGCACTTCAAGTGCAAGGTTACGTACCAGTTCAAGCCCAAGGTGTGTTGCTCGGCTGAGTCAACTGTCCAGAAGGGGAAGTGCTCAAGAATTTGACGAAAAACAAACAAACAGAAATCACTATTGCTATACATACTGGGGTTACTTAGAAAGATACACAAAACTTAGAGGGATTTTTATTTCGACGATTACATACACCGCAGAGGCAACTAATCTGGCGAAAGGGGAGGAACGTGGTGATCTTCTGGGAACTCCAGAGACACGGAAGTTGTGCCCATTATCATGCGAATGAACTCCTTCAGTTTCCTGGTGTCGTTTTGCATACCGCCGTGCGCAGGTGAGGTGACAAACTGCAAGAACCTTAGCGATGAAAACCGGAGTGAATGGTTATCTTCTTGCTGTGCGCTGACCACGAAAGGTCGAAGGTGTTCGCCAATAGCTTGGAGGTCCCATGGGAAAAGCAAACGAATTTCAACACTTTCCAGGTAGTGGTGTTGAACGTTTTCCCAGTTATTGATAACCAGATCGCCAGAAAACGCGTAATCTAGACGACGTAAACGTGTAGCAGAATCCAATATAACTCGGAGTAGCTTTGGTGACATCCTTGCCGATTTCCCCAGGTGCAGACAACGCAGCGAAGGGAGCATAGTCTTGAAAAATGAGCATTGAGGGTCGCGAGTTTTGGGATAAGACCAAAATGTGCCCAGTGACAGACATGTCAGATTGTCGGAAAGGACCCAAGTGCTGATCAAATGGAGATCACAGTAGAATTCTCTGTTGACGCTCAAGTGTTTTAGGGAGAGGAATTCGCACTTGGCATCCTCGCGAATGTCCCCATTGTTCAGAGGACCGGGGAGAGGGAGATAGCCAGAAACGCGCAGTGTTTTCAAATTACCCCTGATTCCGTGCAGAAATTGAGACAAAGAACGCTTCGGAGAGTTGCAAAAGCCACCACCAGGGTTGTGCCATTCAAAGTGTTTTATTGTTGGAGGCAAGGCATCCACAATTTGTTCCTCGCAGTTGCGTGCCGTCTTCCATCGCAAATAGAATAACTCAAGGCGGTGGAGCTTGGAGATGATACGGATGATAGCTGAGGTCGTTCGTTGACATGAATCCTTCGAGAATCGGGTAGGGGTAGCGATGACGATTTGCCTCACCCAACTGCGCATGCCAGGCTGACGCCCAGAATCGTGTCCGAGTACCAAGTCCGCCAGAGTTTCAGCAGTCGCTTGATTTGCGATGAAGAGGATCTCAAAGAGAAATTCCTTCACAAGCTGATTGAAGAACTGGCTGACGAGTGATAGGACTCGTTTCACCTTGAATTGAGCGTATGGTTCAACATAGGTTCGGCCATCTGGAAGAAATCGCAGAATTGGATCGTCATTATTCGCGCAGACACCTGCTTCGACTCTCTTCATTGAATCGAATGTTGCCTCTGGGAGTGTGGCAAACCGGAAGATCTTCATCCACAATTCTGGTGGAAGGTTGGCCATCCTTGACTTCGACGTTCAGCTTGAGCCCGGGACCTCGATTGTTAGGATGGAAAGAAAGAGAGGTTGAAAAACTCGTTTTGCGCGCCACATCCATCGCTGTTTGAGCATAGTAATAAGCCACTGGATGGTGGTTACGGAGACAGGAAGTGAACTTGCAAACTCACTGTTCCCAAAGGAGCATGCGACGCGAGCCGCGCTTTCGCGATCGCGGTTTCCGACGGCACTTCGACATCCGCTAGCAACTGCAACTGGACGATGGCGTCCACAGCGACAAAGAAACGGAAGAGGGACGATTTATACGAGTCGGATATATCTGGGGAACAGGCGACCCTACAACTTTACGAGGAGAAAGAGTCAGCGGTTGGTCCAATTCTCGGTGAGCAAGCTCATGGGTCCGAAATATTTCTCTTGCTAAACAGAATATACAGCCAGCTTTCCAGCAATCACTCCTTCCAAGTCCATCGCATTCAAGTGCTATGCTCAGGGAAAGGCAAAAAGTGACGTCGAATTCTCATCGCGAAAGCTGGTAGTAGCTGGAGAGTCAGACACAGTGGAAATTTTCTCCACGAACGAAAGTGAAGAGGCAGCAGTGGGATGCAGGTGAGTTTTTAAAATCTTGAGAACGTCATTATAACTCATGACGTCTCTACTCTGTATAGGTATTACGTCGGAGTCCGGAATAAAAGGACAAACGTCGTCACCATTCGACCTGCGCCAATCCAAGTGTTCACGAGGAACGTAAAGGCTCTCAAGAATCTTACTCCGATAGCTTCCTCTTCCGCTGAGAGAATTGCAGCTCGCAATGCACTTGGAGAGACCTTCGGAACGAAGAAGGCGCAGAAGGCTATACGAGCGGCAGAAAGGAACAAGGTTGACGTTTCAGCGATGCAAGGCGTCACGAGCCATATTCAAGAAAGTATTGAAGCGAAGACCCAATCCCTTCCGACTCAAGGTGCGTACGACCATCTCTCAATGAATTCCCTTTCATGATCATTGCCCTTTAGAGAAAGCAAAGGAACTCGAAGACGAAAGTCGAAACATTCCTCCATTCAACGCCGAAGCGAAAACACCGTCGGAAGTCTACGAATTACACAAAATCATCCCACAAGCAGAGTTCAATGCTATCGACATCAACGAAATTCTACAGGCATCCTCCGATTATGAAAGGATGAGTTCGGTTCCTTCAAGGCGTTCGGACTGGGTCAGACATCACGTCTCCTCCATTTGCAATTCCTCGAAACCAGATAAGAAGGCTTTGTGAGTATAAATTCTTCCTCTACGACGTAGAAAGTTTTACGATTTCCTCCCAGGAAAATTGTGCTTTACGTGTCTGCTATGATGGCCTTTTATGTCTCAGCGCACAAATTGTGTAATGACCGCGATGCATTGCAACAACGCCTGTCCGGAGTGCCTTCCAATGTCATTGATGGATTGTTAGAGCGTTTCACGGACAATCTACGAGGATCCTCCGAGTTAGTAATCGATAAATTTGCGCGTGGATTTTTTCCTGACTTCGGCTTGTCGTAGGCGGCGGTTCTCTACTGAAAACCAAATTATGCTCCTCACGCACATGTTTGCTCTGTGTCTTCGTGTGGACAACTATGTGACAGACACGACAGTCCTGGCGAATGACTTGAAGGAAACCATTATTCGGTGAGCACTGAGCCTTGCTATTCGCGTGCACGTCTTGACCTCTACGGTTCTCGTAGAATCAATCAATACTTCAAATTGCTAGGTGAGACTGTGTTACTGAGTTGGAACGATCGTCGCTCAAACCTTTCATTTCAGGATGCAAAATTGAAAAGCTCAGTGCACCCGAACTCGCTAGGCTAGAGTTACAGGGATCGACAGAGGTGAAACGCGCGGTGCTCAAAGTGCCTTTAGAATTTCCGAAGGCGAGAATACGTCGGAAGAACTAGCCTGATTTAAATGTACATCTTGTGCGTTACACTGTCGTGAATGAGAAGTTTTCTCACTTGGAGGACAAACATGATGCGAAGATGATCGAAGTCCATTCGCACGCAGACTGTACCTTTCGCCATGACATCCAACTTGCCAGATGCACCTGAGCGAGGCAACTTTACTGTTCATGTCAGAAAAGAGATAGAGGCACCAGTTGAAGTGGTGTGGAAGATACTCCTCGACTTCCCAAGCTACCATGAATGGTACGGAATGCTTTTTATTCACCTTGAAGCGCGTTCTCATCGGGAAAGTCATGTCTACAGGAACCCGTTCGTGTACGCGACTCCATATGCAAAACGTGCAGTTTTTTTCGCTGATCTTCGAGGACCTGTGTACCAATTTTAGGCGCGACATGACCATCGTGAGCGCAGTAACCAGGCAAAAGGAACAGGATCTGTTAGATTTTGGGTGAGACGTAACCGTGCTATTGGGGCAATCTGTACGAAAGATGGCTCAGACGGTAGCACGGGGGCAAACGGTCTGGTAAGTATTCACCTGTACGAAAGATGGCTAATCTACATGAGTACAGGTGCAAGATATGTAACGAGACAACGAGCAACTCACCTCAGACGGTAGCACGGGGGCAAACGGTCTGAGGTGCAGCGATACAGGCGAGCAGGTTTAAGTGAGAACGGG